>VZTX01023062.1:0-41071 GCA_013400915.1 Pardalotus punctatus
CTTGAACCACCGCTACACTCTGGTTGGACACAGATTGCCAGGCTTGAGGAGGAGAACAAGGATGTCCTGTAGTAGCTGTGACATCTGTGGTGAGGTGAGGGAACCCGCTGTTCCCTAAAGGACTTAAACTCTCTGTATCAGTGAACGAAAGGAGTGGGATCTCATTTCATCTTGCTGCAGTCATCAGTTTTTGTGTTGCAACTCTCCAGTTTAGACACCTGCATCAAGCAGAGGCACATGCAAAAAGAGTGGCTGGGTGTCCTGACTGTCACTGCATTGAGCTCGACTCCTATGGGAGCTACAGAAATGCAAAATCAATTAACTAAATTAAATTAGTACCACTAAGGTGCCAATAGATAGACCGGTCCAGTTTTCCAGCAAGAAGACTTGCTGCCAGAGGTGCCATTGTCTTTTAAAATAAACCACTCTGTGTCAAGTATGCCTTCTACAACAAATACCTGCTCATACCAAGGAGTGGTTTGAGTGGAAGATGCAGAAAATAGGGCAGCCTAATCAGAGGCAGGCTGAAATCAATCTCCTGCTATCCCTGATATACGCTCAGGGACTCTCCGTGCTGAGCTCTCTGCCACATGAAGACAAGGCACGTCCTTGCCTGTGCATTGCAAGGAAGGTCATCAAGATTTACAGGAATGACACAAGAGAATCCGAGACCTTATATTTGCATTCTCAGCCTCACCCCAGCATTAACCCCTACCCTAGCATAATAAACAAGTTTCAGCTTTATGCCACAGGTTCCCCTGCAATACCAAATCCAAGTATGGGGTTAAATTAACTGTACGAAACCACAAATCTATGCATTCAGACATTCATTTGGTGCTTGCCTTAATTTTAACACTAACAAGGTGCATGCAAAAATTTTAGTGCAATAAATAAATAGTAAAATTTGCAGGACCATAATGAACAAGCCCTTTTGAAGTGGCCTTTCTCTGGAGAAAAGCTCATTTTGTCTATTTTTTAAAGAAAATAATAAAAGGATTTTGGGTGACCAGCAAGTTCATCAAATAAACTGCCAGTGTGATGCTGAACTGGTCTATTATTATGGATACTGAGGCACTCTGCTCTTCGTTTACATTGAGAAGGAATGATTTCACATGTTAATACCCTCTCTACGTCAGTGTCCTACAAAAGGAATCATAACAGCATCTTGCAGTCTTGCCTGGATGCTTACAGTTGTGAAGAATCCCAGCAGAAATCCACATTAAATCATCACCCTTGCCACTTGAGAAATGGACAGCTTTTTAAAAAAGACCCCAAACTACCTCTGAGCACAGGAACCCCTGGAAGACACATTATCTTGGTGTTCAATTATATTATTTTGAATTGGGTTCATGTCAATTTGAAAGAGCGTTTTAAAAAGGCAGAACAGTTCCTTCCATAATTACAGATACACCAGCTTAATTTACAAACTCCTGTAAATCTGTTGACACACGGTAATAGTGGTATTTAATCTTTGTTCCAATATCAGTTTTCTACTGCTTTGGTACACTCGGTGCCTTTCATTGCCAATTTCACCCCAAGTGCCCTTCATTTTTCAAAGAATAAAGGAAAAATTTCTCCGAGATGTGAATGTCTGGAAATGCACCATGGTGCAGGTTTTATTCTCCTGGGATGGGGAAATGGTTGTATCAAAGGCTCTGTATTTAGGGAAGGGAAGGGAAGGGAAGGGAAGGGAAGGTACTTAATTGACAACTGCTCAGAAACTTAGGTCATAAAACATTGAGCCTTGACTATAAAGAGCATAGATTTCCTGTCCACAGTGTTCCAGAAAAGAGTTAGTCATTCTTAGATATGCTTGAGAATCTGGTCCTGAAATTCTGATCTGAGACACAAAAAACTGAAAACATACTTTCTTTTGCATCACACTTTGCCCATGGAGGAACCAACAGATGCAGTTTTGAGAGCAACAGAGTGCAGACAGATCTCTTGGTACTGAAAGCCATAAGTCAACTACTTCTGTTCTTGATGCTGCAGTTACTCAACACATTCTTCAAATTATGAGTTTTCCCAAAACAGATCAAATTAAAATATCTAAAATTCAATCCCTAAATAAGCTTATTTTTAAAAACCAGCAACCATCACCGCAAAGAGTTTCTTTCCCTCTTGCAAGCAACAATTCTATCAAGAGGAGTAATAAGGTACAATACACATGGCCTTTCTGCCCATAATGAAATTCTTAGTTAGCCCAGAGCACCCAGAGAACTGTGCTGGCCATGGGTGGTGCTGGGGTTCAGACTGATGAGCCTGATGTTCAGTTGAGTTTGGCTCTCCAGCATGCACAGAGAGCCCCAGGACCAGCAGGAAGTCAGGAGCAGGGGTGGGTGATTGGATGTGCAACACAGTCCTGGTGTGTTTCTTGGCCCCTGGATCTGCTCCAGGCAAACCTGGCCCTGCTGCAGTGCCCAGGGGAGCCTGGGTACAGCTGTACATTTGCATGGGTCCCACACTCACTGTCAGATGCAGGACTTGGAAGTCTCTGTCCATACCCTTGGGCTGAAGCAGGGTTAGTGAAACCTTTCTGAGAGTAGTAGGAACAATAAAGAAAAAAACATACTCTAAGAAATTAAATACATGGTCTGAAATATCTCGAATATAATTAAATTGCACTTGGAGCTTTCCCTCACATCAATCAAGCCAGCTATTACATATTTTTTATGAGAACCTTAGAAAGATTTGATGTTATAAACCATTAAACCCAAATATTAAAATGTATTCCCCCCATGGCCAGTATGAACATCTTATTAATCATGCAGCACCCACTGCAAGCTGTTTCTACTGCACTGCTTTTGTCCAGACCCCTAAACTATTACCATCCATCTACTACTTAAATTTCCTGTAATGGATTGTAAGAAGCATGCTGAGTGAGTGATCAGAAGAATTGGATTTTTTCCTTCCTTTTCAACATTTTCATAAGTTATCTTTAGTGACTCATGTGCTTCAGTTTTTTCCAGGTATGCTTTAGGGAAAAATAAAAATAACCCATCTCCAGTACAGGCTCAGTCTCTTAGGAGAAACTGCAAGTTTTTGGTATTACTCTAAACAAGATTTTCTGTTGCAGAAGATCCAGTTGGAGTCATTCCTGTTCCTTGTATCCTCTTGGTAGGAAGTCTCTTCTCAGGCTATTAATCGGTTGCTATTTTTTCCCTATGGAAAAAAAATAAACAAAAAACCAAAGCATCATCATTAGTAATGCTGTTCATTTTACAGGTTAAATTGCCAGAGGAAATATATAGTTTGGCATATGAAAATTTTTCTATGAATCTATATGTAAACATACAGATTTTCATTCCTGTCAGCGTAGCCGTTTGCAGGTCTGCATTAGACAACGAATTTCAATGCTGGTGCTGTAAAAACGTCACTCAGCAGCTCTGTTGCTTCTGGGTCTGATGGTGAGAGATTGTCTAAGAAATCTGGACACGTTCATTTTGCCAAGGGATCGTGTGTTGCTGGAGGTAATGCACATCAGATGAGATGTCACACTCTCAGAAGAAGTGCAGAGGCGTTAAGACAAGCCAAATTCTGGGCTGTTTATATTCTCCTTTACCAATCAGGATATCAGGATGCGGACTGAATTTATAAACACTCGAACAGGATTTGTTGCATGACAGAAGCTCCTGGAGACAGAGATATAAGCTAGACTTTTTGCCTTATTATGTCCCAAAGAAAACTCATTATCTGTGTTCACAGTTCAAATTAAATAAATACGTTTGGTTGCGGAATGATAGAGAGATTTCAGAAGAAGAATGCTTCAGACAGCCCATGCTGAGGGTTGTAAGGAGGGAAGCAGAGAACAGCAGCTGGCTGTGTTTTGTGCTGCACAGGTTTCCAAATGCTTCAGAGCAGACTTGAGAAATTTTGCAAGTGTTTTAGAAACAACTGTCTCCAATGAACACTAGCCCTTTTGAAAGCCAGTTTTGGGTCACTGGTATCTTCCCTAAAGAAAGAGTGAGGAGAAAACAAAAATCTCTGTTGGGGAATTAATGAGAGCCAGGGACATGGCTGTAATTTCGTTGTGGCTGTGGAGGCACTCAAGGAACAGGGAACGAGGACTGTGCTGGGATGTTGTGTTGGGTTTAGCTGGGGACAGCAAGGGTAGCAGCAAGAATACAGTATAATGGGCATTTCCTTAGCTGTTTGCCTTTCAATCTTTTTGCCTATCATGATTTGACTAATCCTTTAAATATATTTTGCATTCATTTCTCAAATAACCAGCAGACATATGGTGCTAATGAGAACTAGAGAGGGTTTGTTTTTTTAATGAGCAAGAGCAGCTGGTTAGCAGAACATAGAATTAAAAATGGAGGGAAAAAAATAAGCCTGGGGGGATAGATAAGGTTATTAATCACAGCAGAATTCCTCAGCTCTCTCCTTTGATGAGAAGGATCAGGTGGAGTGGGACATCGGTGACCTTGAGAGAAGTATTGGACAGCCTATTGCACTGGGTGAAAAATAAGTGACTGTCTGATACATTCAGCAGTGTCACATCTCTCCACGGCAGCGGAGATGCTCTGCCCTGTCCCCTTGCAGGCAGTCTGGCTGGTGGCAGTCCCTCCAGCTGCCCCAGACTGTCACAGTATGGTCCTTCATTCGGGAGGGAAGCCTGAGACACGGTGTGGGTGCAATCTGCAGAGGGACAGGTAAGCACAGATCAGCAGTGACCCATCTGAAAAGGAAATAATTGGAAAGTGGAGAAAATGGCTCCAGTACATCCAGGGGTAAATTTGCCATTTCTGAGTGGTGCTGCATCGCTGGAAGGATTTGTGGCAGATGCTCACAGTTTTCTTCAAATTACAACCACTTAATTTTCCGCTATTTAAACATGTCATCCTAAGCAATACAGAACAATAAGGGAGCATTCCCAGGATTCACCTCTGCCTGACTGAGAGACTAAAACTAACACAAAGAGCCATCCTGCCCAGCAGCCCAGGGTTTCTGCTGCACTACACTGCTGTTTTTTTAAAATCAAGCCTATTTAATTTAATAACTTGAGGCAGACAGAAGCCAGGTCATGGCTTCAGTGCTAACTTACCTTCACCAGGAAATACATACTCTTCAAGACTGCTCAATCAATCTGCCCCTTCCACTCAACAGAGCTTGTCTGCATTGCCTTGAAGCCTGTTCCTGTTAGAAGCCTCCTGCTCACAGGGTTACTGTTGGTCTGCAGCCAGGGTACCTCCTACCCCTTGAGAGGCAGCACCTGAGTCAGGATGGAGACCACTACAGGCATTACTCATCCTGTGATGGGGGGAGCCCCAGGCTCTCAGGGGCACTGAGCACCTCCAGCTGCACTGGCTCCATGGCTGAGATTGCCCCTGTCACTCAGACCCTCTGCCCTTTGCCAGAGGAACATGTTCATAGGTATGGCTGACTCTTAAAGTCAGGTTGTCCTCTGGTCTTTGCATATGCCTGGTCAAAAAAGATAGAAATTATCTGGCAATTCTAGATGTCTATATATGAGCCAGACTGTAGGTTGGTCCTGCTGTCCAAGGACAGAGAAAGAAGGTGGGATTTGTCTCTCCTAATATAGACACAGTAGGTTGGGCAGGTCAGTAGCTTTAGAAGCCATTCTCTGCTGTGGCCATGTCAAGGACAAAGGATAGTCCCATCCCTCCATATACTTACTGGAATACCCTTTGATCCCAGTAACTGAGGCAGAAATACAACTGTGGACCCGATTCCTTGTACCTCTCAGCAGGCCATGGACATTTATGGACACCAGTGTTACTTTCCGTGTGGATCCTTTTGGTGCTGGGAATGGTGGGTAGGGACAGGCATGGCCCAGTGAATCCTTTAGCTAGCCTTTATTTGAAAGCACCCAGTTTGTGTCCCCTGAGACCCACTTTATGATGTGCAGGAGAAGTGTGTGGCTGCAGTGTACATTTGATCTGAACTGCAGCACTGCAGTGTGGACATACCTTAACAGCATTTAACAGACTGCAGCATGAACATTACCCATTGCTGGTTTCTGTGGTACAATTGATCTCACAATTATTATGCTGAGAGATTATGATAATGACTTACACAGAACAAAAGCAGCCTCTCTTCCAGAAAGAATCTTTGGCAAATTATTTAACCCTCGAACTTTGTCCATACTGTGCCGTTAATTTCCAGAGTTAAATGCATGCTGCAGTAAAGTGACCACTCTGAGCAGGAGTCTGTGCAATGTCTTTTCCTTCTTGAGCAGTGTAGGCACCTTTTACTCCTGTGAGGTGTACTGAAGGTTGCTTTTTCTTATAATTGAGCAAGATGTAGCTTGTTATAGCTACCAAGGTAGCAGACCAACCATTGCAACAAAGGATTATGACTTCTTTACAAGGTGAAATCATAAGAATCTGGCTATATGGGAGAAAGTTCTTGTTTGAACATGTAATTTGAACAAGTGGCAGAGAGAATCCTCAGAGCTGAATGACACTAAGTGCATTTTTCAGCGTAACAAATATAAAAAATATCTGTCTAGATCAGTTGGATGAGTAATGGAAGCACTCAAACCCTTTAGGGACATTGTTGCTGTCTTGCAGGATTGGATTCATTTTGCATCTAGGATGAAAAGACTTGAAAAGGCAACAGTGGGAGATGATTGCTGCTGCTAGTAGCAGTGAAGAATGAGTGCAGATGTATTGGGTTTTGCCCCCTGCATGGTAACAACCTCTCCAGGAACAAAGAGGTGCTGTGTGCCATGGGATTTAATGGAAAAGAGGAGCGTGCAACTTCAGGGACATAGCTGAACACGCTGGGCTCAGAGACGGGGGAAATTGCTCCAAATCCATTTGCTTCTTATGTCAACCTGCAAAGCCTTTGGTGGACATAAGCATCAGGCATGCTGTGACAGCCCAGCTCTGTGCCTGGAAAATGCTCTCCTGCTGAATGCTCAGTCCCAGCAATCTCTTCAGGAAAAGGCTCCACATGGCTCATTCTCCCTGGGACTGAAAAGTGCTATTTGAGCTGTTTGTGCTGTGAGATTCCCATGAGCCCATTATGGAGGATGCAGAATTTCAAGATCTGACTAAGGCAGCTCTCTCTTACTCACTCCCCTCTGATAATTATAGTGATATTTTTGCTACCTACTGTGCTGAGAGGGAAAGGTCCCGTGGTGTGCCTGAATGTTTCACAGTGTAAAGCAACACTGTGCTCCCTCCTGCCTCTCCCAGACCCCTCCTCAATCTCTCAGAAGGGAGAAAAAGGCTCATGTAAAAGGGATGTTTATGCTGATGTTATTCAAGTGAACAACGAATAAATAAAATGGTATTTAGGCACTGCCTTTTCTTCTCAATAAATTTTTCCAGGCAAAATTACCCCCAGTGGTACTTAAGCCTCCTTGGGGGTCTGTAGTTGTTCACAGTATTTTCTTTCCTGCCTGCTATGATTTGAGGGGGGAAAAATATTCTTTATTGTACTAGCACAGCCCACAAACTTGTTCAGGCCCAGATGTGAAAACACTTGTCTTAGAAAGCGCAAGCAGGAAAGAGAAATCTGAAAACAGGCAAAAAAGAGAAAAAAGTAAAGGGAGACATTTACAATTATATGAAATTCCTCCCTCTGATTTAAATGTTTCCATAACTTATTATGAAATTTAGTGTTTGTAAGTAAGAATAAAAGCTCTTTATATGGAATAGTTGCTGCATAACACGTTTGTGCAGAACAGAAATATTCCAAGGTGAAAAAAACAATAGTCAGAGCGGACTGAATGGCTCAAACTATAGGTAAGCATAGAGAAGCTACTATGAAGAGCTTAGCACTTTGAAATTCACCCAGGTCAGTAGAAATGGAAACTAATTTCCAGCTAGCACCTTTTCTGAGACCATTTCTTAGAACCTGCCAAGTTGGTATGACCTCTCTTTCCAATCTCAGGGCAGCAAATGCTTCTATTTCCTACTTACAGGGTGTTCATCACTGGGGCAAAAAACAGTCTTAGCCATTAGGCTGAGAAAAAAACCAAAACCCTAGCCACAGAAATAGATACAGTTCCTGCAAGGCAGGGTGATAGCATATTGTAGGAAGCTTGCGCATGGATCACACATTGGAGAACAGTGTTGACTGCAGTCAAACTTATGCAAGAACAGGGTTTGATCGACTTTGTGTGAGAGCCAAATCAGTAAATGAGAGGTGTCACAAAGCACAGTCATGAGAGACATTGCCTATTTGACTTTTGAATCCACTTTGGTGCGAGGGACACAGACAAGGCATTGAGCCTCACCACCTGAGCCAAGGACAGAGCAGCTCTCCAGGGCAGGTGACCGATTTGATTGATCACAGGATAGAAAGGCAAGAGAATAATATTGACAAAAGATGTGTTAAGGAAATGAAATGATTCCAGGAGAGCTTTGCTTTTACTGATTAAGAATCCAAGGGCTGTTGAGCATAGACTTGCCTCAGTCACATAAATTTTTCCAGCACAGTGGACTGGTTGAACTCTTCAAAGAAAAAAGCCCATTACGACACCCAGAATAGGTTTGATAACAACTGTAATGATAACTTCAGTATATGTCTGAATGAGAAAATCTTATCTAACTGTGACCTGACAGTTGGTGAGCAGGTCTGTCTTTGCCCATGGAGAAAATTTCCTTTCCATTCTGCTGCAGCATGATTAATTTACCCCCCAAATAATATCTCCCTCTCAGAAGATCAGTTGGAAAGTGTTGGTTGGGAACAAGTCTGTAGACCTGCAGGTCAGCTGTGCTTTTACCTGTGCAAGTCAGAAGTGTCAGAACAGGCAGAATTACAGCTGTGACTCATCGGTGATATTCTGGAAGAAAGCCCATTGTGAGAGGCCTTGGTGGCTGTCAGCCCCTGTGACCTGCAGGACCACTGGGAGCGGCAAATGTCAAACATCCCTCTCTGAGTTAACAGGATCACAGAATCACAGAATATGCTGAGTTCGAAATGACCCATCAGGATCATTAAGTCAAACTTCTGGCCATGCACAGGACACCCTAAGAGTCACACCATGCTTCTGAGCACATTGTCCGAATGCTCCTTGAACTCTGTCAGATTTGGTGCTGTGACTGCTTCCCTGGGGAGCCTGGTCCAGTGCCCAACCACCTTTTCTTGATGTCTAATCTATACCTTGCCTGACTCAGCTTCAGGCCATTCCCTCAGGTCCTATCACTGGTCATGAAAGTGAAGAGATCAGTGCCTGCCCCTCCTCTTCCCCTCATGATGAAGCTGCAGAGTGCAGTGAGGTCTCCCCTCAGTCTCTTCTTCTCCAGACTGAACAGAACAGGTGACCTCAGCCACTCCCTATAAGGCTTCCCCTCAAAGCCCTTCACCATCCTCACAGCCATTCTTTGGACACACTCTAGTAGCTTCATGTCTTTATTGTATTGTGGCACCCAAAGCTGCCCCAGCACTCGAGGTGAGGCCGCCCCAGTGCAGAGCAGAGCAGGACAATCCCCTCCCTTGCCTGGCTGGTGATGCTGTGCCTGATGCCCCCCAGGACACGCTTGGCCCTCCTGGCTGCCCCATTCCATTGAGAAGGTGTCCATGCCAGTTAAGGCTGTGCTCACAGGCAGTGTGTAAGGTCACTGGCATGCCCCATCTTGACATCAGTGATCACGTTTTCAGTTGTGAGGCAGATGGAATGCAGAGCGCAGAAGCCTGTGACACTGTACAAGACTTCACTAGAGTGGTTTCCTTCTCCTGTGGAGACTCCAGCTGGTAGTTTCAGATCCAGCAAGAGATTTCTGCACATTGGGTCACTTGTTTGCACTACAAATAGATGGATATAAACATATCAAACTCTCTTTGCATGCCCTGCTTGGGAGAATACCATAACCTGAAACTTCCAGGATCTATAAAGATTTGGACATAGTGGTTGCTATGCCTCTTTGCCCACTGAGAAGATGCTTTCAATTCCACGATGTTCTTATTGCCTTGAGCCTGACCCAGCTGAGACTGTGGGCGGCCTGTACTATAGCTGTTACTTGAGCCTTATCATAAGTTGTTCTTGTTTACTTGGTGACCCACTTTCAGCTGTTTTTACCTGCAGCAGATGAGAAGTGGCCTGTACCCCTTCCCTGCCTGAGACAAAGTCCTGCATGTGCACTGAAGGGCAGTGGGGTGTGCTCCCTGAGAGATTCCCAGCTGGCTGACAGCTTCCCATCCTTCCTGTGTGCTCCTGGCAGAAGGTGACACTGCAGCCCCGCAGCACAGTCCCCTGGCAAGGCACAGCTTGCACAGGATGAGACCAGTATCAGCTGGTTGTGTTAGTTTCTCTCCTGAGCAAGGAGAAAAAAATACCTTCCTTTCTTTGCAAACTGACTGTATGTGCTGTAGATTACTTCCATCATACACTTTGTCTGTATTACCTGCATTAATCTGGTACAGCGTGGGATGTAAATGTGCCCCTGAGACTAAGCATGTACGTAACTTTAACTACCAGCTGCCAACATGGATGCAAAGTTGTCTCTTCAAAGTACGCATAAAGCCCTGTGGATAGTGACATTAAGTAGCTCTCTTTTATGCAACACAGGCATTAAATTTTTTTTAGTGTGTTGACACATCATTATATTTCTCAACAAGGCAAATTAGAGCAATGATATGAAGTTTTGTCTTGAGAGTCTGAGGATTTTTTATGGTTCTGGGAGCCTGCATTAAGACAGACTATAAAATGGGGTGTAAATATTATAATGATGAGTTATTTCTTCCTGCTTGCTGAGAAGCAGCAGAACCACTGCTAGAAGCCAGCACATCCCATATGGATTACTTGTATTGTATTTTAACAACTGCTGCATGTACTAATTGCTTTTAGTTCACAGAGACCAATGATAATGTTATGAATACTCAAAGGAGAACTTACATTTTGTACACGACAGCCATGGCTAACCATCTCTTCAGCTCCTTTGTCCTGCTCTTGCTGTGAAGACACCCATGTGGGATCTTCCTTTTTTTCTTTTTTTCCTGTCACTGGTCTCAATATCACTCTAAACACATGCAATAATCTTGAAACACTCGTGCCAGGCTCTAGCTGCATGACGACCTGTCCCATGGGTGCCTGCAAGGATGGATTGTCCACGTCCTTCTGATTGTAGGGCAGATGGGCGTGTGTGTTGTCAGAGTTGCTGTGTACAACCTGGGGCCTGCACAGCCCTTTCTGCTCCTCAACCCCAAGAGCTGTGGGCATCATTTTGTCTGTGACAGCACAGCCTCTATCAAGAAACAGGACTGGGACTGGGGAGGGCTGCAGTGACCATGCCATGTTACCTATTTTGGGCACCACTTCTCCCTGCTAGCAGCTGTTGTCAGCCCATCCACTCTGACTAGCCAGCAGGTATCCAGACAAACTTACTGTGACACACCTCACAGAAAGGACATTTCCACATGAAAGCTGACCAAGAAAATGTGGATATTAATATTCCAGAGGACCCCTCATTCCCTGTGTAGAAACCTGCTTGGTTTCCCCTCTTCTTGTTTCAAAGAGGTATAATTAAACACAAAAATAAACAAGCCTGGAGCTCCTGAGATCTCCTCCTGCAAATTCACTGTGTCATGGATATTTGTAGTTTAAACTTGCACACTGCTGGGTGCTGGCATCTGCTTGGGCTGCACTCCACCTCCTTGTCAGGATAAGGGATGTGTGAGCACAACTGCACCCTGATTTTCCAATGGAGAAAGCGTGACCACAACAGTAGGGCACAGAGCTGCATGCTCTTAGTTCAGGAGGCAGCTGGGGATAACATCCTTACATACATTTAACAACACACATACTCAGCAAGAGCTGCTGTTCAGCAAGTGCTACTGATACATCATCTGACCTTCTGCAAACCACAGGACCCATCATTCTGTTTTGCACCCAGCAGATTGTGTTTGATCACAGTAGGACTTGTATTTTGCCACAGGTACTGTTCAAAAAGCCATCCAGCTTTCATGTGACACTGCAAAGGGGGACAGAACATACCATTTTCTTTGGTCACATGTTCTGTTGGTTAACCATCTTTGTTCTTATAATTGCATGCCTTATTTCTAATTTAAATACATCTGACTTCAGTTTCCAGCTGCTGCAACACATTTTTTTGTCTGCAAGACGAAGAAGAAATGTAGTACTAAATATCTCTGCAGTCAGGTCACCCTCCAGCCTCCTCTTTGATTCAGGAACCACAATGAGTCCTTTAAGCCTTGTGAGGTATTTTCCACAGACCTCAAATAATTTAAATTTAATATTTTAAAAAATTTCCATTCTTTAGTCAGAACCTTGAGTGGAGAAAATTATTCCAGTTTTTGTAAACAGGAATGATCTGAGCTGCCAGCTGCTGTCTGCTTCTTTGAGCTGCTCCTACCATCCCCAGGGAGACCTCAGCACTCTCAATCTTGTCCACTTTGACCCCTTCACTCCTGTGTTTCAGAAACCATGGAGGCTGCATCTTTTGCTTCTAGATGCAGTTTGATGTTTGACTGGTCCCAGCACTTCATTTTGTATTTCACTTGCTGTAGTTTAAGATAAAGCCAGATAAACATCTCAAGAATCAGACCTTGAAATCCAGGTTCCTGTGTGCTCCCTACCCTCATTAGCAGGCTACAAAGGCTCCTCTTTTGCTTTCTGATTCTTCAAATGGGCCCTCACAACTGGGAGGACAGAGCTATCGAGAGGAGTGAAAAGTGATTTGTGGCAGCCCTGGTGCTATCCCAGGAGTTTGGGTACTCCCTTGACAAGAGGGCAATCAGTCCCAATTCATCCAGCCTGAAAGGATTGGAATTTGTGTCTTCTCCTCCCTGGGTGATTGCTCTGATCACCAGCCTTTTCTACCACCTTCAGCATAAAAACAGGGAATGAGGCAGTGGTGTGTACCCAGCAGAAAAGTGACAACTTGGGAGCAGAAGTCTGGTTCAAAGGGTGCATCTCAGGCTCCCTTAGGTACCATGACAGAAATGCAAAAAACTTCAATTGTTTCAGACCAGACCTTAACATTTGAATCTCAGGAGGCCAGTCCAGGTTTGAAATCCTTAGCTGGGTGGCCAGAGATGCTATTTAAATCCTTTCATTCAGCTGAAATTGAGATCCCCAGTTTATCACACTCCAAAGAATGCTGTATTGAAGAACCTGTGACGTGCAGACAGTGAGTGCCAGTTATGCTTTCTTAAAGCATAACAACATTTTCTTGGTAAATTAGAGAACCTTTCACCAACAATATTAAATTCAACTCCCCAAATAGTGAGCATTTTCTCACTTAATACAATTATTAATGATAATAAATCATTAATTAATTGTAAATATAATTGCAAACCTAACACTGAATTCTCCTCTTGCAGGCATCAGTGTCACTCTGGGGAGAAGTTAGTTTAATGCTGTGAATGGACAAAATTTGGGACATAGTTATTTTATTTTGGGTTTTAAATGTATTCTTTGATCTTTTTGTTGAGAGACAGGCAACTGCTCCAAAGGGGAAAATGGAAGAACACATGAGTGAATAAATAATGGCCAATAGCACACAAAATTCAAGCATTCATGCATTAAAGTATAATATTGTGTACACTGGCATGTCTCATAAACACCTTTGGATAGAATGCTAAGTCAGATCACAGCAAACCCTGACAGATAAGCCATTTGTGTTGTGCGCCTTTTGCTTAAAAAATCTGGAATTTTATAATTGGTTTGTGTAATGTAACAGAGCTCTGAAGTTTAGGAGGCTGAACTGTGTTTTAGGAAAAAATAAACAAAGAGAATGCAGATCATATCCCTAGATCACAGGATGTAAATACAGCAGGTTTCAGCTGTGGGTGCAAATATTTTGCGTTAAGAGAAATTCAGCAGGAAGGTCTTTCCTTTGAGTGCGGGGCAACATTTGATTGCTTTCCTCTTATAGTTCTATGTTTTGTTTTTTTAAAAAATTTAGGCAGTTAACATCAAGACACAAAACACTGGTTCCCGGCCTCTCTTTTAAAAGCATTTTGTAGTGTTCACATTTCTGACTCAGCCAAGGTCTTCTCAATGGAAAGCTGAAATGAGTCTGCATTGAATTAATGAGTTGAAAGCAGCCTGTAATGTTTACCTACAGCTATGAATGGGCACAGGGGCTGGTTACCAAACCAGGGTGAAAACGTGTCTGTTGAAAATGGGATTGCTTATAAGGGTTCAACTCACTTGAAGTAAAATCTATTTAGTTTCTGCAAGTTTTGTGTTGTTTTCCTCTTTGGAAGGGAAAGTTTAGATATTCTTGAGCGTTGCCTTTACTTTCCAAGAGGTACAACTGGACATTTAATGACCTGTAAAATATGACACATGAAAACAGTCACTGACACATAACATTTATAAGAACACTTCTAACAGAAATTCAGAACAGGAAGTTCCATATTTTATTTCACATATCCTAGTAGTTCTGGAATATCCATCTCACCATTTATGGTCTGACTCTTCACTCCTGGTAACCTAGTGCACCTAGGGGCAGGGCTAAATAAAAGTCAAAATTATTACAAACAAGGAGATATTTGCCTTCAGCATTGCTTTTCTTTCTCCATAAAGAAAGGATTTAGTGAAAAATTCTTGTAAAAACCAAAGACAATGCTTCTGTTATCACCTGTCATCCAGAAGATAAATTCAGCTCCTACAGAAACTCAGAGCATATAAAAGGTTATTGAAAGCATATTGCTATTTCTGTCAAGTTAGTGGGACCAGAAGGACCTTTGATCTGGTCTAGTGTGGAAGTTCTTGTATTCTTATTTAATCTAAAGTTGCATTGAACAGATCAAGAATTGTGGGGGGTTTTATTGTATTTCTGCAGACCAAGGAATGTAGGTCCCACCTATTAGGTCTTTATAATCTTCCATGAAATATAAGAAATTGCTGTAACATACTTTGAGAGAACGTCTGCATATATCCTTTGCATGTTTTATGAAAATAAGAAAGTTTATTGTTGAAGGATATTTGCTGTTTTGTATGCGTTAGGCACTATTCGCTCTCCTCCTTCCCCTTGCATCCTGCAGAGGGCACGTCTGGCTTCACATGCCATATGCAGTTCATCACACAGTCCAAAAATCCACTCGCACACATCACAAATGATCAGCTGGCTAAAAGTGACTCTGAAGTAGTGGATTCTATGGATTGCTTCACAAAACTTCTTAAGATAAGGCCCAGATTGATTAGGAACATTTAATTTTTGGTCATGAAAAATCATTGCTCCTGGGGGACTCTTCCTCAGCTGCTGCATTAGGGTTATAGCAAACTGGATCCATATTCACTTTAGTTTTTCCTCATTTGAATGGATTGTGGTTTGTTTGCTCCCTTTGGCTTCTCTGCCCAGAATATGGTCTTTGCCTCTCTTCTTCTCCTCATGAGATGAAGGTTTGCAGCCCAGCAGCCCCAGACCACATGCACTGAAGCTGTGTCTTCCGATTGCCAGAAGTTTAAATACATTTTTTCCAAGAAATTCTATCACAAGCAGTCTGAATTTACAATTTCGTCTCCAGGGACAGATGCATAACAGCAAACTGTGCCCAAGCTTTGTAGACCCTTTCAAGAAAACTGGTCTTGCTTTTAACTCAGTTGTACAGATTGCAACTCAGCTATGGAACACCTGTACGCAATTCAATGCCTCATTTCCCTCTTCCTTCATGTGTCCTCTGGGGAATACAGTGTGCTTTTGCAGATGGCTTCTTCCTCAGCATGTTTTCTGCAGCCTATCTCCTCCCTCCTCAGCTGTTGCCACAATGGAAAGAACCTCATTTCTGTAAAAGTGGATCCCTCAGCTCTTCTCTCGTGCTCAGTTACCATTTGTTGGATACCCCTCATCAAGTGACTTGTTCCCTATCAGAACAGTCAGATAGTGACTGCTTAATGAAAATCCAGCTCTTAGCAAATTATATGTTGAACCTAAACTCTTTTTCCCCCCCTCCATAATGTAGGGTCTCTCAAATGGTCAGTCTCCAAAGTTCACTTGCTTTTCTCTGCTAGTTGTAGCCAGGTGCAAGCACTTCTCCTGCCATCTTCTGGGGATTTTCCTCTGTGTGAGACACCCCATTGAGAACACACAGCATCCCTTGAAAATACTACCATGTAAAATACCAAGAATTCAGAAAATTCTTCAGTTTTGGTAACTTTAGTGCTCTGTGTATAAAGCCCTGTGTGTTATAAGCAGCTGGCTCAAACCAGTCCTTTGAGACTGGTTGAAGTGTCCCTTTCTTTAAAGCTTTGTCTTTCTGAGGAGGAATGACAGCAGTTTTCAATTTTTAATCTTTGTGACAGTTTTCAATGAAATAAATGTGACTGTGTTTCTGACTTTTCCTAAATCTGCCTTCACTCCTCCTTTAGTAAACACATGTCAAAAGCAGCTGAGGCTGTGTTTGTTACAATATTTGTTTTTCTTCTTTTATCTATAAAAGGAATGACTGCTCTAACATCCTTGATTTCCACATGACTGCTAGCTTTCATTATGCAAAAGGCAGGATCCATCCAAATGACACCTTTGTACCTTCCCATT
This sequence comes from Pardalotus punctatus, assembly GCA_013400915.1. NCBI lineage: Eukaryota > Metazoa > Chordata > Aves > Passeriformes > Pardalotidae > Pardalotus > Pardalotus punctatus. The sequence continues at coordinate 16,425 of VZTX01023062.1, forward strand.
GGCAAGCTTGGTCACCAAACACCTTCTTGTCTTGTATACGCCAGGTTAATTTGCTATACATGTATGACTTTGCTTCAAAATCCCAACAAAGTACAAGTTCCTTTTACTACACAGGCATAATTCTCTCGTGCTTCAGCCTCATATTTTACCAAGCTGCTAAATAAATAAATAAATAATTTTGAAAAACCACAGGAAAGTTAGCAGCGTAAGAATGGGTGATGTTCCCCAGCAATCTCAGATTTTTCATACCACACAGGCTTTCTTGTCTTTTTTTCCGAAGTCAGCTGCCAGAACTATTTCAGACAAATGCCCCAGTAACCTTTGATGTTCCCTACAGATCTCTCCTTGACACAGAATATAAAAGCAATACTCTCAAAGAAATCAGAAACCTTGTTTTCTGCAAAAGCTCAGTTCTTTATCTTCTCCAAGGATATAGAATATGCTCTAAGTCTCTACTCCAGATGTAGCAAAAAGACCAGAAGGTGCCAGATAACTTTGTTTTCTGTAGCACATGATGTTATTTCTGTATCTGTGTATTTATAAATCCTCCTTTGTTAGTATCTGCACAATGTAAAAAGTGAATGGAAGTGGTATGAGCTATGTTTTGTTCTTGTCAGATGCAGCTCTGAGAAAAATGTAAGAGAGGGCATGGTCACCCAATAGAAGATGAACAAGAGGCTTGGATTCCTTTGGATGTCTGTCAGTGGATATCAGCTGATTCTCTTCGGGTAAATCACTTGTGTGAACAACTTTATTCTTGCAACAAGCGCTTTGAGGCTGTTGGTACCCACAAATTTGTCAGGACCTCAACTATGCAGCTCTTCTGAAGGGTGGCCCCTTGTGTGGCAATGTTACCAATACTGCCTGGAAGCATTGGTTCATAGTGCCACCTACAGAATCAACACTTCCACTTGATAGTGAATTGGATTGCCTCTCTCTCCCTTCTCTGTTAAGACTTATGGCTTCATTTAACATTATGAAGAAATTGTGGAATGGAAACCTCAAACCAAAGATTTTCAAGTGAGCAATTATACAGTGCAACAGGGTATTTTTAAGTGTCTTCCTTTAATCTAGGCTGTGATGAAGATATTCCTACCCTGGAAAGCAGAATAAAATTGAACTCAATTTGAAGTGGAAGGAAGATCTGGAACATTAAGGAAAAGATAAGCCTTAGGAGAGTTGTGTGGACATTTAATGTCATAGGAAACACGTAACTTATTAGGCCTAAAAATATGAAATCTAGTTTTCATATTGAAGGATAGTTTTTATTTTTAAAAATAGGAATTTGATTAATATGCTTGTTTTCAAAAATGAAAATGCGCCTTATATGAACAGAATCCTATGTGTACCAGTTGCTGTAGCAATATGTGTAAAGAGATGATATGTGCACTTGGAGAGTTTCATTATAGAACTACAGTCTAAAGGATATTAATGACAAAACTTCAGGCACCAGGCTAGATCTTAAAGGAGAGCGACCTGTCATTGGCACGTAAGACAGTGATAGCTGTTAAAAAAGGAGCTATCCAAATAATATATTAGTGTGAAGATACCCTCTGGAATGGCATACTTCAAGGTTAATATATACACACTTATATAAATTAAGACAAGTAAACTGGACAAAAAGTGAAAATTTGGTCTCCAGACATTTCTCTGGATTCCTCTTGTGCTAATTTAAGCTTCCAAAATTGAAAACTCTGCAGGTCAAATCTTACAGGTAATTGCACAGCATCAAACACACTGTATATACAGCAAGACAACACAAATTGCTTCTTGTTCCAGCTCAGGCCAGGTGCTGGAAAAGAGGTACATTCTGGTTTATCTTTATTTGCTCTCCCCCTGCGCACGCCACATCCTGGAGTTAGTCCTTGTCAGCTGTTGGAGTCCTGGGAATCTGTCCCAAGGAGATTTGCCTGCTTCTGGTGTCTGTGATGACAAAGCCCTGGGAAAACCAACTGACTGCCCCTAAAGAGGATTAATTGAAAACAACAACTGTGTTGTTATACACTGTGAAGTCATAGCATACACGACTTTGAGCGTCCCTGTTATACTGAGTGTTAGAGTTGGAGAAAATTTTAAAAGTGACTGTGGAAGCTCGAGCAGTGAATTAAGCAGCGTATAATTCTTTCCCCCATTGAGAGTAGTACTGGAGTGGGAAATTATTTAAACCAGGCAGAATAGAGTAGGTGTTATCAGTCTGACTGTCATTCTGTTCAGTTTGGGGAATCTCACTGGTCCCTAAGGAAAGAGAAATCACATTCCTTGACTCATGTTGTGCTGGTAAGGGATGATATGTTCAAATTACTGGGAACATGTTTTGTATTGAATACATAGCAGAGAAGGAAGAGCTTCCTTAATTATCATCCCTCTTTCTGAAGTACATATTGGTACAAACTGGGCTGAAAATATATGCAATAGGAAAGAAAGAACAAATAACTGAGAGAGAACTTTCTCAGCCCTTCTGTGAGTAGCTACAAGCTGCATTTCTACTGGGTTATCAATTCTTGCACATTTTATGCGTGATCTTTGTAATAATAAAGGCCAAGATCAGTTCCTTGTGGTTGAACTACTTGACTTAATGTATGACAAGGTGTAAAATCAAAATACAGAAGGAAAAGCTGAATTTAAAATACCCTTTTATTGCTACAAAGCAGACTGAAGTTGTATATCTTTTCTCATATTTGCCCTTTAGCTTTTGATGCTCTTTAGATTTATGGTGAAGTGCTGAGTGAAAATGATAAATGGGATATAGATACTGGAAAATGGAAATGTTGCTTGCCAGCCTGCATAATATGAGCAGCCACTCAGTCACTGGAAGAGATTCTAGGTTTAAATGTGCTTTCTGATGCTTCTTCTAGCCCTACACCTTTTTTTTCATGCCTCTTTCAGATACTATCTTACCATGAGATACGTGCTCTAACTAGCAAACTATAAGCTCAATTGTGGAAATTACTTTCCATTGCTCCCCTGCAGATGTTTACCTCTCTAAAAGAAAGCACTGCAGCCTAATTGGAACAAAACCTTGAGGGCATGAAAGTAAGGATGGCTTTGTTGCTAAATAGTCAGATCATTAACACAGAGAGGAGTCATGAATTATACTTTTTTTAAACTAAGTTCTGTTTGTACAGTTTACTGAGTAATTGGGTACTTATACTTTACCCAGTAGCTGCGTAAATGTGTGATAATGCAATATAAATTGGGAGCTCCATGGTGCAAAGATCAGGACTCATATTCTTCCAGTCCTAGGTAAAGCCCTACGATGTTTTGGAGTCATGGAAATAAAATTTAGAAATTCAATTCAATCATATATCTTTTAAAAATTGAGTGCCCTGGCATGACAAGGATAGCCATAGCTTTGAGTGAGGAAGTCTTGGATCAAGTCTCCTTTCTGTTTGAGCCAGAACACAATTGCAGTGAAGATAAACCACTTCTTTAAGACATGTCAGAACTCGGGGTAGATTTTTCTCATCTGTCTTGTTGAAATGGTTCCAATTTATGTCAAAACTTAAATACTCTGGGGCCAGAGAACAAATGAGAATATACAACTCATTAAACTTCATACATAGGGCACTGAGATGAGGGAAAGGGAATGATAAGTTGTATTCACCCTGTTTTCAAGGGGTAAGTCTATATAAAAGACAAAGCATCCCATAACATCTGTGGTTGAACATTCCATAACGTCTGTCTTCAGAAAGCTGATTCTCAGTGCAGCTGTTTCTCATAATTCGTGAAGGAAGAAATCTGATGCTAATCTCAGACAACAAAAAAGATTTAGATCAGTCATGTGGCATTCAGATGATCATATCCCAAACTTTCTGTATATTTTAGATACCAAAGGCCCTGAAATGTGAGGGTGTTTGGAAAAGAAAAGGGATTATAAAAAGTTTTAGTGGTATTTTTTTTCCCTTAACATTGACTTTCAGTAACTTCCACATTCCTGGAAACATGAAATGTTTCATTTTAAAATGCCATCTACAAAATATAGATATTTCCAAAACATTTTCCTTCTGCTGGAGAAAAAGAGGGCATTCAGAGTGAGGGAAATGTGAAGAAATTCCACCACACCCACATCACACATTGGTTTGCATATAATTCATAGAATCATAGAATGATTTGGATTGGAAGAGACCTTAAAGGTCACCTAGTTCCAACCCCTCAGTCATGGGCAGGGACATTAGACCAGGTTGCTCAGAGCTCCATCCAACTTGGCCTTGAACATTCCCTGGGATAGGGCATTCACAAATTTTTTGGGCAACCTGTTCCAGCGCCTCACCACCCTTACAGTAAAGATTTTCTTCCTAAAAAAATTCTACGTTGGTAAAACCAAAAAAAGCACAATTTTGGTAAGTAACTTACTGATAGCCCTTCTTCCTTTCCTCCCTTTCCCCAAAGTTTAAGAATTGCACAGTCATAGATAATGTTAAAAGCCTATAATCAGGAATGCCAAGCTAGGTCCAAAAATAATGGCATGACTTGCAATTAGTGATTAATGGGCTCCTTTTATTTGACTTCAGTTTTCTTTTGTGAGTTTCTTTAAAAGGAACTTTTCTTCGTTGAAACTGAGTTGACCAATGGCTCTTCAGATCCCGTAAGAAAACCCAGCACTTAAGCTAATGGAGAATTTTCATTATCTCTCTCAAAATACCATGGTGATGAACACTGGGGAAATGGCTATTAATCATTTGTCAGCTTTAGCAGCAATGTAATTTATTTTTATCTGGCATTTAACCATATGAGGACAAGAACAGCAAAAAGACAAATTTCACTGGGACAGACTGCTCAGTCTGTTACATCATTTCTCACACCAAGTCTTGGGTTTTCACTGGTCTGACTGAGGGGATTTTGCCTTGGGGAATCACTGGTGATGTCTGTGCCTGTGTGCAAGGTGGGTTATCAGTGAGCACTGCCAATGCTGGAGTGAGGACCGTGCCTGGGGAATGTGAATCTTATGGACAAGGGGGTGGCAACGCCTCTTCTTTCCAAGGGAAGGCAGGAGGAGACCAGCTTGGTGGCTGGAGGTCAATAGGGATGAATTTTTTGGAACACAATTGGCCTAAGGAAAGGACTGAACATCTTTCAAAGAAAATGACAAAAAAAGGCAATTTAGATATCAGAGGAATCCAGCAATGAAGACTGATGTTAATGTGTTAATTTAGTAAATATGAGAAAGGTGGGTGTGGGGGGTGTCAGTGGGAAGCAAAGATCTGAGAGGAAGGACCAATTGTGTCCTATAACAGTTATCTCCATGACTTGCAGTTCAGAGGGCTGACACCCTTACAGCTTCCCCCAAATCCCTGATTGGACTCCTCTCACTGCACACAGAGTCTTCTTCCTTGTTCATGAGAACAACCAAGGTCTACCTAAACTTACTACACCTGCAAATACCCCTGAGCTGGTGATATATTCAGGGTATTTTTCACCATGGAACTACCAGAAACAGTCATAAATAACAAGTTTCTTGTGTGATGTGATTTTCATCAAGGTTTGGTCAAACCTCCATGGAGAAGTTTGAGGTGTACTGAGTAGAATCAGAGGCTCTATCCAGCCTACGTAATTGGTAGGGGTAGGGATTTCTACATCAGTAGTTCACAGAGTTGCTGAGGAGAAGACATTATACTCAAATTCTGTTCCTAAGGTATTTTTTTGCCTCTTGGAGCATCAAACAGAAACTTTTTTTGAAAATGGCCTTTTTGTACAGAAGTCATTATTTGATACAGGCAGGGTAGCCGTTCTTTTTTAGTAGCAGCCCTTGCTGTTATTTCCCAGGGATGGTCTTCTGTTCATGTTCCCTTGAGGGTCTGCAGAGCTCTAAGCATCTCTGTGTGATATTTCTGAGTGGGATGCAGAATCACAGAACCACAGAATTAAAAGGTTGAAAAAGACCTTTGAGTTCATCAAGTCCAACCTATGACCTAACACCTCCTCATCAACTAAACCATGGCACTGAGTGCCACATCCAGTCTTTTTTTAAACACCTCCAGGGATGGTGATTCCACCATCTCCCTGGGCAGCCCACTCCAACACCCAAACATTCTTTCTGTGAAAATTTTTTTCCTGATGTCCAGCCTGAACTTCCCCTGGAGCAGCTTAAGACTGTGTCCTCTCATCTTGTTGCTGATTGCCTGGGAGAAGAGACTGACGCCTACCTTGCTACAGCCTCCTTTCAGGCAGTTGTAGAGAGCAATAAGGTCTCCCCTGAGCCTCCTTTCCTCCAGGCTAAACAGCCCCAGCTCCCTCAGCTGCTCTTCATAGGGCTTGTGTTCCACATGTCTTACCAGCTTTGTTGCCCTTTTCTGGATGGATTCAAGCATCTCAACATCCTTCCTGAAGCGGGGGGCCCAGAGCTGGACACAGAACTCAAGGTGCAGCCTCACCAGTGCCAAGTACAGGGGAAGAATCACTTCCCTGGTCCTGCTGGCCACACTATTGCTGATCCAGGCCAGGATGCCATCAGCTTTCTTGGCCCTGCTGGCTCATGTTCAGTCGGCTGTCACCCAGCACCCCCAGGTCCCTTTCTGCCTGGTCCTTGTCCAGCCACTCTGTCCTCAGCCTGTAGCTGCAGGGGATTGCTGTAGCCAAAGTGTAGGACCTGGCGCAATATCATTCAGGCTCCCTGAGCAGCACTACTGTGACACATTCTTTAAAAAATACTACTCTAACGAAAGCTAAGAGGTCATCTTCTCCAGCCTCCCATCCTAGTGTGTGCCTTGCTGTGCCTCAAACCTTGCCTGGCTTCTGGACTTTCAGCCTACTCTTAAAAGTCTTCCCTGATGGAGACCCTGGCATCTTCCCAGAAAGCCTATGGCAGTGCTTAACTAGAGCTAGACATTTCTTGCCTTGCTGCAACAATGGGCTCTACCCACTCTCCTCCCAGGTATGGTGGAACAGCCCATGGTTGTGACATCCAGCCCCAGGTCTCCAGTCACAGCTCCCTGACCAGCTGTGGCTTTGTGTTGCTGAAAGTTGTATAAAATTACACTTAAAGGACTCCTAATTTTCTTCTCTGAACAAATGAGTACGTCCAAGTGAGTTGCTTAGCTGCCGTCACCTCTGTCGCCTCATTCTAGCATGGATGACTAAGGAACGAGTATGGCAAAATCTTAAAATATTAGCACATCTTTGTACCTAACGTAGGCATGAGCACACTGTGATTTGCAGCTTGTGAGCAGCCGCTCACCTTGGGTCAAGGCCCACTGGACTATTAGTAATTGTGGTCCTGTCATTTCTGCATTTGCATGGGAATGACCAGCAGGTTCTGTGGCAGATTCCCTGCCTCTCGTGGGCTGAGCCTACCTTGTTGTGCATCTGACTAACACAAGGCTTATTGGTGACTGCAAGGCATTACCTTTTTCCTTTTCTCAGCTGCTTGTTCTCCTTAAACTTGATCCTTACAGCAAGCCATTCCCTCATCCCAAATTACCACTAAATCTGTTTAAACCCAGACAACAAGAATCACCTTTAAAGTATTCTATTAGTCAAAATATGATTAATTAGGTTTGAGTTCTTTTATTTCTGAATAGTTTAAACACTTATAAATTGAAATTTAAATAATTATAGCCTTCTCAAGGTATTTTAAAGAAAGAGCTATCAAGTATAAATTTGAATTTTCAATGCCTCATTTAGCATGCTGCAAAGAAGGAAAAGAAGAATATTAAAATATTTTGTATCGGAGGTTTAGAACTGAAAAGAGAGACCTAGCATTCTGATTACTAATTAAGTTCACATTTAACACAAATAAAACATGTAGAGTTGTAAGAAAGTTTGACAAAAAAAACCTACAGAGATCTGTACTTTTTGTGCTATAATTATATTGGTATTTCTGTATTATTATAGTTATTAACTTGCCAGTACCAAAGACAAAAAGCCACTATTAAATCCTCTGATGTTGATAGTGGCTGCATATGTATGTCTGTATGTGTGTAAAAGTGTAAAGAGCTGTAAAAATATTGAATGGGGTTCTGAAAATAGTCCCAGTTTATGCAACCACTTAACTGCAGCTACTGCAGCATGAATTTCACCTTGTGTCTGTGAGAAATTCAACATCAACTGACTTGGGAAGAGCCTTGCTCAAGTCATGCATGGCTACCTACCCTTCAGTTTGCAGGAATTCCACTAAGCCAAGTGCCAAGAACAGACAGGTGAATTACTGGCTGCAAAGCCAAAGCCTGATCTGGATATTGAATCCTGCAGTTCTTTAAGGATGCTGGCTTGGCTCAGAGCCCTTCACCCACTGACTGTGAGCAATGTGTCTCCTGAGAGATTCTTCAGTGCTGCTCTTGGCTGCAGGAAAAGAACAACAGAGCATGAGGCTGGCAGAGCAAGATCTGATACTGCTCACTGTCCCTTGCTTGCAAAGTGTGTGCAGCCACAGACAGGAGAAGCCTGAAAACTGCAGAAACAGCCCAATCATAACCCCACTGATTCCAACAGGGGTGTCCCAAGGTTACTTTACTTCACCTGAGGTGAGAATAGAGCCCAGAATATCTTATGTGTTCCTCGTCAACAGCCTCCATCATTCTTGTTATGTTGATTTTTATTAGTGTAGAAATGTTTAATTTACTGAAGAGGATAGAATTGATTTTAAGGTGAGGCATGTAACCATTTTTAAGAATGTGATTCTTAACAAACACACTTGGATTCTCCTGGAGAGGCCTTTTTTCTATTCACATTTAGATGTATTAAACTTCTTATGGAGAACATCATAATGCATTTAAAATTGCAACAACATGAATTAGGGATGAGGACTTTTTTAAACTGTAAAGTTGAGTAGGATTGATCAATTATTTAAATGGAAGTTAAAGGCTAACTGGAGTTTGGAGATTAATTTGAAAATGGTCAATGTATTCTGTTTTCAGGTACCTTTATGCATTCAAAGTAGGAACAAACACAGGCCAAACAAGAGGAAAAGCAGCAGCTTGGAGAAGACAACTTTTTATGATACCAGCATTATGTTTTCAGAATGCAGGTGCATGCAAATCTTCTCAGCTTTAGTTGGAGAGTTTGCGCATTTAGGTCAAGCCAGATTTCATTTACAGAAGATTCTCCACAGTAGCAGGCTGCCTTTACTGAAGTTCCAGGAGGGACCCCTCCTTTCCAAACCCACTCTGTCCATGTCTGATAAGGAAGTCAGTCAAACTGTGCTGATCATTCTGCGCACCAGGAGGGCAGGGAAGGCTGCAGTGAGGAGGCCATCAGAGTTACTGAGCAAGGTCTAATATTGGCCATTGGGTTCAGGTGTCATCAGGGAAGCCTGGGGAGGTTCACACCCCCACACAGACACTGCAATAGCAGATCATAACATCACAGAACCATGGAACAGTTCAGATTGGAAGGAACAGAAAATGAACACCGAGTATCCTGAGGGGAACAAATTGTGAAGACTAGAGGAAGGAAAAGGGAACAGCTAGAAGGAAAAACCATGGTGGAGAGAATATTTCATTAATTTTTGTCCAGGGAAGAAGGATTCCCCCAGCACAGAGTGAGACCAGAATGATTGTAATGAATGGCAGCTCATGTGCATTGGCCAGTGGGGCTGACCCAGACTGTGGTGGGGCTGTGACCACTTGCTGCTGGCCCCAGTTTGGTCTCATACCATATCAAAGGGCTTTTCAAATGTTTACAGCAAGGCAGAGAATTGTTAAAGGTCACCTGGGGACTTCTCATACTCAGTTGTATGTACTGCACGGAGAGGACATCTGCTTTCACCTGGCATTCTCTTTCTCAAAAGCATGGCATCAGCCTAGTGCAGGGTTGTGAGCTGTGCAGTGTCTCCCTCACTATTAATATTTCCCTCAGTATTAGTTCATTTGCCCTTCTTAGCTCATTGCCAGTGTAGTTTCCTGGTTTCTGTTGGTCGCTGGTTGTATTTTTTTTAGTAGTTTTGTGACAAAACCCATATAGAGGTGAAAGCTGCTGTGCAAAAAGCAGCCAAGCACAAAGAGGGGAAAAACCACATTTCTCCTCAGCGGCAGGGAGCTTCACTGTGATTCACTGTGCTGCTGCTGAGCTCATAGCTCTCTTCTGGTTTTTTTAACTGCTGCAGGCAAAAGCCAGATCAATCTGTTTTAGGTGTTTGTTTCATTATTGTTATTCTGTGCCATCAGCCACAAAGGCAAGGGGACACTCACCCAGAGACAAACAGATGATGGCAATTTATGTTGTGCCAGATGGGGGTGTGCAATTCAACTCTGGGAGGAACTGCCAACTAGAAAGGCCATCATAATCACAGTATTCACATTTTCTGTATGATTAAGGTCGGTCAGATCTCTGCCAGGCACAAATATCCACAACCATAGCATCATTTCCATTTTGGAGCACTTTTCTGCCCAAGAAGTTACCATTTTAGACCTGTGTGCTCCTTGGAGACCAAAACATATTATCTGCCTGACTGAGGCATGGAGGAAAACCCCACAGGATTTTGGCACATGTGAACCACACCTCCTGTTCTCTCCAGGAAATCTCAACTGACTAGGACAAATTAAAATTCTGCCATTGTTGCACGAATTTCTGAATTAAGAAAAAATTACCTTCATCTTTAAAATACCTACAAATGTTGGCAAAATAATTTTTACATCATAATCCTACAGCATAAAAATCAATCTGACTTCCTTTTGGCCCAGATATAATGGACTTGATTTGCTCTTCACTCTGTCATTGTATGAGAGCAATCTCGCTCTTATAGAGAGTTTGCCCCCAGCTGACACTAGAGGAAAGGTGAGATATCTGTGCCCGAGGGGTTGGAGTCAATGGGCTGCCATCATCTGAATCCTGCTGAAGACAGATCCCTTTGGTATGGCACAACACTAAAGATGTGACCTCCTTGGTGGGGGAGGTCAAGTTTTTGTCAAGCTCTCCCACTGTTATGACTTTCCCATGCCACCATGACTCTCTGTGCCTTCACTGAGTCTGACTCCATCAGCTCTGCAGCACAGGAAGATGAGAGTGGATATGACACAATTATGAAGCACATCTGACCCTAAAATGTTGTAGCTAGGGTTTCTGTCAAATAGGAAATACCTCCAGATCAGTTAGCATGGGTATTATGCACTGCCGAATCTCAGATTTTAAACATTTTACTGGATTGAGAGAGGGGAAAATAAAACCTGAAGCTCCGTTCCTTGTCATCCCACCTCCTTATTCTTTGTGGCTCTTCATTTATGTCACCAAATAACTCCACTGCTCAGCCTCGAGGCTCGCAACACTTCTGCAATGAGATTCATTTTGCAAACACGCTTATTTCAGGCATTGCTTTGTCTTCTCCAGCTCAGTTTACATACACAAAATCTGATCCAGAGCACCATTCCAATAAATGGTAATGTTTGCTTTTGATAAATTTCTGATGAAGTTTATATCTGAAGTGGCCCAAAATGTAATGACTTTAGAGCAGAAAAGACTTTGTGTGGTGTGCTTATGCCATCCTAAATGCAATGGTGCAATAAAGTACCAAGGCAATAAAGTTTTGGTTGGGAACCTTACCTGGCATGATGACAAGAATGGTGATAGATATCTTAAAAGAAAATTACAGGCAAAACCAACAGGAAAATATATTTCTCCCCTCCAGTTCCCCTGAAGTTCTGTGGAAATAAAAACATTACATCGATCAGTGGCTATAGGTATATTTCTGATTATTCCCTGCCACCGGTTTGGAAAGTAAGACTCTTATTTCCTCCTAAGGAATAGCACTTCTGTCTTCTAGGTGTTTTCACTCTCTTTTTCTCCTTTTCCTGTCACCTATCTCCATTGATTTAACTTTACATGATTTGTCATGCAGTGAAATACTCACACAGTCAGCTGTTGTCCTCTTGCTCACAAACCCTGCCTTCCCTTTCCTGCAAGTATTCCCTTGTTCCCACTGACATAAAGGCTATTGCAGAACCAAGACTTGCTTCTTTAGCTATGTCTCTCTTTTTCTGTGGCTCCAGGAGGTCTCCTTTCTGTGGGGGAAACACCTGTCAGGAAGGTTAACATGAGCCAAGGATAACAGCTATTCCCTGATGCAGTACCTTGTCTCGGCTGCTGGCATTTACCTGTGTTGAAGAAAAGGAAAGGGGCATTCTTTTTTACCTTTCTTTGTCTGCTGGTCCTTTGCTTGTGTTCTTACATCATATTTAACATTTTTGGAGGTACTATACTGATTTTTTCAGGTTCTAATTTAGTATGTTACTGCAGAAAATAGAATGTTTTATTACCTAATAAACATACTTATTACAATCTATTTGGTGGAGGGGACCAAAACCCAGTCTGTGAGCTGCAATAAGAGTCCACAGAGGAGCTTCCACTGTCTTCATGAGGGATGCACATAACGATGAAGTGAAGCATCTTATCTTTGCATAGTGGCTGGAGAGTAGGATCATCTCATACAATTACAACTATCTCTGGTATGAGCGTAACTCACCCTAGGTCCCTTTCAGAGTCAATTGAGAGAAGTAGGTATTTTCAAGAAGTGACTCACTTGACCTATTTGTAGCCATCTATTTTAGGATGAAATGAACATTCCCCCATCCCTCAAGTGCCTATTTCTGTGCATTGACTGTAAAGAGCAGTGAAGGTACTAGCTGAAGGGATTTCTACATTGCAGGTTTTTGCTATTGGCCAAATGAATCAGTGGATCTTTAGATTTTGTCTTCACTTATTCTTGGTTCAGTCCCTAATATTATACTAACGGGTAGTTTTGGGGAAATATAATCACTCCAAGGACTGCTCTTTTTCTGCCCCTTTTTCCTCTGCCTTTCATATCTTCATTTTCTGTTTCTGTTTTCTCTCTGTTGTCTTTCTATGTCTCTTCCTTTTCCCTGCAGCAGTTCCCAGTCCTTTCTTGTTTCCTGAAATTGTGTTTGATGAAATAATAGGATTTCTTAAAATATTATTAAGACTTTTAAGGTAGTAGTGCCAGTAGGAGTAATGGGAAGTGAGAGAGTTCATAACTCTCAGAACTTGTGTTGGTCAGGTCTCAAGGTTATCTGGTTATCTTCCCAGTCAGAGGGATTGTCTCGGGTTAGAGACAAATATTCTAGGTGGAAAGCACTCTGAATGAAATGCCTCCCCCAAAGCAAAGGTTTCTGACACCCCCTCCCCCACCACAACAGAATTTCTTGGATGAAAGTGGGAAAAAAACCCCAAAACCAACTGTTTATTTAATAACACACGCAGGGTGCCCTGTAAGGCACAAGGGAAGGGGAAAGGGAGAGAGGAGAAAAAAACATAGCCAAATTATTAAACCTGGGTAAACAACTGAAGAACTTTAGTGTCCTTTTCCTCAGGTGCAGCTTCCCCCACTCCGGGGATCCCCGGAGAGCCGGGTGGAGTTGCTCCGGTGGCTCCCTGGGGGATTCTTGTCTACTGTCCTCTGGGGGCTTCTTGGTTTCTCAGGCGAGAAAGAGAAAACAGTCCAGAATAACAAAAAATCCAGAACGGGGGGAAAAAAAAGGGAAAAAAACAAATCCCAGGGAAGGAAAAACCTAGCAGCAGCCACAAACAGCGGCAACAGCCAGACTAAGCAATGTCCATTCCTCCCCCTCGCTTCTCAGCCGAGAAGCCTGGGGGAGTTTCAAAACAACCCGCGCCCGGCAGTTTCTCTTGTCTGCTGGATGCAATTAAAGCTACAGGATCACATTTCTAAGCACATATGCAAACGATAGGGAATACAAGTATCATAACATCACCCCAAGACAGGGATGGAAATATGCATTGTAAAATAAAAACTGTTCAGAACCTGGACATTATAGAACCAGCATACGACACCAAATATAGTGCATTCAGACAAACATATTCCAGGGAAGAGCTGCTCAGTGTGTTGCCTCGATAATGTCATTTCCAGAAAACCCCATTTCACTCGTGTTTTCACAGTTGCTATAGTTTGGGTGCATTTCTTCCCTTCCCCTTTGTTGAGCTGACTGCACTGAGCCTGGCAGAGTGAACCTTGCAGCAGGACACCTGGGGTTGGCAGCACCTGCCAGGGTTGCAGTGGTGGCTGGAAGCTGATGGGTGCTGGGGCAGGCATTGCCAGGCTTGCATTCCAGGATCCCAAGGAAAGCAGGGACAGCTCTACCTGTCCCACCGAGTCCTGGCTCCAAACTGCATTCCCAGCCCTGGGCTGTGATGCCCAGGTGAGTGGTGGTGCTCACTGATATTTTTGGAGTGGGATCTCCTCTCTCCACCAACTCTACTCATTTCTCCAGGAGCAAAGATTACTATTGTTTCCTCTGACTTTTTTTCTTGCAAGCATACTGGCTTGTTGCTGCTCATTTCCAACAAGATTATGCAAAACCTCTATAACATAAAGAGATTTATCACTTCATCTTTAGAAAATTCTGTTTCTTTTACATCTATGGTTCAGTTGTTCCCAGTAGTGCCTGATTTTCTTCTTGTTAGTCATCTTTATTTTCTTTGCCAGAAAAAAAGCACTCAAACTTCATAAATTCTAGTCCTCTAAAATAATGAGACTCTACTATTTGTGTTGTCTTCAATGCAGAGTCGTATACATGCATTACACACATTGGCGTAATTCACTCATCAACAGTGAAAGAACCCAAAGTATTTCAGAATAAGAAATTAAGAATACAAAAGTTGCAGCCCTTTATAACTTATGCTTTTAAGTCAAAGTCCATTTAGGAAGACTTGCAATGTTGATTGAAGTTTACAGTGACCCATTTCTGTTCCAGAATTTGCTAGCAAAGTTAATTTAACATTCCTAAATTTCTTAATGTGAAATTATTGACAGATGCTCAGCTTCCGGTTAGGCTCATAGAAGATAACGCATTGTCTACAGAAAATAGAGATTTCCTTGGATTAGCTTCTTGTTTCATGGAAAGCCAGAACTGGTATCTTTGAATAAAATCCAAAGAAGAAAAAGGAAGTTAAATCAAAAGTGACAAGTTTAAATTAGCGGAACTTTCCCTTTGATAAAGTATATATAAGTACTTTACCTCTCCGTTTCTAATTTGTCCCTTGCAACATCAAATCTGCCTCTCTGCCTGTCTGTCGCACTTATATTTCTGTTCTACCAAGGATGAGACTTTGCTCAGTAGAGAAACTCCTCAGAAGACCTTTCACACTATTTAAAATCCAATTACCCTGAAAATCCTTCTCTTCCCAGCTATGTCTCAAGTGTTCAGGTTATGATGAAATTTCTCTGCTTGATTATAGCAGGTACACTTACCTTACTAATAGAAGAGCTTTTGCCTCTGTTTTCTATATCTGTACACTTATACAAGTCTGATTGAACCAAAAAGTTACTGGTTTTAATATTTAATGAGCTGTATTTTTTTATATAAATAACAGTGAACAGAACAGGACAGGAGAAGATGGGAAAGAAGAGAACAAATAATTATGAAACATAAAATATTTAAGAATTACTGGCAGCTGGGGACAAGGAGGAAGCTACAACAGACAGTAGCACAATGCTTCTGTTGCATATTCTCGGACTTCCTCAAAGAAATTGCTTATTTAGGAACCTACTGGTTGTACTAATTTTAGAGGAACTCAGATTCTTGGTTTTAATACCAGTGGCAATAAAGTCAGTGTTTCATAATCATATATCTATAATTTTTAATGTGATTTCAAATTTTTCTCTTTCATTTTCAAATCTTGCCTGGATTATGTCATTTTAATGCTTTTGTGGCAAATAAAAATTAATTTCTGCTATATGATGAATTGAATGGGGGAACACTCTAATGCCATGCACTTTTTCTTAGTTTTCACCTGCAAGGAGTTCAAGCTGCTTCTTAAAATCCAGGGAACTGTTTGGCATTTGAGGTGGTATGGATGATTTCAATGTTAACCTGCTTCTTTCTGCTGCAACACATTTACTTTGGGTTGCATTTTTGTCCAACCAACAAAGCAATTATTCTTTAACATTTTTGACACCTTGTTCGTGTTGAGTCATGTAAAGCATTAAACTGTTGTCAGTGGATGAGAAATATCACACTTGAAGAGAAATCATGTGCATGAAGGAAAAACCATGCCATCAGGTTGAGATTATACAGCAGGCATAAGTTTTACTGCATGGTAAAAACAGGACAAGATATTTCGCAGAAACTTTGCATTGTGTACATATTAGCACTAAAAACAGCTTGAACCAGCTGTATTAGCACTTTCACCTATCTGAAATCAAATTCTCATTGCTTTGCAGAAGCATCAGTGGTTTAGCTTTAGCTGAATCTTATTACTGAAGAATGAAGTGAAAAACTGATTTTTATAGAGAACTTTACCAGTGACCTGAACTACAGAGCTCAGTCTCTCTGCAAACGAGGCACCTGGCTGCACCATTGCAGTGAGACCTTAGATTTGTCTTTTTAAAAGAAATATTCCAAGAATATTGTTTACTTATTGGTCTTAATAGCAAAATGTTCGATACTTTTGGATTTTATTGGTACTTTTCTGTAAAAATACTTTTGCATATCTGTTTATCTGCCTAAAGAGACAAGCTTTTTAAAACATTATTCCCCTAGCAGCAAATGTTGGTAGATAGAATTAATTTTTGCATTCAAATTCCAGTTATGTCAGTATGTACCTTGCTTGCGGATTTTTTTTTCTTGTAAAAGATTTTGAGTTGATTCACTCGGAGCTGGATTCAAAGAAGTCTTGAGGACTCTGCAAGGTGCTGAGAACCTCAGCCATATCAGCAGGGATGAAAACTATTTGATTTGGCCCACACTGCTCTCAGCTCCCTACTGAAATCATTCTTTGTTCAAGCTTATTCACATTACAGATATTTGCTTTGTAATTACTTGCAAATCACCTTGAGAAGCTTGGAATGAAACATGCTGCAAAAGTGAAATGCTCATGTTATGGCAAGCACACTTCAACCCACCCCAGGCGCGTGATTCCCTCACAGTATCTTACCTTTTTTGGACCTTTTTGAATAAAATATGTTGCTATGAAAGAGAACTTGAGAATCCATTAGGGGTCTTCCATAGAGAAAAAGGATTTGTCTTTTTCTCCTGTATTTTCCTTTTTTTATTTGTTTATCTCCTCCTTCTCCCCCTCAACAGAACATTGCAGAAAGGCTCCAACTCAAATTCTGAAGCTGAAATTACACATATAGATATGCATTTGTTTCTAGATATGTCACCATTACAAAATACATTTATTTAATAACTTAGTGCAAAGCTTTCCTATTAGTATTCACACTAGCTCTGCATAGAAACATTCCCCTGGGAACTCACTATCTGTTTTGCAAGGAGCACAAGAGACTTTGGAATAGGAAATTGTGGCATCCTGATGCTGAATAACCCCAGCAAGAGTGACAGTGCTCTGAGTAGCATAAGCACGCATATTTGTAAATTGTGTTCCTTCACCAAAACAAAGTGACAGGAACTAATTTGACAGGAAAATAATTTACCTTTATATTTGCCTGTAGCCTTGATATAAGGAGACAAGTGAAAGTGAAGAATGAGGTAGAAAGATCAATTAAGTTTTCAAGGGCTAAAGGGACAAGAGAAGAATGGAAGGAACAGAAAAGTGGATTCTGATCTGGTGCTAAAACTTAAGTCACCATATTTTGCAATACTTTCAACTGTTTGTCTAGAATATTAGGAATGTTTTTACACAAGTATCCACTAACATCAGCAGGTTAGATAGCTGAACATCTGGAAAGGATTCTGAACACTATTAAGTACTTAAAATTGCTATGCACTACTAGGCAGAAGCAGACTGAAATTCATGTTGAAGATATGTGTGATGAAAGAGGTTGGGACAGTCACACCAGCATTCTAAGGAGCCATGTACATTACATTTTACTGCTTGAAGAAGTTGCTTTCACAACCAGATCATTTGCCATCTCTTGGTGAAATAGAGTATATTTTATTACAATAGATTTTATCTAGATGCTGTGTAGGATCTTTCATTTGGACAACATTTTGGCTGACTCAGTTTTTAGTGAATAATATCCTGTAGATAGATACTGTAGATAATTTTTTCTTGCTCAGGCACATCTAAATGGTTTCTTATCCCCTACATCTATAACTATAAGCATGTTCTTTCTCTCCCTCTCCTGTTGCTGAAATTATATAAAAGTACCCTCTTTATTCCTTTATGAGCTTCGTAGGAGCAAGTCTTTACAGAAAATTAAAGAATGCAAAGAAGCTTCCTAGAGAAACTCTTCACACTCCTTATATGATACAAGGTCTCACTTTTCAACAAGTCTGGATAAAATATTGTGGGATTTACTGTCATTAAGATAAAATAGAAAAAGGTAATCTAATCAGACAAGGTGTCAGTGTGAATTAATCTTAGACCAGCTGGTAAAGTACATTGGTGGCAATGATTTACATTTTGGAACTTTTAAACTGGAAAATATCTGGCGGAATGTGTCAGTTTGTGAAGTGATGAAATGTAAAAGAAGTGTGTAATGTTTCTGGAAAGGACCAGCTTGCTCAGAGAAGACAAAGGAATCTGCAGTACAACTCTTTGTGCCATGGCCTTTGGTAGAACCTGCTGTCCTGATCCCAGCCAGGTCCTGCTGAGCTACTACAAAAAGCCCTCCTTACACAAGCTCTGCTGCAAGCTGATCGCCTCCCAGATGCTGTGCAGCACTGCTTGCCTTGGAAAACTGCTCCAGGTTCAAACCTAGTCCAAACTGGTCAGTACTTCCTCATTACCCTCATAGGGGCAGGACTCACCTGCTAACTCCCTGCTTTTGCTTCCAGAGATGCTCCATACTTTCCTGATGCTGGTGAGAACCACAGGGCTGCTAGAATGTGCTGTGTGAGACCACCAAAGGGAATTTCTACAATCAAGGCACAGTCCTGGGAGAGACATGAAGGCATCAAGGAAGATATACCTGCCTCAAGGGCATCAACTCTATCTCTCTTCAGGAGTAAAGGCAGTCCCAGTAGATAGCTCAGGAAATTTGAGAGTCCTGGTTTAATTCAGCCTCTGTCTGGAACACAAGAAGCTCTTAAAGCCCTTGCCATTTTGGATCCTCGTGCTGTATGAAGAGTGGTGGGAGATCCTTCAGAATGTCTATTTGAACCCCTGCTATGATACTGAGGATGCTTGAAAGCAAATCAGATTTAATTTCATATGTACCTACCATTGTATTTTCTTTGGATTAGCCTTGCTGATGACATTAATATCCTTACAAAAACCTGCGTAGAGCAGGAAGTATCTCTGGGATAAATCTGTTTGCAGGAGTGGCAACAGACTGGCTTTCTGTAGGGAGTTGTATAACTAGTGGCTTGACAAAGCTGCAAACATGGCTGGGGTGAGGTAGCCCTAGACCATATAAGATGCCCATCAGCATTTTCCTGTTTTAGTGTTTTAAATTAATTTGGATAGGGTTTATAGGTAACTCTGAGGCAGAACTTATGCTGCCTCTGCTACCTGGTGTCCTCAGGGTAAAATACTCAGGACACAGAAGAAATGCTGATCAAGAAAAGGTTCAGTTTACCTCACCCAGCATTGAATTCAGTATATCTGCCTCTCTGTGCAAGTGAAATGGTAATAAGAGGTTTTGGGTGCTGTGCTATAGTTTTTCTTTTGCAATTTATAAAATTTTAGGTCTGAATGTTTAGGCAGCTGAGTGTTCCTTCTAGACAATTAGTTAAAACTGCATGCCATCACTTCACCCTAAGATTTGCAATCTCAGTTTGACCTAATCATCTGAGTCAAAAGCGCCGTTATTTGGGCATTTTTATTTTTCTCACTCCATCAGTGGTTTCCTTCATTTTTTTTTTTTAGGGGGTATGAGAGAGAGGGATGGTGCTAATATAACATAGCTCTTTCCACAGCCTTGACATCTAGTATTGATCCTATTTTGGCAGGTCAGTATAGTGAAATCCCTGAATTTACAAATGGATCTGATGCTGTCCATTCATGTTTCAAGCCAATTGATCATGAATTAAGTTGTCTTGAAGTTAGATTAGGCAACAAGGAATTCCTGGTTCTGCTATTGATCTGCCATGTAGTGTGAGTCCTGGGGCATGTCTCCAGTGCTTTGTTTGTTTTTCTTATCCACAAGAACAAAAGTCCTAAAAGTGTGCTGAGGGTCACAGAGCAGAGAATTTTCTGAGCATTAAGATACAGATTCTTCTGCTTTCATTACACAATATCTCATCTTGCAGTATAAAATAGATTCATTACTGCTTCAGTAATATACTGTGTAACTGGATGGACTCAAACAGAACCTGATGACTAGAACATCAACTTAGACCAACATGACTTTGCTGTACCTTGCACATAAACTATATTTCTGAGTGGTTGAAGTATAGAATTGATTTGTTCTTTAAGCCAGCTGTAATTCAACAGATCATTAACGACAAATGGCAGAATGCCCCAGCCATCCTTCCAGGCACTATTCCAGATGGAAGTCATTGGATAAAGAACACGAAGGTTTGGCAGAATGTGAAAAAAGAATAAATTTGCTACACATCATTCATTTTGCCTGACTGCAATAAAGTAATTGTAACACAATGTTGTCACAGGATAACGGTCTCCTGCTGCTTTAGAAATGCTTTGCAAAACAGATGTTTACTTTCTCTGTGGGAGACATTGATCCCGTGACAACAATCTTTTATATGAAAGGAAAATTAACTACTTATCGGTTCAGCACTATTATAAAAAAGATTATTATAAAAAGCCATATAATGTAATAGGTGAAATTATATGAACTATATATGTGATATATGTGATACGTGAAAATAATGCCTAAGTGGGATTAATTCAAATACTTTCTTTCAGCAGCTTTGCAACCAACATTTTCTCAACAAAGGCAGATAGAGCAATGCAATGCACTATGATGAAGTTGTTTTTGTTATTTTAATCTTCCAAAGCTGTGTGAACTGCAGAAAAACAGCATTTGTGAGTAAAAACAATATCAAAACTCCGGCATATAATGTCTTACGAGAAATGCATAGTTAATAACAAATAAATAAAAATAATGAATAATTACCAATAAACTGACACATTGTAAATAATGGAAATTAAAGACCATGCATTTTCTGACTGAACTCAGTATTGTGAATTTTGCTCATTAGCACTAAGAAAAAAAAAAAGAAATTAATAAAAAATGAGGAAACATTTGTGATTTCCAACATATTTTCCTTAGAATCACAGAATCATTTAGGTTGGAAAAGACCTTGGAGATCATCGAGTCCAGCCTTTGATCATCAACTTGTCAACTTGACCACAGCACTAAGTGCCACATCCAGTTGTTTCTTGAACACTTTCAGGGACAGTGACTCCATGACTGACCTGGGCAGCACAATCCAATGCTTAACCACCCTTTCTATAAAAAAAATTCTTCCTGATGTCCAGCCTGGACCTGCCCTGGCATAACTTCAGGCTCTGTCCTCTGGTCCTGTCACTTGTTACCTGGGAGAAGAGGCTGACCCCCAGCTGGCTACATCCTCCTTTCAGGCAGTTGTAGAGAGCAAAAAGGTCCCTCCTGAGCTGCCTTCTCTCCAGGCTAAACACCTCCAGCTCCCTCAGCTGCTCCTCACAGGACTTGTGCTCCAGACCCTTCCCCACCTCCCTTTCCCTTCTCTGGACACGCTCCAGCCCCTCAATGTCTTTCTTGCAGTGAGGGGCCCAGAACTGAGCACAGGATTTGAGGTGTGGCCTCAGCAGTGCTGAGCACAGGGGGACGGTCACTGCCCTGGTCCTGCTGGCCACACCATTGCTGATCCAGACCAGGATGCCATTGGCCTTCTTGGCCACCTGGGCACACACTGGATCACGTTCAGCCAGCTGTCTAATGAGAAGAGTAATTATGCTTTAGAAATTGCAAAAGTACTCAAATATTTTCCTGAAGTGTCTGCAATATATGTGGTACACATACATAGTACTCTGTTGGAGTATAATAGAAAAGGTGCATTGGCACTGTTTTAGTTTATCCATTTTATAGACACTTCTGCTATTCATCCAATAATGGGCCAACTGCAAGTTTGGGCTGATGAGACATGTATTAAAGAATTTGTGTTCTCTTATGTGCTGTAAATGTCTATGTCTATGGGCTCTCAAAGGCATTTGACTGTCAGATGAAGCAACCCCTGCGGTATTTAGCTTTTGCCAAGGTTGTGTCTGGATCAGGAGGAACAGAATGAGAATAATTAACCCAGGACTGAATGACTTGTTTGCTCACCAGACTCACTTGCAGGACCTGTATAATCTTGGATTTTCTGCTGTCCATTTCTATTTAGTTTGAGACAACTTATGATCGTGTTTGGTAGTTTCCCAGCTGGTTCCTCTATCCAATTCTGGGTACTTCACATCGTGAATCCCAGAGTTGTAGTATGCAGACTGCTAATAACTTTGTGAATGGATCAGGCAGGTATGAGTCTTACTTCACCAGCTTTAAAAGTTGTATCTAATCAGACCAGCCAATGAATAACAGCTCTGTGTCCAGGCTTACTCAAAGCTCTACTTCAGCTGAAGAAAAAAATATTTGAAGAATCTATGGCATTTTTTGCTAAGTTGTGAACTTCACTATCTAGATGTTGAAGGAAAACACCTTTTACATTCTTGAAAAGAGTTGGTTTGGTATACAAGTACATTTGGTTATGATAGTCCTCACCTCAGGAATAGTCACTGGGGCAAAGAAATTTCCTTTCCACTTCAGGATCATTGTATTATAGACACAAAAGGAATATGGCCATGAGGAGCATTGAGGAAAGTAATTTTTAAAGCTGCAAGGGTAACGCAGAAGCACTTTCCAATGTTACCAATAAGTTGCATTGTGAAGTACTACTTTAAGCTTCAAGAGGAAATTGAAGACCTAAAAAGTCTAATTTTTGTCATGTTAAAACCCTTTTTCTTAGTGCTGAATAAAATGTAAATTTGCCTCCAAGCAAGTTGCTTACCCTACAGCTGAAGTGCTGCACATGGAACCAGTTGACACTTTGGTATTTCAGCAGTTTAGAACTTATAAATATGTATTTGCATTTTCCACGCTAAACTATATGGCTCTTATCCAGTTGCCACTGTCACTGCATCAGCCAGGAAACCAGTAGTAGTTGCTTCACAGAGGACTGTATGAAGTGGTCTATGAGAAGGAACTAAATTTAATGGAAACTGAAACATGTGAAGAACATTAACATATTAACACAGAGTACCCTGTGCTAGGGATGATGTTTAGCACCAAAGGGCATTTTCCAGGTGCCTTAATTCCTGAGTTCACTCAATGGCAGGAGTTTGGCCTGAGGGGCAGCAAGGGCTTGTGCAGCAGGTCTCAAAGAATCTGCGAAAATGAGGATTTAATTGGAGGGAAGAAGAAAAATGCAGAGTGACTGTTTCACCTCCCTTCACTTAGATACTGATGAATATTGTTAATCACTCAAGGAGGAAACACAGAGGAGGACAACAGATCTGAAGGTTGATTTGTGAATTACTTGCATGTGAAGTCATGTCTGATTCATGTCCAAGGGCTACCGAGGGCATCACCAGGACTGCAACAAGAAAGTCTGTGCACCCCAAATGTAATACTTCATATGGCAACAGAATGCAGCGTGGAACTCTCTGGCTTTACTATACATCCTTTCAAGCCACACACTTCAATCATCAGACTCCACATATATTTCTATTAAAAAAAAAAAATAGACACTAGGTGAGTCAAAAGAAACAGGGATGACAACACTGAAAGCAATGTCCTGGCAAGGGTTTTCGTGCCCCAGTTAAAAGCAGCATGCTCAGCCATAGACCTCTGCCTCCTCTGAGAGCAGACACCAGCTTGTGCTGCCTGGGGCCATGCTCAAAAGCTCCTTCATACCTGTGGAAATCTCCCTAGTTTCTTCAGTGAGTTCTTGTTTAGGCTGCATTCAGATATTTAAAAGGATAAGGTTGTAAAACATGTCATAATACAGGAAAAAGGTAGAGTAAAAACTATCTTAAAATCACTGCCTTTTAAAATAAGTTTTGTTTGAACAAAGGGAAAGTAATGACAAGCTGTCTTCCCTGATGGTAGGACGAACCACTTCAGCTGAGATCACATTTCCTTGGAGCATTTTTGCTGAGAAGAATTACATGGGGTTATCACTATTGGCATGAATCTCTCAAAGTGTCTTTAAACTGACAGCATGAGCAGGGAAAGTTGGGAAGGAGATACCTTGCGTGTCATCCTGGATCGAAGCTCCTGGGTCCTCTAACCCAGTCCTTTCTCCACTTGCCAGGGCTGTAGCAGGGAAATGAATTTAGTTTCTTTTCTGTTTTGGGCAGCGTTGATGGAAGCAGTGCTTGCATAAACATGACAACCTTTGCTACTGAAAGCTGAGGGCCGGCATCCTGTTTCTCCAGTTTTTGAAACGATTTATTTCCTAAGCTTCAGCTTCCCTAATATAATTTCAAAAGTTCGCTGGCGGGGAGGGCTGGCAGGGAGCGCGGACCGGCTTCCCTGGCCGCTGGAGCTGCCAGGGAGCTGTCCAGCACCGCGGCGGGGCTGGCGGAGGCGGCGGCGGCGGGGCCGGGGCGGCAGCACCGGGAGGGCCCCGGGATGGTCCCCAGTCCCCGCGCGGGCACCGCCGCTCCCCCCAGAAGCGTGCGGGGGTAGGGGGCCACCTCTCCGCTTCCCCTTAGCCCGTCTCCAAAGCGCACGGCAGCTAGAGGAGCTCCGTTCCCGCCCTCCCGGCAGCCGGCAGCGGCGGCAGCGGGGGCTGCGCCCGGCCCTGCCCTCGGCCCGCCCCGCCGGGCGCTAGGGGCATCTCCCCGGCGCGGGGAAG
>VZTX01023062.1:41508-270201 GCA_013400915.1 Pardalotus punctatus
CCCCCGCCCGGCACAGCCCCGCGGCCAAGCCGTGGGGTCGGCTCCCTGTCGGGCAGGAGGCGCCGGTGCCCGCGCCGCGCTCCGTGGTGGCCCCGCGGGGCCGCTGGAGCCGCTGCCTCTCCGTGCCCGCTCCGGCTGCCGGCTGCCAGCCCCGCAAACCTGCGGGAGTACAGCTCCTGGCAGCCCGGTGCTGGAAATCGGGTCGGGAGTCACGCTTAGGCGCAGCTGCCGCTTTGGCTGGGTTTATAATTTCTGCAGAGTCTCTTTCTCAATGAAAACAAAGTCGTAAAGTGCTTATCATTGGTACCAACAACGTGGGGTTTTTTTTGTTTTTTGTTTGGTGGTTTGGTTTTTTTTTTAATATCTAAAAATTTACATCTGTATGATGCATGGGTGCGCATTTTTCCTTCAGCTTCGAGGGGATGTGAACTTCTTGTATTTGTAGGGCATTTCTGTACTGAATGGGGTAAAACAAAGTTCCGGCAATGTGTTCGGAAATATTTCAGCAACAGATTTCCCTATGCCTCCTGGATGCGCAACATTCCTGGCAGATCAGTTTCTTTAAAGTGGACTTTTAAATCCACGACTTAAAGATTGTCTGGATAGCTACACCTGTAGTTGAGAGTCAGTGACCCATTGTCTGTATGCTATTCGAATCAGGAGTGAATTCGGGTAGAGCCCTTAACATATGCTGGTATCATTTTGTAAGGCTGAAGTCAGTGTGTCAGGACGTCTCACAGATGAGTCTAAAATAGAAGGTTTTTCTCCAGCCTTTCTATTACAATTGTGCCACGCTCCTCTGCATACATCTGTGATCATCTCTAAAATTTCCTCTTGAAGTTTCAGATGCAACTGAATGCTTGTTTGGTCTCTGAGATAGTTTAATGTATTAAGGCATAAAACATTAATTGCAACAAGTAGTTTTAACGTGCAGGACAGCTGTATCTGCTATTATGGCATCAGATCATAATTTTTCATATTGTTAGGCAGCTCTGGAAATTCCTTATGAGTCTTAGCACCATCCGCTCTCAGTTTGCATTGGCTTTAATATACTCTTTTCTGTTTGGAGTTTATTTGAGTGGCTGGACAGAAGTAGACAAGCTGTTTAATGGGAGAAGTTAGTGCGTTAAATAGCTACTAGTCATCCAGTTTCAGTTAAGACTTTTCTTTCACATTGATTTTTTCCCTCTCTACTGGGAATCTGGTCTTGTAATGCTGATATTAATAGATATTTCAGGTGACCTGTCTTGTTTTAGTATATAAAAAAAAGAAGCTATTTAATTTGATAGTAATGCAATGGTATAATTAGAGCATGTGTTACCCAAAATATTTGAAGTATTCAGAAGTAGTTCAGTGCAGTATTTTGAGATAACCTTAGTATTTGTGTTTCCCAAGCTTTGACTGTTACCTTCTGTATTATGTTGCTGTAAAAGACAATTACAATTTTACAGATTGGTTGTTGAATTTGTTTTTGAAATAAACACATTCTTTGAATTAAGACATGAGTCAAACACTGATAGATCCAAGTCCTCTTTCCTCCCCGCGCTCAGAGAAATTTTGTTTAAGAATGCAAAAATTTAATCTAACTTGGTTATGATGTCCCAAACAACAGCTTCCATGGTTTCCCTGGGAGATAATTGCAGCAAACCTTGTTGCCAAAAAATAGGTTATTTTAAAATTTTAATGTGATACACATTACTTAAAATTTCCCTTTTTTATCTTGGCATCGTAACTATAGCTTCACTCCCATCTTACACATTTTGGAATAAATTAATGTCATTAAGTCAAAGAAGTCTTGTTGTCCTTGTCCTGGTATAAGAAAAAGACCAGGTCCCCTGCCTTTTCATTTTTCACTCAGAGAAACCACTGTTCAGATGCTTTGTTATTTTGGTGCATTCTTACTGAGTTCTGTGATACTGCATATATGCCTTCATGCAATAAGTCAAGTTGCCATATGTCAAACGCTTTGGATTGGATTAATTTTTCACATCTACTGATATAAATCAGGAATAACTTTAACTAGAAGTAAAAAAAATATACTTTGCCTATAAAATTGATTTAATGGGACTCATTTATGTTTGTTAAATTAGAAGACAAGTCTGAAGGGAGCACTGACAGATGTTCTTTCTAAACAAAAAGTTCTAATACTTTTTTATAGATGTAGATAGATCTTCATTCCATAACACTATAGAAAGGGGTCTCTGTTAAGTATATAAACATATTGATGTGCATACAAACGTATATACTATATATCTTGCCTGCAAGGTTTAATGTTTTCTCTTCAAACATGAATGCAGCAGTTATTTGTCTCCATCCCAACTTTCAAAGTTGAAAGATGCTTCAGGTTCCTGATGTTCATACTTAGCTGTAGTTCTGTGCTTTCCTTCAGCAGTGACTAGGATTGAAATACTCAGTAAAATATTATTTTGTGTTTTCACTGGAGAAAAATTCTGTGTGTGTATTTAATACTACTGTACCATGCAGAGAGTTCTCAAGGGTAGCAGGAGCTACTGAGAGCAGCTCTGGGCATGTAGAGAGTCTTGAACAGAGCAGGAAGGAGCATCCAAGGGGCAGAAGAGCAGTAAACAGCCAAGAGAGGTGTCCATAGGGCAGAGCAGCAAGAATGCTGTGCAAACAGCCTGTGTCTTACCAGTGGTAGTGCAAAAATGTGTATGAAATGTATCTTCTGTGCAATGCATTAATGAGTTAGTACAGCTGTACTGTCAATTGTTAGAGATTCTGTAGAATGAAATGCAGTAATGAAGTATTATAAATACATTATACTAAAATACAGCGAAAATAAGTTACTGCATTTTTTATCACTTCTAATCTTGGTCTTAATTTTAGTTGAGTGTGACTTTGCACAAACATTACTTTTTGTGGAACTGTGGGAAAACAGTAAGAAGTGAACCTTGCTGTGTTGCAGCATTGAATCCACCCCATTCCCCTTGCTCCCAGACAACAGCTTCTAGCGTTTTCCAGCACGCATGATTTCCCAACTTTTCTCTTATATTGTTCATTGGAGATTGTTTCTTGCAGTAGTTATACTAGAAGATGTAGGGGCCTGATCCTCACTCAACACAGGTTCATTTTATGTTCCTGTGGGTTTGTAGACGTTTCCTGATACGCCTGGATGGGTGAAGGATTGCTACTGTTCATCTGGAACATGTTCGCTGCAAACGCTCTATTTTTGAGAGCCAGAACTAGGAGGATGATAGGGCTCACCTCCCACCGAAACAGCTGAGTATTTTGGGGAAAAGTGTGTGGTGATGAGACCTCCATCCATATCCCACTGTTGGCATTTGTGAGTAGGCTGTGCTGGGGCAGGTTAGGGTAGCAGGGTGCACCAGCAGGGAGGCAATGCAAGGAGAGGCACAGCTCTTGTCACAGCTGCACTCAGCAAACTCACTGTGCATGTACTGAACATCTCATCAAATTGCTGCCCTGCTGCCTACCCCAGTACCAGTTTGCTGCATGTTCGAGTGTGCTGACATGGGGAGGGTGGAGGTGCAGCCGGTGCCGCAGCCTGTAGGGTCGGGGAGCTGTGCTCAGCACCTGAGTGTGAAGGTGATGTTTTGTGGCACCAAACTGAGCTGCCCAGTGCAGTAAACCTGAGGCTTTGCACACAAACTCTTGTGACTCCTTGGGCTCATGAGATCCTGGCAGCAGTGCTCCCTGCGTATTGCCCCATGACTGCCTCTGCCCTCCCACAGCCTTTGATCCCTGAGATGTTCCCACAGAGCTGAGTAATTGTGAAGACAGCTCCTATCCATACTAACATGTTCCTAAATCATGTTCCTGATGGAACACAGATGTCCCTCTGTCCTCCTTCATCTGAACCGCTGTCGGATGGTCGTTGGTTATGCACTCTGATCAGAGAAATCTGGAGCCAGATCCAGCTGCTCTCAAAACAAACAGTTGCCTTTGTCACCGGGCTGGGTTCAGTTCATTGGAGATAAATAATAAAATGTTGGGAACTTAATAGGCACATTGATTTGATTGTTTTTAAGAAATAATTTGGTAATTATATGCACTTCACAAATTTAATGATACATTCTCCTTTTGATTCCAGCTTTGTTACTGTGTTCCATTTTAAAGGATGAATTTTACACCCACAAAGACATAAATTTCGATTAGTTATAAGTAGAGAAGATGATACTATATGCTATTCTTTATGAAAAGAATATTTTCTGCCCTTAAGAGCTCTGCTATATGGGAATGGTGTCATGACACCAGTTGACATAGCTTGATTCTTTAAAAGTACAATTTAGTATGTTACTGAATTCTAATTCCTTGCAGCAATTTTCACATTTGCTCCATCTTGACTTGTATCCAATACCAGGCTGCAAGTAGAATCAAAATCAGAAAAACATAATTTGTCAGTGATTTGAAAAGTCAAATACTCTGCTCCCATCTAAGAGGCATGGACTATCCCTAAAGGAGCTGAGAGTGATTGGGCATGCATTCAAAGGAGACTGTGTACCCCTAAGCACTGCACTGCTCTTTCTGGAATGAGAATTACAGCATGACACAACACTAAACTGGCTAACACTTTCCTTTGATTTTATGTTCTGAATGGCCTATGTAACACATTTCTTACAAAATTGTTAAGTGAAAGTCCCTTCTGTTATACTTTTCTATTCATTTAGATTTATTTCTGCTATTCTTTAAAGGCCCAGTTGAAAACACATTAAAGTAAGAACATTTTTTTCCTGTTTAATTTAGGAAGCTGCTAGTGGCTGCCGCCAAATAGTTTGAATTTAAGAACTGTCTTTTTGATTACAGCCCTTTCCCTGACAGTGGGAGAAAAGTTAGCATAAAGGCAGTCATTTATGTTAGTGTGTAGGCTATTAGTTATGTCACAGAACTACTGTAACTTCAAATTGCTTAATTGCAAGTGAATCCTTCAGTGAGCGGAGGTGGGGTTTTGGCAGAGAAGTTGCAGTGTAGCAGCTTATATCAAATGTGGCTCCATCATAAACCTCTACCACTTAGTCTCCATGAATACTACTCCTTTTACTAGCTCTTCACTTTTACTCCTTTAAGAAGTTTCTGCCACTAGCAGGAGAGGTGGCAAATTGATTTTTGCATAAGATTTTGAAAACTGTACAAGTATTCCAAACTTCTAATGACTTGCATTAACCCATTGGGTTTATCTAATCTCTGCTGTTGTAGAAATTACTTCTGCATGTCTTTCTGAATGAAATAAGGTAATGTCAAATGGCACCCATATCAGTGCTGTGATGAGCTTATTCACTTAGTAGCCCAGGCTGGATGAGCTTTACATGAGTAATATCCTTTTCAAGAATGTGGGTGTGAAGAATGAAAATGGTGAAGAAAGGCACATTCTATGAGAAACTTCTAGTTCGTAATTTCAGCAGGCAAACAGAGTGATTTTTTTTGGAAAGTATAATAAAACCAGATTTTTGCCAAATATCTTTCAACTTAGCAGAGACAAAAGTCATTTGTACAGAAAGTCACACAAGCAGTCTGTAGTCAATCAATCTGTTATTTCATAGCCTGGAATAGAGCTTAAAGAGGAACATTCTGGAAAATGTCATCAATGTGAGCATCACAGTGGGTTTTGGTTGTTTGTCTTGTTCAATAGTTTAACATCTGATGCAAAGAAAATTCAGCCTAATCAAATAAAACATTTAAAAAATTATCTGCACCCCATAATTGTATGGCCTTGATGAAATTTTATTGAGTGTGAGTTTGAGTATTGGACATCTAATGCTTAGACCAGTCATAGTAATATTGGCTTTCTTAATGTTTGTGCCGTTCCATGCTGAAATTTTAACTTCCCTACAGTGTTTGGAGAAAACGTGTCTTGGAAACATTCATATATTGCAGACATATTTGCTGCCTGCAAGCAGTGAGTGTATCCCTGCTGGGGAACATGCTTGCCCACAGGCAGATCTGACCCACTGGTGGACAGAGCAGAGTGGCAGTGCCAGTGATAATCCCACAAAATTGATCTAAATTGCTTTGCACTGCTCTGCCTTTCCCCTGGCCGAAGTGTGCAGGTGCAAATAGAGAAAGACGTAAGGGAGATGAAAATGCCAAGATCATTAATATATGCTCCTACGAAAGCAGTGAGCCCTCATGACTACATCAAAATGAGTGTGAATGTCCTTCATTTGAAACTGAGCAGAGCCAGTGGCCACCTCACAGCAGTTGGCTGTACTCTGATAAAATGCATAGTGGTAATACAGAGAAAAGCCTTCTCTTTCCTTCTACTGCTTGTGCTAATGTTAAAGGCTGCTATGAAGTGCTTTGAGTAAAATAAATTATTCTGTCTTGTATCCAGATTCTTTCTACGTGTGACTGTCTGCTAACTCTCAAACTAAGTTTCAAAATGAAGATGTAAAACATCTGTGTTTGTCCGTATGTTTCGAAAGGATAAATACCTATGCAGAGCTGCATATGAAATTAGGTACAGTTATTTTGGGGAAATTGGTTCTTTTTCTATCTCAGCAGAAAAAATTGCTTGAAAAGGACCAACATATAAAGCTGTTCATTTCCTATCATTCTGCTGGGGTAGCACTGATGATTTTACGTAGTAGATGTCAGTTGTGTTAAAAGATGAACAGGTAGCATTAGCAATAGATCATCTGTTAGATTCTTAACCTACTGAACACATTCTCTCTGCAGCACAGAACAAATCTTCTATCCATTCCAGACATGGCTGAAATTCAAAGATTAACAAAGTGATCCCAGCTGGTGTTGTAAGGGATAACATCCTGAGATATTTATCCTTCACTGTCAAGGAGTTAGACTAGATGATCTAATAGGCAATTTCCATCCATAATGTCTGTGATTCTTCTACCTGAAAGGCAGCTGGGGATGCAGAACTTAACAATTTCTAATTATTATCTAGCTCTCCTTTATTTCTTCACAGTGCTTGCATTGTTGCCATGAAATAGTACTTGGTAAAATTCTTAGTCACAATGTTATTTATTTATTATTAAGGCAATTCTCTGATGTGCACAAGTATTTCTCTGTGAGGAGGACCCCAGTGGGGAGCAGAATGGTCTCAGGTTTATCTGCCAGTGGCATTGAGCTCAGGCACTGCACCCTCCTTGCATGGTCCCGTCTGGATCACCATGAGCTGCTGCAGGCAGCTTGTTTTGCCTCCAGCTGTCAGTCATCCTGCCCTGCATCCCCAAACAGTCCACTCCTGGGGATTGTGCATCTTCCTCTCTGCTGGAATCTGCTGCTAGTCATGGAGGTCTGCAAGCAGTGGGTGCTTTTATCTAAAGTACAAACATCTGGAATTGGGAAGCTGGTCTTCATGAAGAAAATATATTTTTAGCTCATATAGAAGCAGTTAAAAATGCACCTTAAAATGTTCAAAAGCTAGAGAGCAAAACAATGTATTTTTTCCTAATTATATTTCAAAAGCACTGTTAATCTCTTAAAGAGTATCTATTTTTTAAAATTTCAGATGATAACTTACATTGTGACTCTGCTTCTCCATTTATGATTTCTGTCGCTTCCCTTTCATTCCATTCTTCAGCTATTGGGAATGGGGTGGGGAGTGATGCTGGCTGTGCAGAACCTGCTAGGGAGTCTTCCTCATTTCTGCGTCATCAGAACATTGCTGGATGCCAAAGAAGCCTTCCTTCTCTTTTTCAGTTCTGCTTTTCCCTATCCACAGCAATTTCAATGCTTATCTCTCCACACCTGGCACTTGGGAATGTTGATAAATGTTTGTCTTCTGCTGGAGCTTTGATTCTTTGTTTACAACCTCGTTAATTCAATATTTTGGTGACCAGAAGGACAGGGAGAGAACAGTTTTTCACTGCTTACATGATCATGGGGTAAATATTAAAAATACCCAGACGGAAAATTACTGTTTTGCCATTTATCTTCTTTCGTATGGGCCAGATGCACACCTGCTCATGTGTGCTTAGAGATCTGCAATCACCTAAACACAAAGAATTGACTAAAATTGGTTTTGAAATATGAAAAAAGAAATGTTTTCCATTAATGAATGATCACCAGCAGTGAAGCTGGCAATTAGTCTTACACATCTGCTGAGGTTGTTACTGAACACTTGAAATGTGAAGCGTTTCAAACTTTCAGTGTCACAGTGCTGACTTGGCTGAGGTCCACAGCCTCTCCTGCATGCTGGGGTGTGGATTCCACTCGGAAGGACTTTGCAACTCCCCAGGGCATAGTAGTGTGGAGGAGCCCCCTGACCCGACAGACATACTTGAGGAAACTCTGGCAGAAGCAAAGTGGTTTCTAGCTGAGCCTGTTATGCTCTTCAGTGCTTCAGCTTCCACGTTTAAAATTTTGAGCACTCAAATTTTTAACAGCATGACTGCTGAAACTCTTCTGAAGCTCAGCTAGGAGCCACTTAGCTTTTCCAAGGAAAAATCTTTGAAACTTTGTTAGGGTTAAGGAAAAACTATTTATGTACCTGGCTGCTCTCTTGGCTGTGGATCTCTCCATTTTATACAGCCCTTTTCTTCCCTAATTCTGCCTAGGTATCTTAGGATGTAAAAGGAATGGGATGGAGAATTTGAAACTCCATTTATGTAAATTTAGATTGAGTCACCTGGGATACTATGTGCAGTTCTGTCACCTCAGTGTGGGGTTTGTCCTTACTTAAACATTTTAAGATGTTGAAGTCTAAAGCAATCACTCAATGTCTCTTCTAGACAAAAGAAAGAAATGGGTATTTGTAGAGACTGAGTCCTCAGGCATGTGTTAGATACCAGCCACAGGATGAAATGAATCACTGTGGGTGCCTGCAGTTGGGCAGATGAGCCCTACAGTTTATTTCCAAAGGTGTTGCAATCAAATGAAAGACATTTCAGAGGCACTAGAAAATGGCTAGGGAATAGGCTAAAATCTCCGTCCCCTGAGAAGACTGGAAAGTTTATGTTTGATTACCTTAGGAAAGACATCTGTAAGAAGGGATACAGTTAAAGTGGAAGTTCTTTGGACAGAGCAAGGAGGCCCAGAGCATGAGAGTCGGGAGCAGAGGGCAGCTGAGCAGAGGTGGTGTGGTGGTACATCTGCTGCACACTGTCTGGTCAAGAAGTGAAAACAGTGGAAGCCTTTAGACAGCTAGATGAAGCCTCAAAATAGCAAGCCTTGTTATTTATGAGGGACTTCAGCTAACTCAAAATCTATTAGAAGGGCAATAGGTCTGAGCATAAACAGTGCAGGAGACTTTTGGAGTGTGTTGAAGACAGTGTCTTAACACAGGTGATTGATGAGCTGACAAGGTGGGGATACTCTGCTGGAGCTGTTGCTAACAAATGAGGAAGAACTGGTTGAAGATCTAAAGGCTGAGGCATCCCTGGCTACAGTGGTTTTGAGATGCTGGAGTTCCAAGCATCGAGAGAAGTGGGAAAGACAAATGAGTGGAATGAATCACTTCCTTGTACTTCAGGAGAGAAGATTTTGGCTTCTCCAAAGCTCATTTTGTCAGGCTCCAATGGGAAACTAGCCTGTGGTGTAAATGGGCACAAGGACCTGGTTGAGCTTCATGGGCTCCTTCACACTATCCTCAAAGCAACAGAACCATTAATTTGTTCAAATGCAGAAAAAGATGTCAACAGCAGTTGGAAGCAGGCTTGGGGGACAATTGAGGCATGCAGGGATGGAGATAGGAAAGTCTTCAGGGCGTGGCAATCGGGAGGTACTTGATGACTAGAAAAAGGGCAATGCCACACCCTGCACGGAGAAGGACAAGGAGGGTCTGGGGAACTACAGACCAATCAGCCTCAGTGCTTGGGGAGGTTATGGAGCAAGTTCTTTTGGAATCCTTTTCTTAGCACCAAAAAAGGATAATGAGGTGGGGATTGAGAACAGCCAGGCCAAATCTCAACCCTTTATTCCCTTAAACACTCCTTACACACTTTTATGCTTTTACCAAAGATGAATTGTACCTGACCAACCTGATTGACTTCTGTTACGAGATGACTGGCTCAGTGGATGAAGGGATGTTTTCTGCCTTGACTTTAGGAAAGTCTTTGACATGTTCTCCCACAGTGTTATTAGAGGCAGACTGGTGAGGTACAGACTGCCTAGGTGGGTGGGATATGGGCTGCATCTTAGGGCTCAAATGTGGCCATCAGAGTCACAAAGTCAAATTAGCAACCAATTATCTGTGCACAGCCTTCAGAGATTGATACTGGGGCCAGGAGAAGACTTACCAGGATGGTCAGGGGATGGAGCATGGGGCATCTGAGGAGAGGCTGGGGAAGCTGGGTCTCTTCATCTTGGCAGGAGAGACATCTTTGGGGGTATTTTCTTGCAGTCTACAGCTAAACTGATCAGGGTGTGTAGGGAAGATGGAGCCAGGCTTTCCATGGGGGTACTCAGTGGAAGAAGGGTGACAGGCAACAAAGCTGAAAGATGGGAATTTAAAATCAGAATTATGAAAAAAAAAAAAGAGATGTCATGAGGGTGCAGACACTGGCGCAGGTTTCCCAGAGAGGTTGTGGGATTGTCATCCCTGGAAACACTCAAAACTCGTCTGGAGAATGACCTGAGCAACCGGTTTTAACTCAAATTACTTTGAGCAGGATGTTGGTCTAGAAGACCTGCAGAGGTTCCTTCAAATTTGTATGATGCATTGATTCAGTTATTTTTCACAAATTACTCTGACACATTAGGTTTAGCCATGGCCTGACATCTGAATTCAGAGTTATTTTAGAGAAGTCCTCTGTTCTCTGCCATGCAAGAGATCAGTCTGAGTATCTCCAGTGTTCCCTTATACCTTATATATCCCCATTCCATACAGAGCTTGGATGTGATCTGGTATGGCAATCCTTGGATTAATTTACAGTCAGGGATAGCAACAATTAGTGTTACTTTGATTTGTCCTTAGACACATGAATTGATGTGACTTCCTCTTGTGATTCATACCAAATATTAGTCAATCATCATAATCAAAAGGAATCGTTGACATTTAATTGTTTAGGTAATAGTCACTGGCTTACATTTACATTAAATCTTTGAATTTTAATTAGCCATGAAACTTTACAACCTCTCCAGTAACTAAGTGGCACTGAGCACCTGAATGGCATTGCAGTGGAGGAGATGTATGGTTAAAGGTTGTGTTTTACCTCCTGGAGTGGTAGAACTATGCTTAAGGGTGAGGTCATGTGTGCCCTGCTACTAGGAGGAGGTTTAGCTGTTTTGCTTCCATCCAGTCCTGTTACTGGGCACAGAAAAGAGGTGGAAATATTTTCCTGCTCCTTCTCTGTCTCATGGGCAGTGCATTATCAGTAGTGGGAGAAGTAATACACCAAACTGCCCTTGTAGGCAGCTGTAAACAGGTGTCATATCTCTTCTCACTGTTTTGTTTAGACATGGCCCTGGTTACAGAATTACATCTGTAGCAAAATGACATTCACCAGTGATGAAATACAGCAAACTGAGAAGGTGAGCGTAGTGCCTTTTTAACGATGCACAGCAACCTGCCATAATAATTCTTGTCAGAGATGAAGAAAGACTTTGTAACTCCTTGGATCAGTTTTCATGCTGGCTCTGAGCACATTATACAGAGCTCTGTTTATGATCTGTGTTTTAATAGTAAATCCTATTTTTGTCTGTACTTAATTTCTAAGATTTGATAGGAGTTGCTGGTGAAAAGGGGTATGAGTTCATGATGTTATTTAGAATTGTCTGACAACAGCTAGGCAACTGATTTAGTTTTCAGGAGAGAAAGTTAACATGGTATTTTTTTTTTTTCCATTCAGCACTGCAGGAGAAGCGAGGGTTACCGATGAAGTAAGTTCAGGGCTAGGAGATTGTTGTATTATAAAATCTTGAGATAGTCAAAATGATTTTTCCCTGGGTAGGGGGTGCAGCATCTGTGTGCCAGGCATGAGAAAGGCAAAAACAATCCATGGACAATAGCTCAGGTGTTCAAAGCTGCAGACCTTCCTGAGAAGACAAAAAGCTGGTTTCCTTCCTCTCTGCTGTGCTACCAAGCATTGCTGCCTTCCATATGCTTGCTGTAAAAGCACTTAGGGAGAACCAGAAGTGAGATTTAATTTAGCAATCAAACATTTCTATTATTCCCTATTTCATGTCAGAGGAGTTGCTGGTGGAGTCCTGATGCTCTGTGTGTAGGGAGTGGGGCTGAGGGACATGCTGAATGGAGATGGGAAATGGCAGCTCTCACTTCTATGCTTAAAGCTGTTCTGCTTTGCTTTCTTGCTGGTGTGAGAAAATACATCTTTTCTCTATGTGTGGAGTGGATTTTTCTGCCTGCTGTGCACAGGAAAGCTTCCAAATCTCTGTGAGAACATGCCATGAAATTTGTTTGTAGCCATGAGGCCTAAGGACTTCAACATCTCCACCACTGGGAAGGGGATGTTTTTTGATATGTGTTGGTTTCATTCATATGGTGCTTCCATTGTGTTTTACAAGAGAATATTCAACTTTTAAAGCCTTTTGGCACAAGTAACTTAGCTCCCACAGAGAAGTAAGGCGAGTATCTGAGATAGAGTTAACAAGAAAAACCTCTTTCAAGGTTTGCATCTGTGTTGAGCTTATTTTTTGTTCATAGAATCACAGAATAGTTTGGGTTGGAAGGGACCTTCAAAGGTCATCTAGTCGAGCCTCCCTGGAATGAGCAGGGGCATCTTCAGCTAAATCAGGTTGCCCAGAGCCCCATCCAGCTTGACCTTGAATGTCCTTGAATGGGTCACTTACCACTTCTCTGGACAAGCTGTTTTGATGTTTCATTACCCTTGCTTTAAAAAAATCTTTTCTAATATCTGGACTAAATTTATCCTCTTCTAGTTTTAAACCATTGCCTTTGTCCTGCTACAACAGGCTCTGCTAAAATGTTTGTTCTCATCGTTCCTATAAGCCCTCTTATGCTCTTGTTAAGTGTGTGCAGTTCTTTTAATTCAGAAGTGGAGGCACTTTCTTATAGTTTGGTATTAGAAAATAAATTTTTGCAGTTGTACAAACCTAGTGTAGCCTGGTATACACTTTTTTCTTCCTGCTGTCATCAGGACAGATGCCTTCTTCTGCAAACTCATGACTCAAGAGTAGTTAGAAAGCTCAGCTCTTGAACTGCTGAATCTGTAGGTCAGTAAGCAAAATTTGAGACTTTCAAAGGTGATTGTGGTTTTAGAATGAAATTCCTCTAATTGAGGGGCATTTTGACTATTACTTTCTAAAACAATTAGATGTCTATTCCAAAAGGCAGGAAAAGACCAAATACCTCTAAAATTTGAGTGTGTGTTATGAGTCTGATCAAAATGTTCATGTGTGCTTTTGATACAGAACAAAAGGTTGTAAATCCCATTTGTGTGTCTCTGTCTGACCTCTGGCATGAAGTCAAAATAGACAGGTGAAGAACCTCAAATTTGATACAAACTAGCCATTTTGGAGGTATACTCTTTTCCCATATGTGTCTTGGAAAATTCAAAAGAGAAAATTACATGGATATCACACGTGCTTCATTTGCTCTCGTGAATTCATTCAAAATGATAATAGGCTCAGCAGCAGTAGTAGTACAGAAAAGAAACATTTATATACATAAGTATTTTGGTGAACACTGAACTAGTACTACTAATGCTAATAAAAACAATTATGCACATACACAGTTTGGTGAACACCTATTAAAGTGAAATAGCATAGAAGTGCCTGAAGCATGTAATGATTTTCTTTTGATGAACTTGACTTTCCTGGTAATTTGAAAGATGACTGAAGAGTCATAGCTTGTCAGGAAGGTAAACCAAAATAAATTGCATCTTTATAATACTCTTTACTAGAAAACTCTCTAGGGAGCGTATAGAGTTTAAAAACTCAATGCCTTTTTCTGGTGATACTTTCATCAAAATAATAGCGTTTTCTTGCAGACTGTTTCATATTAATTATTTTAAATCAGTGAGATAGTTGGAGGGTGATAGTTTTTGAGAGCTGTTTTTGAGAGTGAAGTGGCTCCTTTGTTATGTGCAACTAGCCTTATAAGCAGTATTAATTATGTTGCATTGTAAAATTCTTCCTATTTAAATGGTGAAGTAAGATACAAGGAATGAATAATAATATTTCATATCTGTTGTTGCGATGGGCACATGGCAGGTAGAAGATAAAGAGGAGTAAAACTGGAAAAAAATAGTGCGTTAAAAGATCTGTTAATTGAACTGTGTTACAATTCCCTAATCTCACAATTTTTTAAATTATTCTTCCATAGCCTCAGACCATTCAGCAAACTCTTCAAAAGACACTGCAGTATTTTGAGCATCAAGTTATTGGGTAAGTGTTAATGTGAGGCAGTGAAAGGTGGATTTTAATGTTTTTCTCTGTGCTACCCAATTCACAGCCTTGCATGATAACCTTTTTAATTTAATTTTTAATTTTTTCTCTCAAATTCTTAGAGATGCTTTGGAATAGCAATACATAATCTGGATTTAAATGGTAAACTGCTGTTCAGTCCTGCTACTCTACAATCCCATCAGACAATGACTACTTAATTAACTGTCATGTTTCTTGTAAAAGGTGAATCATAGAATATCAGGTTGAAGAGGGACCTCAAAGCTTGTCTAGTCCAACATTTCTTGACAGAAGCATGGTCTAGACAAGATGGCTCAGCACTCTGTCCAGCTGAATCTTGAAATTGCCCATCATTGGGAGGTCTTAATCCTTCGCCACCACTTCTGAAAGACATTTGTTGACTTGGAATTTGTATAAGGAGTTGTCATAACTTTTTTTTTTTTTTTCAACTGTAGTTACAGAGATGCAGAGAAGAATTTTCACAATATATCAAACAGATGCTCCTATACAGACTGCTCTGGCAATGAAGAAACTGAAGATGTCTCAGGAATTCTCCAGTGTACAGCTAATGTACTTGGTATGTATTTTTTCAAGGGAATTTATTTCCTTTAGTTGGAAGGAAAGTTTTCTGATCATCCTAATGTCAGCAATGAAACAAGAAATTTTTTGCTCCAACGAAGGAAATTTAGGCTATCGGCAGCTACGTACCAGTGCACTGTTACAACATTTGTCTCCTTTTCTACGTACATTTTGAGCCTTTAAGACAATTGAGACTGATTGTCAGTGAAGGCAGTGAATGTGTATTGTGCAATACCCAGTGACTGGAGAAGTTTCAAAGGCTTTTGGCAAGTGGTCTTCTGTGCAGGCCTTGGAATTATCTCTAGTGTTTTTATAGGGGTTCTGCAGAACAACAGATCATTCTATCATCATGGGCCTAGTGGATAGAGGGCCTGAGAAACAACAGCAGGGTATACCTGAGACACAAAACATTCTGGAAACTTAGATTTTCTTCAGCAAGAAGCACAACACTGAAATCTGACTGTGTATGATAAATGAAGATAAGATATAACTTCCATGATAGGGGAATATGGTCAGGTGATGCCCTGCTCACATTCTGGTCTTCACCATTGTACCCTGCTGACTTAAAATCCTTTTGGGGGCATATGCATTGTGTATCTGTCTTCTGTTGCAAACTGTTAAACAGACTTGGTACGCTCTGTGAAACAGCAAATATGTTCTAGTTGAGAGATGGCTGTGTTTCACTGACATTCAAAATGTTTCTTTTTTGCTATCCAATGCCATATTCTGCAAAATGCTAGGTGCTGTCAGGGGTGTTCTGTGTGCCCTCAACTGCTGCTAGGAAGAGGTGGCACTTTGTATTTTGCATGTTTTGTCATGGAGAGCATTTAGAACAAAGTAAATTTTAAATGTGGCCAGTATTAGTTACCTTTTTTTTTATTTTAAAATAATTGAATGCTAACTCTCTAAAACAAATACTATGAATGGTAAGGCAGGACTCATACAAAGCAGAGACTTTTCATGTTATTAGGTACATATTAATATTATAAAAAGCCAGACTAGACATTCAGTACTTGTTTCACCATGACACAAGATATGTGTTCTACAAAACAGTTATGAATAATTTTTCATCTTCATATTGCTTTTAAAGCAATATATTAGTCCTAGTACCTCAGCATGGCTGAGTAATGTAAAACCTGTTTCTTCAGTGGTATCCTCACAGTGCATGCTTATTAGGGGCAGATCAGACTTTTGTGATCAAAGTGTAGGGATAACGTCTAAGCATTACTGTCTTGGGGTACTGTTAAAGTGGACTTTGTGGAAAATTAGTTTGCAGAGACTTTTTCTTGGATAAGTTCACCTCCTAAAGAATGAGTTCTTATATAAAAAACCAAACCATTTGGTATGAGTGAAACACTGAGATAATTTAAAAGCAATGCTTCTCCCTATCTGAGGCAAGAACCTAAAGGGATGAACAGTAAACCCAGATTCTTTGTTTTAATTGTAGTTCCTATCACAACAGGTAAATAATTAATGGAGGCTGTGTAATTAATTCTCACATACACACTTATTTTTCTGGTTGAATAAGGACTAGTAGGAGCTTCCTCTGTGGAAGAGGGATGTAACCACTGGGGTGTGTACCTAGAACAGCTGGCATTGCTGAGGCAGGAGGCAATCATGACTCTGACTGTGATGAAGGCTAGAGAAACTGTTGAACCGAATCTGGCTCTTAGTTTATTTATATGAGTGTCTGTCTAGGGCTGGAAGTCAGTGTGCTTGCAAGCAGCTTCCTGCTCTCTGACCTTAGATAATGCCAACATGATTCACCTCTCCTGATCCTCCAACCACCTCTAAAATAGTCATTTGGCATTCCTTATTCATCAGAAGAGTGCAAATGCTGAGATCATTAGTAAGCTTGGAAGACTGTGAGCAGATGCTTCAAACTGTGGTCCTGGTGCTTGCAGTGCTCACAGGAAAGTGCTGACTGCAAGCTGTTCCCTCGGCTCGATGCATGTGATTTATCATGTATGAATTCTGCAATTTTCCTCTTGTCAAGTCAGCACTTAAGTGTGTCACCATCTTCCTGCAGCGCCAGGACCTGATTCTCCTTGTCTCCTTGCTGAGTTGCTCCTGCTACAAGCCTAGACATCAACAGAAGTGTTCCTGCTTTCATCCACTGTAATTAAAGAGATTCATGTCCATCATGTTCACATGCTGTAAACAGTCTCTGATACAGGATCAATCACACAGTTTTCCTTTGCAATGACAGCTTCTGACACTGGGATATTTAATTTAACTTTCTATCCTTTCAAAAATAGTCCAGACAGCTTCATGATGGACTCTGCTTTCATTAATTGGTGCATGCATACTTGTACAGTGTCCTTCATGAGCATATAGAAACAGAGAATCCTTTAGGTTGGAAAAGACCTTTAAGACCATCAAGTCCAATTGTAAATGCAGCACTGTCAAGTCCACCACTAAACCGTGTTCAGAGAAGATTGACAGTGTTGGTTTGAACTTACTTTAGAAATAGTGATAAGAAAAACATTTCTCTGATGAAGTATGTTACATGGATTGCTAGCACATTTCTTTCTTAGGTGACTATAAACTTACACTGAGGTATGTTAGAGAGAAAATTGTATCTGAAGAGATTTCTTATTTGACCTTGGGCAAGTTTTTATTCTTTCTCTGCCTCAGTTTCCCA
Source organism: Pardalotus punctatus (assembly GCA_013400915.1). NCBI lineage: Eukaryota > Metazoa > Chordata > Aves > Passeriformes > Pardalotidae > Pardalotus > Pardalotus punctatus. The sequence goes on from VZTX01023062.1 coordinate 58,994, forward strand.
TCTGTATAATGGAGATAACAGGATTTTTTTAATCCTTTAAACCATATGTCAGTGCTATTCAGATATCAACCTTCTTGAAGTAAAGACATTTTCATACCATTTGTGCATTCAGCGTTTTGAGCAATGACAGCAAATCTCATTTGGGACTGCTTTTGTCCTCATGATTTAAAATAATTTGATTTCAAGTAAGATTAGAGTGTGCATTTTTACTTGAATGCCATCAGAATAAAGCAGAAGACCTTCATGTAGTTTCAAATGAAAACACTGGCAACAGGAAATTATGGGTGAAAACTTTTTTTGTTGTTCTGTAACTACTATTGTAAGGAATTTATTCTGGGACATAAAACCTTAATGACCTGTCTCCTGTTTATTTCTTTGGCAGAGAGTCAAAGAAGGTCTGTGCTACTGAGCTTTACAAAGCAGCTGAGAAATGCCTGATTTTCCTTTTAGAACTCCACTCAGTACTTCCAATATATCATGTGATATTTTCACATCCCAAATGCACAAGTCAGATAAAAATTTTATAACCTTCACCTCCCCTCCTCGAAATTCTTTTCAGACACTGCAAACCATTAATATAGCTTTTGTGAACATGAACTATTTTTCACTCTTCAGTCGTTCATGGAAAAAGAAAGGGAGCTTCACTAAGGCAGTTACATGTCTTTAAAATGACATCGGTATTTCCTTTGGAGACTCTTTGCATCTTGCTGAGGAACTCTGTAATCTGTCATAACTTTAATAGTAAAACTAATGAGAAGTAACCTCAGTTCCTAAAATCATATAAAAAGAGCTGTTGTACAAAATCTGCAAAGCAGAAGTAGCTATTCATGCCCAGTCTCTAACGACAAGGAAGAAATGTTGTCTTTGAAAGTCCATTTGTGTATTTTAGACTGCAATATTTAAATTGCATGTACTGCAGCACCATGTTAGGTACACTGTATAAATAATACTTGGTCACACAGTCCAAAGCTACCAATGCACTTCTATCAGATCGTTGTTTTAGCAGAAAGGCCTGGAGAAGTAATTTTACTTACCTGACTTTCCATTGCTTAAGATACAGAAAAACATTCTCCTCCATTTTTTTTTTTTATTTAAATCAAGAAGGTAATTTATACAGCAGACTTCTTTTTCATCTCCTATAAAAATTCAGCTCCTAAAATTTTACTACAATAACCTAATTTTCCTTAAAAAATGCATGGCACATGTGAATGGCTGCTAAGTCAGCTCTGCATGTGTGCTCAAGTGTATTGCAAGAATTTTCCGTGTGAGGCATTCTTAAATTATGGGATAATTATAAAAATGCTCCTTTTGATTTTACTTCAGAGAGTGGTGTGAGAACGTTGCCTGTCTGTCTATCTTTCTGGGCATCTTTTGTTTGGAGGATGATATGGCACAGTGGGAATTCCCTAGGGATTCCCTAATCCCCTGGCGATAAATTGTATGGAATCCTGCCCCAGAGCCCTGTCCTGTCAGGGAGATAAATCATGTTTCTGGATTCAGCCCCCCCAGGATACCGAGGAGGAGGTGGAATCCATTGTTAGTGTAAGGTTTTAGGGAGTTCTTGCTCTGGGTGACATTTGCTTGTCACTACCAAAGAGAACATGTGCTGCAGGCTGTTTTATACAGGGAAAATCACTTTGTGCCTCAATATATCTTGCAGGGCTGATCCTTCATTTAGTACAAAGGGCATAATTCTGTGAAAGTCATTTGTTCTCTATACATTTGTCAAAGTTGAAGATCTGTGTTTCCTTTATGAAACAAAGAAAATCTCAGCTGTTATATGAGGTAATGGCATGAACCTGTGTCAGGGCAGTTTTAGGCTGGATATTAGGAAAAGGTCCTTCACCCAGAGGTGGCTGAGTGCTTCACTGAGCTGAAGGCTGTTCAATTTTTATTGCTCCAGTGCTGAGCACTTGGAAAGTGGTCACAGCACCAAACCTGACAGAATTCAAGAAGTGTTTCAACAGTTTTCTCAGGTACATGGTGTGATTCTTGGGGCTGTCCTGTGCAGGGCCAGGAGTTGAATTTTGATGATCCTTGTAGGCCCCTTCCAACTCAGGATATTCTGTGGTTCTATGATACAATGTTGTTAAAGAGGAATAAATTTGGGATCATTCTGGTAACTATGAAATAACTGTTGAGAAAAGATGGACAAAGGTTTGGCCACTGACTGCTTGGGAAGTGACTGAGAACTGTAAATGCTTATATATTGAAAGTATGTAAATTTCTGTTGCTTCCCTTTGCGCCAAGAACTGTGGATAGTCATTAGGATGCAACTAATTTAGGATGCACAGCCTGATTTATAATTAAAGATGTTGGTTTACAAACGGCGTGAAAGGAAATGCTACCCGGCCCAGAGGATTGGCAATACTAATGGATTCTAATAATACTTTATCCTGGGGGGGTCTAAGCTATACACACAGGGCTCCTGTTATTTAGCAGATGTTACAGGGCACTGGCAACACAAAAGTAAACTAAACAAAAAGCACGTAATTCATGTGGTTTCAAAACTGAGATGAGTGCATCTCAATAAGAAAAGGACTAAAATTTATTCCAAATGGCCTTAGACATCCCAGTCTTCTCAAATCAGAGCTATTTATTGTTAGAAAGATAAGCTACCAGTAGATAATGAGCAGTTTGAAGTTATGATGTACAATGGCATCTTGTAGAAGTCTATTTATAAAGAACATATTCTGGCTGTGATTCATTGACTAAATGTAGGTGTTTGTCATTATCTGAGGTGCTGTGAGGTATCTTGTGGCCTCTGTCAAACCTTCAGAAATGTGAAGGTCTCCCTTAAGTCCCACATCTTGGCAGGTAGAGTAACTGTCTGTTAGTTCTTTTGTATATGTCTTGGATGCCTTATGAAGACTCAAGGAGCATTAGATTTCTATATTTAGTCAGATGAGTTGAGCCCTTTATATATGTGAGGTATTATGAGAGATGAGTTTGCATTTCATGGGAAGAGTTTTTAGATTTCATTGCAATTTTATTCATTCCAGGAAGTGAAGTTCTGCTCCCTATGTTAATTCAAAGACATATACATTTATTTTAACGAAAAAACAAAAAGCAAATGACAAAAACTCCTTATTACCATTTGATCTCTAGAGTTAGCATGAAACAAACCTGGTCTGCCTAGTTTTTAGGAATTACTGATCTAGTGATTGCAGTTTTCATTTAATAAGCCCTGTGCAAATATAAGAAGTGAGCTTTCCAATATGTGGTGGGGAACGTAAAATCATTATAGTCTTGCTTCACATAGCTTGGTTTTGCTTGCTGAATTGGCTGCTACTGAAAGCAGGGGGAAAAAACCCCTTCCACTGCCTGTTCTTAGTATCTCATCTGAGCTTCTTGTATCAACAGTTTGGAGCAGAATCTTTTGTATGTATGCTGAGCATGGGTGATCAGGTCCTCACCAAGAGGCAGTAATTACAATGATATTTCTATCACTGGTCAGGGGGCAAGGAAAGAAAACACCTCATTAAAAGTGGATAAAAGAAATATTATAGGTGAACAAATGTGAGGAATTCGTTTTAGCAGTAGTTCTCATTTATATTCTGTGAAATCTTGAAAGATATGCAGGCCCTGTATGTCACTGGAAGAGAAGTGTTGTACAGATTTTACAGTTGTGTCACAACTGTATGTAAGGGCATAAAATAATATGCTTGTATTTATATAAAGCCCACTAAAAATGTAATATAAAAATGCTGTCTGGATTCCCAGGATGATATAAATTCACAATCATAATGAAATAAGAGCAAAGTCTTTTATACAGTAATTAGATACTGGTACTAGGCTCGCTTGCAAGCCAAATGATTCATCTAAGGTACCTTCAGCATTAATCTGTACACAAGAAAACCTTTTTTTTATGCAGAGACTAAATGTTGCTTTCCTTACCATCTGAAATAATTTTTTGGAATTCTGAACTGCCACCTGTCTTTCTGTCCAAAGGTCTGTTTAAGAAAAAGACCTTACTGATGCCAAAACCTTGATAATCCAAAAACGTGCCAAAACCTTGATAATCCAAAAAGATATTTTAAGAGATACTTGCTATAACTGAAGGTGGCAAATTCTGCTTCTTTTCACAGTATGAGGTCTGGAATTGCATATTTAATTGTTCCAGCCCCTTAAGGTTTGATATTTACAGATTCTGAATGGTATTTCAGAAAAAAAGGAGGTATTTTTCAATGCCAAATGAGTCAGATGCTGGCCACTCTGCAGCCATTGTCTTTATTATTTACTTTCAGGAAAAACTGGATGGCTTGTAACTGCTTCTGCGTGCTGTGCCAGTTAATGGATTACTTTGATTTTTTTATCACATCATTCACCTTCTGATTGTTTCTGAAGAGCCTGTGATTTGTGATTTTCTTTATGGGAACAGATTCTTATCTAATTTCTCCACTTCCTAATGCACAAAATACTTAGAAAGATTGTATTAATTCCTTGACATTTTGTAGTGTGTTTAGAGTTTACATTAACTGCTGAAAAGAAAGTGAAGACCTTTTGCTAGCATGTTATTACAGGATGAAGTCATCTATTTCTGCTCCAGTTCAGTGAAATGCTTAATTTGTACTTTGAACCTGTGCTTAAAGACTTTGGTAATTTTGGATCTGGCTCACAAGTATAGGATCTCCTCTCTTAATGTCTTTGAGACACATTTTCAAAGAAGAGTAATTTGTCATAGATTCCAAAGTGCTTTTTAGTGGAGGCCTATAGCAATATGGTTGCTTTGCCTCAGTTTCCAATGTGCATATTTAATTTCTGTCCAGTATGGAGTAGAATAAAAGTGACATTATAAGGAAAAGCAACAAAAATAAACTATGAAGGAAAAAACATTACAGTTAAGACAGGTGATTTGTCCTCCTGATGGAGATTAAATAGTAGGAACACAGTACATCCCTCTCCAGGAGGAAAGGAAATGAGACTGATGAATTTTTAGAATTTCATTTGGTATGTTAGTAGAAGGTTTGTAAATAGCAGAAGCTCAAAATAACAAATTGCTTCAGTTGGGGAGCAGCAGAGAGTGTTGGGATGATTTTTGGTTTCTTTTGGGTCACTACCATTTAGTGAAGTGGCTTGGTGAAACTTTTTCTCCTTATTAATTGCAAGCCAGTGCTCATTAGGAAGCCACATTGGGGCCATTCATGAGGTGATATGGGAGAGCCATGGCCTCTGCATTTGGAAGTGCTGGGTCCTCATACAGATATCAATTTTCTTTTTTTTCTGGGAAGCTGAATGAAAATTCTGCTTAGAGGTCCACAGTGAAAAAGAAAGAATGGAAACACTAGCTTTTCAGAATGGAATAGCAAATTATCAGTTTTGATGAACAGAATTGACTGACATTTTCAGTGCCATCTTCAATTCCAATTATTCCACTGCAAAATCAAAACCAACTGAATGTGACATGAGTTTGCAAAGATTGGACTTTATATGTAGATGCATAACCTGAAGGTTATAAGAAGATTATTTTGATTTTGTTTGTCTTTTCTCAGCATAAAAGAAAAAAACCAAAGGAAATACCATATACGTTGAAATTTGAAATCATACCAAATGTAATTTTTAAAAATAACAGCTAGCCCGTGGAAGTCTCCACATGTAATAAACTATGTACTAGAGAGACAATGAGTTCTGGGATTTTTTTTTTTTCTCAAGAAGGTTTTTCTACATGTAATAAAACTATCTCCCAGTCTGGTGTTGTCCTGGATTTATCTGGGATAGAGTTAATTTCTTCTTAGTAGCTGGTACTGTGCTGTGTTTTGTATTCAATATGAGAATAATGTTGATAACATACTGATGTTTTGGTTGTTGCTAAGTACTGTTTATCCTAAGCCAAGGACCTTTTTTGTGTCTCATGCTCTGCCAATGAGGAGGGGCACAAGAAAGCTGGGAGGCAGCACAGCCGAGACCCAAACTGGCCAAGGGGACATTCCACACCGCTAGAATGTCGTGCCCAGTGAACGGACTGGGGGGACTGATCGGGGTTCAGGGACAGGGTCTGGCACTGGTGGTGAGCAATTGCATTGTGCATCACTTGTCTTATCGTGTGGCCTTATATTTTTTCTTTTATCATCGTTATTACTATTTTCTATTATTATTATTACATTTTCCTTTTGTTTCAATCATTAAACTGCTCTTATTTCAACCTACAAGTTGTGCTTTTGATTGTCCTCCCCATTCCACCAGAGTGGGGGGGTGAGCAAGAGGCTGTGTGGTGCTTAGTTGCCAGCTGGGCTTAAACCACAACAGGTATGTATAGAAATAGGGGTAGGGAGAAAACCCACAGAAGATATGCAGAAGACTGGGATTGTTTATATGGTAGCAAGTGAAAAGGTTATAATGAAGTATATATAGAATTACTGCTAGGTGAGCATCTGTTCATCCTTTGTTTCAATAAGAGAAGCAGGAATAAGTCAGTAGAAATACATATTGAGTATTTTTTGCAGCTTTACACAAAGACATCACTGAAGCTGATGGCTTTCCAGAGAAATCCAGAAAAAATTGTTTGTGTTTATATCATAGGAATTTTTGTTAAATATTTCTAATTCAAAGATAAACATCATGCTTCAAGCAAAAATTGATCTCTTACTGGTAAAGGCTTAGGAAAAAACTGCCTTGATAGGCACATTATACTTTTATGGTTTTGAAGGTTGTTTGACTTAGTTTAATTTTCTTAGTATATCATAGTGTCTGTTATTACAGAGAAAATTCTCGACTAACACAGACCAGCAATTTGGTTGAGTTTGGTCATATCCATTTTTCTATTAGAGCTGATCCAATTTTCTGCTGGTACTGTGTGTATCTCAACTCAAACCTCAAATGTTTTTAAAAGTAGAGGCACATCCTCGAGCCAGGTAATTTACCTGAATTTCATAGTATAATTCACATTGCTTGGAGTCACTGTCTTGTGTCCAGACTGAATGGCCAGTGGATAACAAGACCAATGTCAGACAATCAGCAAAACCTTGGGCCAAATAGTGAGATACAGCTCCCAGTAGTGATAATGAGAGGAGGCTCATATGGAGCAGCAAAGTGCAGGAGTGCTCAGTCCTGCAAACCTCATTTGCAGTGAGTGGCGCCGGGACAGCTGCCTGTTCCTCTGTAACTCTATAAGACACGTGAAAGGCAGTTCACCTGGGCTGTCCTTTTGGGCAGCTTTGTGGGCTGGATTTGGCCATTTGGATGAATAGCCCAGGGGTTTTGGGTGCTGTCCTGTTCCCATGCTTTCAGAGCCTCTGCGACTGCTCACTTTTACACACACACTTCTAAAGCTGCTCACACTTCACTCTACAGAACAATGAGATTTAAAACTATAAATATGTTTGTGTATACTTATGAATATGATGATTTCTTACATCCTTGCTATTAATATCCAGCTATGACATTACTGGTATGGGTTAGAATTTAATTATTTTCAGGTTATAGTGAATATTTTTTGGCGGGGTATTGCGATACATGTTATGCAGACGTAATGGTAATGAGTCAGGAGTTGGCACACAGTCTTCTGAGTCAGGATATTAGCGGGCATTATGTACCAGAGGTACTTTCTTTTGGCTTAGCTGCAGAGCTGACCATCTGTGGTCATAAAAGATCCTGGGAATATTTTTGTAATAACCTAGTTTAGTGACCAAATTTCTTTATGAGTGATGGCATTTGAATGAACTTCCCCAAATTATTGCTATAACTTTTTTTATAAAATATGCTTTGTGATGTTCCCATGTTGTCGTATTCATATATATGTAATTTTATGCATTTTAATTTACTATTAATCATACAAAAGGTCCAAACAAAACTATTGTTGCAGATTGCAAAGCTGGGAAACACTGAAATCCCTTGTGAATATTGATTGTGTTAACTATGCCTGTGTGCCTAGGCAGTTCAGACACTGCCTCAAGATTATTAAAGGTAATTTTCTGCAAACAACATGGCTTCTGTCTCCTGTTACACCTCGGGTATAAATGTCACTTACCACTCTCTTCTTCCTAAATTAAAAGCCTAAAAAATGTCTGAACAATGAGAAGTTCAGTGATCCACTGGGATGTTACCAATGTTATAAAGCATGCTGAATACACATTAAAATAAAGAGCCTGTTGTGCCCTCAGGAAAGAAATAACTGCTCATTTCTGTTCAAATTCAAGATAAATTTTAAGGTGTTTGACTAGTTGACTGAAATGTTATTCTGTGTGATATCATTGTTAGGAAGAAACCACGTTGTTAAGTCCTATATTAATTTTCTGTGAAAACTCTGGATATTTGCAATTCACATACAGCAGATTAATACTTCTTTTTATTCAATTAAATCTTAAAACTAATACAAGCATCTGATGAATTTGTAACTCTACTATGATACGGAGATTATAGACTGATGAAATTTAATAGAGTGTATCTTCCTTGAAATAAGACAGAGGAAAATGCTTAATAACCATCTAAAATTTTTTTTTGGTAGGTTTATCCTTAAAATGGTAAATAACAAACTGGAACAGGATTTGATACAAATTTCCATTGCTGGTATTTTTTCATCCCTTCAGCAATGCCAGCCTTATCACCTCTGTAAATCAAAACCTTTTGAGTTTATGTGATAGAAACTTGAAGTGACATTGTGAGATATCACAGAGCTGTCCCATCTACTAGCTGTGTAGATTGCTCTTAAGAGGTTTTTTTAAAAGATGGGTGAGTATAGGAGAAGCTTAAAATGGTAAGGCTTTGCTCTCCTTTGCAGGCAACCAAAAGGAAGTAATTATTTCTTTGTGTCTTGTGGCAGTGCCCAGAGCCTATAATGAGAACAGTAATTTGGCTAGAAAACTCCACAAAACTCATAACCCCTCTCTCCCAGCTATTTAAAGTATAATATGACTGCAAGGCTTTACATTGTGTTTGGAAAGCCAAACAACTGCCTTTGAGTCCCAGTAACTTATTCTTCAAGCTGGGGAGAGCTGATCCTTTACAGAGGGAGTGAACAGAGGGTCTAAAAGAGTAGAAGCCTCATTTGTAGCCATGTCAGCAATGGAAGGGATGCAGCCATGCCCGGGTGCATTCCCACAGTGGCCTGGATGTGACATGCAAAAGTCAGGGAAATTGTAATGGATACTGGCTGCCAGTGGGGAGAAGGAGACAGACCCTATAATAATTGGCTGGGACAGCAAGCTGAAAGAATGAGGACTTTAAAAAATGGCTTCTAGGGTTATTCCCAACCACCACAGAAACCTATGGATAGGTGTCTAGTGAAAAAACTGCTCTCACTGTTTTGGAAAAATACCGGGCAAATAGAGGGAAAAGGAAAAATGTGACACAGTAACAATACTATGTGTTGATATCAGTGTCTCATTGTCCTATAGGTCTGAAGTTTGAGGAAATGCAAGAAAAGTTTGGGGAGGAATTCTTCAATATCTGCTTTGATGAGAATGAAAGAGTTCTTCGAGCTGTAGGTGGGACCCTTCAAGACTTCTTCAATGGCTTTGATGCTTTGCTGGAGCATATTAGAACTTCATTTGGAAGACAGGCCACCCTGGAATCTCCTTCTTTCCTATGCAAAGAACTCCCTGAAGGCAATCTCATGCTACATTATTTTCACCCACATCAGATTGTGGGATTTGCAATGACAGGAATGATAAAAGCAGCAGCAAAGAAGATTTACCGATTGGAAGTAGAAGTAGAACAGGTCACAAATGATAAGGTGTGTTCAGAGGGGACAAACCCAGGTAACTGCAGTTGTTTGACTTTCCTTATCAAAGAACATGAAAATGCAAATACCACAAAAGCACTTCCACCAGGAACTTCCCAGTCCCCCTTAGACCTGAGGATTAGCATCAGCACCTTCTGCAGAGCTTTCCCCTTTCACTTGATGTTTGATCCAAACATGCTGATTCTCCAGCTTGGAGAAGGTCTTAGGAAGCAGCTCCGATGTGACACTCATAAAACCCTGAAATTCCAAGACTGCTTTGACATAGTCTCTCCTAAAATCAGTGCCACATTTGAACGAGTTCTCCTGAGATTATCTACACCCTTTGTCATTCGGACCAAACTTGAGGATTCTGACTCTGAAAATAGAGATAAGGTAAGAATATTAATTTGGAAGGGGATGTACTTATATGTGTCTTGTGGGAGAGGATTTTTTGCTCAGAGAAAGTCAGCTCAAGTCCCGTGTACTCTGGAAAGCTCACTCACGCCTTGCAAACGGGCTAAGTGATATTCACCAGCCAAGTGAATATTTTCCTAGATTATTTATAAGCTTTGCCTGTGAAGTTGTAGCAAATCATGACATTTCCATTCAGAAAATTCTGCACTGTGGGGTTGAATGGTATAGCTTGAATAAAAGGGTGAGGAATTTTTCAAAATACCTGTATCTAGGCCTTAATTTCACTCCAGCTGTAATATGATAATAATAGTTTTTAAACCATTTACTAGGGACTATCTTTAAGTATTTTTTTTTGAAAGATTCTCACTGCGGGTTTCACATTGCCACCTTATATCTTATTTCCCCATTTTGGAATGCTGCTTTCTCATATGTTTCTTCTTGCCTCTCACCCTGCGCTCAAGGGAACCGGAGTTGTAAGTGGCACCGAGTATCACTTACACCAGTTTTACCGTGTTCCACTCATTTAAATAGGCACTACACTGTCTCTTTCCTCAAGGTTTTAGGAGAGAGCTGCCTTAACCAGTGAGCTCTGTGTTGAGTTCAGTGCGTTCCAGGTGAGTAAGCTGAGAACTCATCTTTAGTGTGGACTTCTCCAGTGGTTGGATGGAGTTTGTCTCAGTGTCGGTCCTTGAATTATGGGAAAGCTTTTTGGTGTGAAGTTGAGTTCCAGGTTTTATGCACTGAAGTACTTGTACTTAATGCTAACATTAAAACTTGCTAAAGTCTTGAAAGCTTGTGTGTGGGTGCCTTGGAAATACTGCTGCCCTGAGTGGAACTTTAAGGTGATCTTTAAGGTCTTTTCCAACCCAAGCCATTCTGTGGTTCTGTATGATGATTGAAAATATAGTTACTTCTTACAGCAGCAATGTTTCCAGCTCCTCTTTGTCACTGTGATTTGGCAACAATAAAGGTATTTCTGGTGCATTTTCCTCTGGAAACAACATATTCCCCGAAGAAAACCTAACTAGTGCTTTTTATTTTTTATTAGTTGATGTAATTCAACTTAAAACCAAAAGGGAGTTTATTTTTCAGAATCTGTCCTCAGTGTCATCCTAGCCTTGAATTACGACAAGAAAATGTGGTGTGAAAAGTTTGAAGGTGTTGGTTCTGAGCTACCTTGTGACACACTTGCTTTCCTGTCTGGAAGGAGTCTGGTTTCATGATCCTTCCTCAGGCAGAACGTGCCTATCCCTCTCAGAAACCTTCCCCTGTCCCGGGACGGAGTCACAGCCTTTTGACTGTCTTCTGCTCTTCATGAATCTGCTGTAGATCACTCTGAAGAGGAAGAAGGTTTAGGTGGGGGAGGGAGGATTTCAAAGCCATTTTCCCTATTTAATAAAAATAAAACCACAAAATATTTTCTTACCTGGACAGGTTTCATATGCTTGTGGCTTGCTCTTAGAAGTGGCAGGAGTGGGGCTTGCTGGAGGCAGGATTTGAAATTAGTCAGTACTAACACCATAGAAGCAGGTAGAAAGGGATGGCAGTAAAGGAAATAATTTTCCTGCCAGCAGTTAGGAGGAAAATTGTGTCTTGAAGAGTAAGGTGTAAATGAGAGGCAAAAGAGTGCTGGTGAGGTGCAGGGGAGCTGTTGTGCTGAAGGCACGGGAATTAATTTGAGAAAATCACGTTATCTGAAGAGGTATTTCCTTCTGTCTCACCCATTTGATAAGCACTTGCAAAAAATTTTGCTGATGAATAGTTAAAAAAGCTCAGCATGTGATGCATCTTGCAATACCCTTCCCCCCCACCCCATTTGCTATATTCCCTTTTTTAAAAAAAGAAAAAAAGTTGCACAGATTCATAGGCTGTGTTTGACTTGCTTACATAGATTTTGAGAGGAGTGACATAGCAATACAGTTTATGTCATGCTCAAGTCCTTTATGGATAAAAAAAGTAGGCTGAGCCTTGGGAACTGCATGCTGTATTATTTTCCCATAGCTCATGTCACTCATTTAGCTCATTTTGGAATTCATTTCAATTTGCCAGCACTTGTTTGTAAGTTGAATATTAAGCAGGTAGGTCAGAGGCTGTAAGCATGACCCTGCTTAAAAGTCAGTAGTAACTGACCTAGGCATTTCCCTATTTCTCTGCCACACACCTCTCTATTCAGTTCATACTGGAATTGCATCCTACTTAGTGCTATTTTTCTTTTTAAAAAATAAATAAATCTGACTGCAATAACCAACATTTTTCAGGCTTGGTTACATTAAATGGCAGTTGTAACATGTGACCCAGACAATTCTGCTGCAGTGTTGAAGCTGTTCATATATCTTATTGCATAGAAAAACCCCAAACATTCAAAGGCTTTGCAATGAACTAAGGACCTTCCAGCCACTCTCCAAAAGACTTTCATTTTTATTTCAATACTTAAATTATATACTTTTTTCAGACTTGCAGTGAGAAAGACAAAATAAAGAAATGGTTTTCATTTATTCCTGACACCAGCTCTGTGTTCATATGAAAGTAAGTCACAAATCATGATCTTTCCCTAAATAAGCACCTACAAGCAGAATAACAAAAATACCACATGTCCTGACTTTCAGGGTGTTTAGTACTTCTCCAATTTATTCAAAGGCTCATTTGTGTGTTTCAGTTTACTGGTGTTTGGATCATTGGAATAAATAACACCACCTTAAATTTCTGATATAAGTCCCGTGAGGTTTGGGTGATAGGTGGCAGTTCCTGCAGAGCTGTAGCCTCATGCATTAATATCTCAGCAAAGTTTTGTTAATCTTGTATGTCACCAGCTGTTCCTTGGAGCTCTGAGCATTTATAGAATCACATTGTTCTAGGGACCGAAGAGAAAAAAATGAACTCTCCACCTGAAGAACATGGACACCTAGCTTTAAACGTGATTTCCAACACCATTTCCACTTTTCCCACAGAGCTAAGTGCTTTTTATGGTTTCGTTTTTGTAGTATGGTACTACCCAGATGCTGAAGTGAGTATGAGGATCCTGTTGCTCTACTTCTTACGCAAACATTCTGTTGTTTTTCACATTTAACCCTAATTTTTATTCTGGTTCTTTTTCTGTTGGATTTTTTTCTTACTTTTTTTTTTGGTGTTTAACCAGAGCCCTTCACTAGCATCTCATCAGATTTTCCAAATTTTGAGTCTTTTCCCTGAATAACAAGGTCAAAATTGTTGCTGTTTAACCTTTCTAAGGAAACTTGTTTTACACTTCTCTCTGGGAGCAATTATTTATTGCAGCACTCAAAATACATTTATTGTAACAATTAACCATTTGAGGTTGACAGCTTATAGCTTCACACATGGTTAACACAACTGTACTTGAAGTGAAGTGAATGTTAGTGGAGTTAAATACAGAATAAGAAATTAAATTAGGAGGGCTGAGTCTGAGCTTGTGGGATGGAGTGTTCTGAAATCCATGTCAAGCCCCTCCCGTGAGGTGAAGGTGCTGGCATGGGAGGGAGCTGATAGCCCTGCAGTGAGTTGTGCCTGTAGTGCAGGTTGGTGTCGCCCCAGCATCGCTTGACCAGACAGGGGCTGGAGGCTCCCGATGGGTACATCCTGAGTGCAGTCATTTTCTGACTGTACTAATGAACAGGACCATCTGTGACATGATATAAATACTCGTCTCCTTGACAGTACAGTGAGGTGGCTGGAGCTGCTTCAATTTTTAGCTGAATGGGAACACAAGGAATGACTCTCCTGCTTTTCCTCTTCTGGCTCACGTCCTCCTCACGTGCCACTCCTGAGCTATCAGTGCTGGGCAGATACCAAGGGCATGGAACTGTCCCTGCAGGGACCCACTGTCCCTGAGGCCTTGATCCAGACCCAGTCCCCTTGGTTTACGGATTGACTGACAGGATGAGCCCTGCCAGCACTTTCAGTGCCCACCAGTTCATGGGCCAGCCTTTCTGAAACTCTGATGTGGCATGCAGTTGTCAAGAAAGTTGAAAGTGAATCATGAAAGAAATTAGGTTCCCTGCCGTGTACTGTGCAGCTGTGTTTTCCTTGTATTGCTGCTCTTCTGTTCAGTCTAACAGCCCTTTTCCACCTTTGAAATAAATCAGTTTTTATAAGGATACTCACTGGCCTTTGACTTAGGCCTCTGAGTGCTTTAGAACTTGTCTAAGAATAAAGCTGGCACCTGAAACTGCATTACTGGAGGTGTCCAGACTTTTTTCTGATGGAATGTATTTGCTCTTGAATATGCCATTTTATTAAATTCATAACTTCCCAGTTAACTGTTCAGGAAAATGTGTTCTGGCAAAACATTTACTTTCATTTATATATGCAAGTTAAAATGTTTTGTCCGGTGATTTTAGATATAAAATACTTTTTATTAAGGAAAAAGTTTACATTACAAATTATAATACAACATGTAAAATATGAAACACTGGGTTTGACAAAAATGACCCTCTGAAATTTTTATATTGTAAGAAATTCCAGATGCCACATATAATTCAGATTTTCAGGAAACACTAACTCTGTAATGATAAAATGTCCAGCAGAATGGTAGTGAAGGCTTTTTATAGCGCTACTGGAGGAGTTGGACGTTGATGATCCTTGTGGGTCCCTTCCAAAGCAGCATATTCAGTGATTCAGTGATGAAAAGTCTATCCAGACCAGCACACTGATTCTTAGAGTGACCAACAGACAATCCTTTATGAAATGGGTAAGAAAAAGCTTAAGCCTGAGGATTTCTTTTCTGTAAAACACCCTCCTTGTTTTTAGCTCTCAGGGGATGAAAGCACATCCTCCTGCAGTGGTATCCAGGCTGTGGCATGGCCCCCTCAGGACCAATCCTCCATAATTTTCTCTAGCATCATTTGAACCAGGGGAAGTTTATACTGTCAACTTCTTTGGCATCCTGTGGACATACGGTCTGCTGTTTATTAGAAACTGTGAAGATGAGAGTTCTCTGTCCACTTTCAGCCAGGTCTGTGTGGACGTCGTGTGCAGAGTGGAGCAGCTGGCAAAGAAGCCTGCTTGCCCCTTGCAAAGCTCTTTCCCAGTGTGCTTTGCCAAGTGTGTTTGTTGATCATTGGAAACTGTAAAAAAGTAATGCTCTTTAAAAAGTGCCAGGAATTACACTGTCCCCCTTTTTATACTGAGAGTCAATTCTTTATCTGTTTCTTCTGTATTTTTATTCTGGACCAACTGAATGAAACAAGCAGTCCTGACACTAGCAGATTAATTTAAAACCCACTGGACACAATCTTGTGTTTTGCTTTTGCTCTGTAACTGTTTTTCCTCCTCTCTTAATAAAATTAAAATGAAATGGCCTGAAAGTCATTCCGGCATAAGGGACATCTGTCACTTATGATCTAGGAATTCTAGTTTTTCCTAGAGCTGATTTATTCACAGTCAGTCAGCTTTGACACTAAGCTCCCATTGCTTTGCAGGCTCATGGAGCTCTTGGAATCAAATTTGTGTCTTCTGTTTCTGCTAGTGCTAATATCCCACCCATTTGCTTGTCAAAATGTGTATGGACTTTGATGGTTTTCAAGATGAATTGGATTGGCTGGCTTGACTGCTTCTAAAGATTGTGATGGGTTATGAGAAACAATAGATGACATGACTTCCTTATTTCACGAACAGTTGTGTGTTGGAGAACTTTAATAACATTGTGAAATCGGCCCAGAATTGTTAATATTTCTACTTTAAGACAGGCCAAGGAAAATGTAATTTTAAAAATGTTTTCAGCAATAGTACTGAAAAAGTGTAGCAATATAAAGGTTTTAGATAATCTAATCTACTTCTCATTTACATTAACAGAAAACAAAGAAGCTGTTTTGAAATTGTTTTGTGGCTGTTAAAACAATCTGGCTCCATGGTAAACTCTTCCCTCGTCTGATTTGTATAATTTTTTGATAAGGAAGCTGGTTGGACATGAAAATGTTTCTCTCTTTGCTGTAAAACTTTTGAATGGATTTCTAAATTACAGTATGTCATAACTGGAACAAAATGCATTTCATTAATTTTTACCTTATAAGATGGGAATACTTAGACACAAATCAGTTTGATTTTCAGGAATGCATTTTTTGCTACCTGTGTTCCACTGACTAAAAGTATGGGCTATTCACATTACATTTACATGTTTTTCCTCATTTGCTTACCTTCTTGAGTGACTGCTTTTCATGGCATCTGATCTGAATGGGCGTGATGTGAATAAAAAGCCCTTTTCCTTGGGATGGTTAAGTTAAAGTAGAGACATTCAGTCGCTCTTTGCCTTACTCGTTCCTGTCCTGGCACTTGCAGCTCGGCAGTGCATGAAGCCAAGAGAAGGTTTTATTGATGGGTGTCTTTGCAGAGGCTGAATGGACTTAGAAAGAAGGGGAAAAGCTAGAGTGTGTCCCTGTGGATTGAGTGGGCTTTGTGCAGGAGCTCTCACAAGTCCATGGGTGGGAAGTCAGAGCCTGTGAGAACACCTGGCTGTGCCTCTGAGCATAAGCCTTGGGTTTATTGCTCTGAGGGGCAGAGAATGCAAGGGCTGGCACTACCTGTGTTGTCAACTTTCGGTTGTAAGGCAACTTCTACCCAGCAATTGCCAGACCTTCTGCTAACCCTACTCCTGGAACATGTTCTGTGCCTGACAGCAAGCCTGAGTTACCCCAGGTTACATGCAGAGCTGTCCTGCATGGCCAAAGAGCCCACAAAGTGGAGGAATCTTATCAGTTTTTTCCTCCACCTTAAATTTTGTCTTCAAACCTCAAATTAGGACTATGGGATTCCCTTCCTGTTTGGTTTTGAGTGTAGCTTAGTAGTTTTGGACTGGTTTCTGACTACTTGGCTCGTTTCCTCCAATCATGTCTCATAAATATCTAGCCTTTTGAATTTAAATTGTAGTTGACAGCGTGGATTGGCTATAAATATGGTAATTTATTCATGCTCACTGGGCATGCATCTCGTCCTGTATTCTTCATGCTTTGTTTCCATGGAAGTGAAACTCTGAAGTTTTGAGAGTCTCAATGAAATAAAAACTTTGCTGATGTTTTGCTGGGACATGGACCTAGACAGAATAGGCAGTTAACAGCAAATTACTTTGCTTGAGACTTGTACCTGCATTTGAGCTGTGTATATTCTGGCAATGTAGCTGAATCAGACATTGTAGATTTTGTAGGTCATAAGACTCTAATCAAAGGGAATACTACTATGAAATAACACTTTTCTGATTTTGCATTAGGAATAATTAGCAGTAGTATGAAAGAGTGAGATAATAGTGATTTGCAGAAGTCAGGACTCTAAAGCTAGGGGCTGATTTGCTAATACCTAGCCAGGTGCAGTGTTTCTGATATCTCTGAGCAATGTTGGATGTAAGTTTGACTCGGTACCGTTTTGCTGCCTTTTACTCTTGCCAAGGATGTGTGATATTCACCCTGCTCTATTCTCTAGGTCTTCCAAGAGACTGACAGTGTCAATAACAGCAGAGCACCTATACTCAGGCAGGTGGACCATGCCAGCAGTGCTAATTATTGTTTCAGCATGTATTTTGCGATGATGAAGCGGCTGAGGAGGGAGGCCAGAGTAGTCAGGAAGGAAGGATGAGCCTTTCCTTTGCAATTCTTTACAATGCTGAGGATGGAGATATGATTCAAGTGTACAGCCCAGCCAGTGGTTGGATAATTGTGGATTTGCTACTCTGGGAATATTCCTTTGTCAGTAGAGGGTTTTTAGGGCATGCTAAGGGAAAATTTATCTCACCAACTGATACATTAGAAGTTACATAAACCACAAAGGTACTGCTTAGAGGGAGCACAGGGGTGAGCCCAGGTTCTTCTGCCTGTGCTAAGCAATCACAAATAAAAAAAAATTAGAGATTTGTGATGTGCTGTCTTGAGGATTCCCCAAATTTTGTAGTTTGTTTAATTCTTCACTTTATTGAATATGCCTTTTATAACCATATATATTCACATTCTCTCCAGCTGGACTATCTAAGATACATTTCCTTTAAAAATGTGTATAGCACCCCTCCTTTTATCTTCATGATTAAAGAGAGTGAAATGACTTAACCCATAAAATAATATTTATATTATTTGTTCCTGTCACTAACCCTTGGCTTTTATAAGTGATGACTTAGACTGAATGTCTGAGAAAAGAATTAAATGCTCATTTACTACAGACACAGGACAGGCATGTAATATATTCCTAACACATAATTCTCCTCTTAAAGAGTAAATTTTTTCTTCTTTGCAGATTGCAAACAAATAATAAACATTTGGTACTTCAACACCGCAGAAAGATGGAAACATTTTAAAGTTTGGTTGTAGATGAAGACATATTGAAATACTATTTTCAATGTTTAGATCAATGTAGTTTCTGTCTACCTTGTGAGTTTTATATATGTTAGGGTTTACTCTTTTTCTTTCTTTCTTTCTTTTTCTCTTTCTTTCTTTCTTTCTTTCTTTCTTTCTTTCTTTCTTTCTTTCTTTCTTTCTTTCTTTCTTTCTTTCTTTCTTTTCTTTCTTTCTTTTCTTTCTTTCTTTCAACAGAAATTGATCTTCTTGTTCACACTGGACAGCAGCTTTTTTCTGTAATGATTCTCATTCTGCTGTGGGCTCACTGGAAGAGCAGGATTTATGCAACTATAACAGGAATGAAAACATACTTCATTTTCATTTTCATATTAGC
Source organism: Pardalotus punctatus (assembly GCA_013400915.1). Taxonomy (NCBI): domain Eukaryota; kingdom Metazoa; phylum Chordata; class Aves; order Passeriformes; family Pardalotidae; genus Pardalotus; species Pardalotus punctatus. The sequence continues at coordinate 77,727 of VZTX01023062.1, forward strand.
TTTCTTTTTCTTTGACTATTTAGAGATTTAATCATTTTTTCCCTTTCCTAGAAGGAACTGTTACGAGCTTATTGTGTGATCTTCATAAAAAAATATTTTAGCTGTTATTTTCTGTGTCTTTCTGACAGAATATTCCAGTGGAGTGGCTTTAGTGGGTTGCTGTCATCCTGGAGTTGGTAGGATCTGATCATGTCATGTCTCAGTACTTCGGTCTAGTACTTCCTTCCTCAAATTTTGAACTGGTGGCTTTAAAAATGTCTATTCAGATGAAAATGCAAGTCTAGAGATCCTCCTTGAGACAGTAAAGACAATATATTGAAGTATTTAAAGAAAGGTTTACATTGACAGGTTGCAAAGATAACTGCCTGTGAAAATTCATATAATAAAAGCTTAGAACATAAAAATGTTTGTCCTGGGCTCTGTTTGGAAGAATTTGAAGAATGACCCCAAATTTGCAAACAGTCCATTAATAAATCGATTTCTTAAGCAGGTATTTTAATGGGCAAAGATGTTCAAACTGAAATAACTTCGAAGTCCTCAGTCATGGCTGTGGAAGGGCAGATACACCTCTCCCAAAAGAGAAGTGAAGTCATTCCTAATGGTTCAAGGGAGAAGTTAAAAGCTGGGCAGGTTTCTTTTTTGTCCTGTGTGTGATGGGGGTTGGCCATCACAGCACCTCAGCACACGGTGCTGTTCTGGCTCCGTTTGAGGAGGGAAGTTTGGTGATGCTGAGACATGGGCTGCACAATGGGCACAGGGTGTGGATCAGGGGATGCAGTTATGTTCACTCCTTCTGCTGATGCTGCGGGTCCTTGCAGGTCAAATTCACCTTTTGTTCCTACTCCTGCAAAAAGAGTGTTGTATTGTTTCTGTTGTCAAGTACCTTCTCCTTATCAGGACAACCTGGCTTAGAAAGGGGTGATACTAAAACTGATCTTATACAGATCAGTTATACTTACCAGCACAGGCTGATTTCTTGTATTATTGTAAAACTTTCCAGTGAATGCTAAATTAATTATATTTTAAATGTTGAACTCTAAAGAATTGTTGCTGTTTTTTTGGTAAAACTGTTGGTATTTTGTGCTTGGTTACCTCAAAGACACCCTGCAGAGGGAATGTTTGAATGGATTAACAGAGCCTGGGGATTGTTTTTGCTGTGGCTCAGAGTCCTTTGCCGTGCAGACTTTCAGATGACTCCCCTGTGAAAGTATATTCTGCCCCCACGGACATTGCACCTGGTAGAAGTCAGGCAAGAGTAATAGGGGGCTCCTGTGTTCTCAGAGTTCTTTTACTGCCAGTAGAGGAGAGCTACCAAGAAAAGAATGGATGAGGTTGTGTTAATTCCAGCTCCACTGAGACCCAAGGGGAAAAATACCAGTGCTTGGCAGGTATTAAAGGACATACTTCATATTGAAAGAATTTTGATTTTTCAGCTTCACTGTATTGTATTTAACTTTTCATTTCAAAATTGCTATAAAAATATTGTCTACAGCAATGATGGGAGTGCTGTGCAGATAAGCAGTGTTGTTTAATTTTCATGTGAAAGAAGCATGGAACATATTAAAAGGGCATCAGATTTTCTCACTCATCTCAGAGGACTGCTGATTCAGTCTATTTCCTCTTTGCTCAGGAAGGCTTCAAATTCAGTTACTGGATAACTTCTGTTGTGTGTCTTGAACATTCAGTTTCTGGCATTTGTGCCTGGGAATAGGAGCATAAAATAACAGAGAATATTTTCTGTCAGCCAAAAATGCAGAAACATCTGAGAGGTTTCCTAGCTATATTCTGCAGCATCAGAGGGTCCTGAAAGGCTTTTGGAACCATTTTGGGTGATGGAGAACTCCACAGAGAGTTCCAGGGACATGGGAATAACACTAACAAATACATAAACAGTATTTAAAAATAACTGACTACTCTGATTCTGTTTTTTCCCATGGTGTCATATAATTATATAGGGGCTCACTGAATGTGTTGAATACACCAGGGTGCCATACTGGGCCAGCAGGACTTGAAGAACCATCCTAGCAACCCACTGTTTGCACTGTCCACGAGTTACAAATTTTTTATTAGAATGTTACCAATTAATTCTGTGAGTATTGATGTAGTCAGGTGTGCAGGTGTGTAAAAACAAAGAATATAAAAATGACAGCATAAAACCAAATAGAAATGATCTCCTGACCCCTAACTGATAACCCAAATTGAGTTACAATTCCAAACTAAGTGCATCATGCTGCTACTGTGGGACCAAAACCTGGTACCTTTGCTCCGGATAAGTAAGTTGTTACATCTTGATTTGCCTTACTAGTTATCATCAGCTCAGTTTCAATGGGATTACTTTGGGAGAAGGTATTTATTTTAAGTGAGGAGAGGAAAATAAAGTCTCATTTGGCATTGAGAGAGCTGGGGCTGTTCAGCCTGGAGAAGAGAAGGCTCCAGGGAGACCTTATATCAGCCTTCCAGTATCTAAAGGGTGGCTACAAAAGAGCTGGAGAGGGACTTTTTACAAGGGCATGTAGCGATAGGACAAGATAAATGGCTTTAAAATGAGAAAGAATAGGTTTAGAATTGGTGTTCATATCTGTGAGGGTGGTGAGGTACTGGAACAGGTTTCCCAGAAAATCTGTGGATGCTCCATCCCTGGAAGTGTCCAAGGCCAGGTTGGATGTGGCTCTGAGCAGCCTGGTCTAGTGAAAAGTCACCCTGCCCATGGTAGGGTAGGTGGAATTAAATGATCTTTAGGGTCCCTTCCAACCCAAACCTTTAGGTGATGATGAAGAAGTGCAGAAAATATACTTGGTGACTGCTCCTACAAATGCCTTGAGTATGAAACTCCTTTGGTAACAGAAGCAGTCCATATGGCATGTTCTGGGAATTAGACTTTTGTTTCTAAATAGGAGTCGTTAATGTCGTCAATACGGTAATGCTGTGTTTTTTCAGCTTAAAAGAGATGCAATCATAAATTATCTACTTCTTTTATTTTTTTTTAGAAAAAAAAATTTTATCTAAAAAAAGAATTTACCATTCAACAAATTGTGACTTAAAATGTTGTATAAGCTTCATATTTTTGAACATGTTAATTTGATTGACATTTTAAAACATCTTTCTATAGCCACTGTAGAAGTAGAGATTGTACCATTAATTATGGGAAGTGTCCAAAAAACTCACCAATTAATAATCAGAAGTGACTAACATGTTGTTTTGCACCTATGCCAAAGTACAGCTCTACACAATTATGAGGTGAAAGAACTGATTGATCACCCACCCAAGTGTTTATTTCTGGATTTGTTTTCAGCTACAAATGTCTTTTGTAGGCTAAACCCAAGGCTCTTTTCACTAACAGATCTTACAGTGTAGGGGTCAAACACTGCTCTGAGTGATTACTGGGTAAGGATATAAGTTCTATGTGAAGTCAAGGAGAATTTGACCAAGAAATAGCTAAGAAAATAGGGCAGATCCAAGATATGGTCTTAAGATGTTTTAATTGAAAATATTTGTTTCTCAGCTGGAAGCTCCATTTCAGACCTCAGGCTCCTTCCATATCTCAGCTGAGTGAGGACCACTGCTTCATGCCTGAGTCTTGCAGCAGTGCTGTTGCTTTTTGAAATTGTTGCATATATCCTTTTGTTCCATTCAGCCCATCCCAATCTTGTTGCAGCTGAGCATCACTGAGTCAGATCAGTCATATTCTGTATTAGCAGACAGCTAACACTACTTTGTCTCAAAGAGGTGAGATGAAAAATAAATGTGTTTTAAAATAATGTTGCAAATTAACTATGTCAATTAGTAATTAAAGGAGCTGATTATATGCAAAGGAAACAGCACATTTGTTTTCTCTGTCCCTTTCACTTATACTTTGCATGATCACCCCTCTAAATGAGGATCCTCCCCCTTCACCAGCTGTGAACACTGGATGTTTTTGAAAAAGTATTCTTGGACATGTGCCTGTCCATTTGACTACTTTCTGATCCCTTTGTCTGTTGTTCCCTTCATCTTTTCTGTGTTCCATAAGCAGTTGGGAGCAGAAGGAATCGTCCTCCCCTCTCTGTGGGCAAGGCTTACATGTGCTATATGCTTCTCCTTGAGCACAGCACAGCTGAGGTTTTCTTCAGGGTCTCCAGGTCCTTGCTTGGTGAGAAGCCTCCACCCTTTAGCTGTGATAGCCCTGGTATTTGAAAATAATTGTGCCAGTCAGTCATCCAAATTAATGGAAACACCTCTGCAAATTTTTACCTCCTTGAATAGTCTTCACAGAAGCCATACTCAGGAGTCTTCTTTAAGCAGATGCAAGAGTATTTTCCTACTGAGGGTCCTTTCCCAAAAGAAGACTTTTTTGTAACACTTTTCCCAGCTATGCAATATTCAAATTTATGACAGAAATAGCTAGTTGCCAGATCAGAGATGGCTTTAAGCTTCCCTCTGTTAATTGCTTTATCCAGTGGATTATGCAGTCCGTGTTAGTGGTTGCTGTTCAAGCAGAGCTTTCGCACATGACTGGGGAAGCAGAAGGATTACACACGAAGGAAAAACAGATTCCATTTTCTAACAAGCTGAAGAGTTATTAACATTTTTATAGTATCTGCATGTGTTTCTGCATTGTGTCTGCTGAAGTGAAAATTGTACAGATGATCAGTGTTTGATAATATGCTGTGGAATTAGGAAAAAGGAGATAGTTTTTGATCCCTGCATAGATTAAAAACATGAGGCTTACTTATTTGAAAGAAGTGATGTGTGAATCACAAAAAAAATGCCTGGGTGGTTAAGCTTAACAGATCTTTTCCTGTGTAATTCTTCAAGCATTTGTATTTGTATGTAGTAATCTACCTAAAGGCTGCCTGGTGCTTTCCCACTTGAGTTAGAGAAAATTAACAAAAATAAGGCATTCTGCTGAACAGGACTGATAGCGCACAGCAGATTATAAAGGCCATGAGTAAACCCATCTTCCCGTTAGCAGAAGTAAGATGGAGAAATTATTTTAATTTGTAGGTTTACTGCCTTTGAAGAAATGTATCAGTAAAGGGTGTTTGTCAATCTGCCACTGCAGATCTGTGAGAAGAACCTAATAATATAACTCTCTGTTCTTGTTCCTGAAAGTGATCTAGATTTAAAATAACCTCTCCCAGAGGAGTGGGAGTAGAAGGTTTGTTTTAAACTGGTATCAGAAATATCTTGAAAAGTTTACCTGAGTGCCCTAGTTACTGGGACCCATTTACTGTTAAGAAGTTTGTTACAGATACATTTTTATAAAACACAGGGATTTAGAAAAAGCTAAAAAGCTGTAGGAAACAAATGAGTTCTTACATGGGCAAACAACAAGCTGAGCTGGCCAGAGAGAGTCTTGTACTTGACACTGCACATGCCACAAGAGCTTGGTGCACAAATGCTTAAAAGTGCTGATCTTCGTTGGAAGAAGTCTCCTGTCTCCACTAAATTCAACAGGATTTTCTGGAAATTACTATAAAAGGGGCAGACAGGATTTTAGCTAGGGTGAAAGCAGACAAAAATATATTCCTTCAAGTACCCTTTTGTTGGAATTACAGACCATCAGGCTGTACAACTAAAATCAAATTGTAATTCAGAAAGTCTGATTTTCTGTTACCTTGAATTTTGTTTAAGAGAGAAAGAACAGTTCTATGGCATCCTTTCTTATCTGTTTGGCACAGGAGTCTGAAAAGAAGAGGTGAAGTAATATCTTTTTACTTATGCAATGTAATGCAGCTGATAATCCACCAATGGACTTACTTTTAAGAGTACCAGTTTGCTTGATTTCTTTTTTATTTCTCATTGAAGAGTTTTCATTTTCTATTTAAAGATTTCTGCTAAGTGAATAGGAACTCATGAGTACAGTCATCAGCACATATTTTGGCTATACCACTGTTGATATTTAAAATTTCAGAATTTTCTTACTTCTGAATTTGTTAATAATATAATATTTAAAAAATATATTTTAATTGATTTAAAATATGGCATGTAGCCATGTTTGCTTTCAGGAAAGCATAATGTATACAATCCTTGTTTAAACCATGCTCTTTAGTTGATCATAACCTGTACATTGTAACATAGTGCACCTTCCATAGACACTCTGGCAGTAGATGGAAAAACAGTAGTGAGGCCATATATATAATTCTTTACGTATGCTTGTGTTGGGAAGAAGGCTGAGAAATGAAAAGTAAACATAGATTTTAGGAGTTCACATTGCAACAGTGTGTAGTGCACCTGTGTCCTGTCAGACATTTGCAAAATTTTGTCTTTTGAAGGGTTTGCCTACCAGTGAAACAGTTAATTTTTCTGAATCCATCTTGCCAAATAAAGCCTTATTTATTTGCTATTCATGTAGAACATGAAAAGAAATTTGATATTCACAACATTAAAAGTCTTCTTTAGATGAAAGATAATATTACCTCTCAGTAATTTAGATTTTTGCTCAGGACTCAGGACAGTAGGCCTTGGAGGAAGCCCCCATGAGGGGCAGAATTGCCCTTGAACTGCCCTTGTTACTTAACTGGCATCACTGGTTTGGGATGCTACTGCTATTGGCTGGCAAATTCCCCTGATGCTTTTACTACGTAGCTGTTAATTAGAGTTTTAAAATTTTTTCTTCTCTGTTGTTTTTGAAAATACAGATCTCTTGACTCATGCATAGCCCACTTAGTGTGTGATTGTCCTGTAAAATTAAGTGTTCAATGTCTGTACAGAGTTATGTGTAAATCTGGAAGAGTCTGTATATATTATACACTGCGCAGTACTAAATAGAGTGGAGCTATTCCAGCTCCATCTTCAAATCTGAACCAAGACATAAATGAATATTGTTTCTATGAAAAGAAAGTCATGAGTCCTTTCTATACATTGGCAATTGTGCCATCTTCTGCACAAGGATCGGAGGGAGAAAAGCCCTATCCTCTTGGGCTCACTCATGAAGCTCAGCACCCAGGCTCCCTGTTCTGTAAGGCAGCAGGTGTGATGAGTTGTTTAATGTGAAATATTTTTCTTTTCCATTCCTTATGTCCATAAAGAGTCTGGTCTGCCACAGACCACCTCATTGTGCTATGTAACTTAGAAGTTTTTGCCGTCTCTTTAACTAAAAAAAGTTATCAGTGCTGTAAGCAGGAAGGGAGAAATGAACAGAGAAAAATTATTTTAAAAGGTCTAAATTTTTCTCATATAACTTGATGACTAGAGTGTAGTTATAACATTTGACATTTTCTGTGTTTTTTTCAGTTATGATGTGACTGTCTAAATATTATTTGTTTATTAATGGACTCTCAGGAGAGATAAGCTATAGCAATAAATACGATACTGGGATTTGAGAAAGTTGATGTGTTTTGCCATTTCAAATATCCAAGAAGAACAAAATGTTTTCTTTGTTTTGGTATGAAAATGTTGGCTAAATACAACATCACATGATAAGCCGTGCTGTGTGTTGACACAAGGCCAAACCAGCAGTCCCAATATAATTTTCACAGTCCAAACCATTTATAGTTTGTTCTCAGATCCAGTCAACAAAGACCTTGAGCTGAATCCATCTGCTGGGACAGCAGAAAGCCCTTCCAATTAAAACCCATAAGAATACCTAAGAAAATATTATCATATTGAAACCAGTAAGATTTCTTCTTTAAAAATATGTAAGATTTAGTGGCAAATGAGTATCAGGAAAAAAGCTGAGGGAAGACAATGCTAGAATGCTAGGAAGCGCCAGTGTAAAGCAGTAACACACAGAAAAGCGCTTCAGTCAAAGCAGACATGGCAGAGCACATCCCAAACAGTCAGGGTAGCAGTGGCAGCTCTTCGGAGTCATTCTTTGGAGCTGAATCTGTCAGAAGAAAAGGCAATAGAAAACTCAATAACCCTGTTATAAAACTGTATTGACTGTTTTTTAAAACCAAAGCAAAGATGGCCTCTGTATTTTGCATTTGGAAGTTTGTCTGCAAGGGCAAGGCTTTAGAACCAGAAATGGCCTCTGAAGTCCTGGTCAGTGTAGCAGTGTGCCATGCTGTGTTTTGCTCTGCTCTGAGGCACTAAATATGTGGAGGGGCATGTGTGTGCATCTTCTTTTTTGCCCCTTTTAGAATTTAGCTCATAATCCACTGTTTGGATATACTGCTTTTTAGATATACCACTTCTGCAGTATAAAACTATTACCATAGCCCATATTTAGATTGTCTGGATATTGGAATTTTCTTAGAATATCATATCTTTTGATGGGGATGAAGGAGATGAGGAAACAGAAATACGTTTTCGTTTATGGATTAAGGTGGTTTAAATTTCAGTTTACACTGAGGGTGCAAAGGATGTGGGCTAATTCTTGCTCCTTGCAGGATTTATGGAAAGGGATATAGCCCCCATGTACTCCTTCCTCAGTTAGGTCTGTGTTGTTCTCACAGTGGAGTTGAGTCTTGGAGACAAAAATTCTGCTTATAGCTATTAGCAGGATAAGTATAAAGTGCTGGAACCAAAATCTGTCCTTTAATTCTATGTTCAATTTGAATTGCTTTAATGAAATAAAGAATGTTTATGAATGATAATTAATGACTGCGTGAAGTACGATCCATTTCACACTGAGTACAAAGGAAGAAATGGAATTTAAGATAAAAGTTTGACCTTCATATCTGACAGAGAAAAAAACTCAATATAGACTTTATTGTTTGAGGCAGCATCATCTCTTTTCTCTGTTATAGTGCACTGCAGAGTACCAGTCTAATTAATTAGTTTCCTAGGCACACTAAAATGTTAAAAAATAAACTTAACACATAAAATCACATCTCTACCAGAATCAAGGAACGTGTAATTCATGGACTTTGTTTTTCAGAATTTATGTCAGCATACCAAAATTTATGAATAATAGGCACACCGCAGAATTTATAAAGAATAGGCACAGAAGCTGTTTCTTGGCTGCTGGGTCAGGAAGCAGTGTTCTGGGGTGTGAGGTGGCTCTCACTGGGGAAGATCATGAGGGTGGTGCTGCTCTGCTGAATGCACCAATTCTGATTTCATTTCCACACATACACCTGCATTGGAATATTTTCCATAAGACTAATTATGACTCCCTCATGCCCTCATCTCAGGGGCTAAACAGCTTGACAAACACTTAAAAAGGTCTCAGTTTTCCTCCTTATCCCTCCACAGTTTTAGAGTTCTGCTTTGCTTTTCATAATATCGGTTGATGTACTGTTTTCCCTCTCTTCTTTCTAGGAGGTAAAACACTCAGGAACCTTTCTGTGGAAATCTTTATGACTTACATTGTATTTAATGTTTGGTAATGTCACTATATTTCTCGAAGGAAAAAAAAAACAACCCAAACCAGTCTTTTAAAAAGTTCCTAACTAATGATACTTACTTTTCAAATCTAGAGTTCTGGTTTAGACTCACTCTGTAGCAAATTAGAGACTGATGGGACACATTAGAGACATTAGTTATGTTTCAGATCAGCTCTGTCTAGTAAAATAGGCATTGGTCCCATTTATAATTAACAAGGATGTAATTTGGAAAGAATAATTTAACTGCTCACAGCTATTAGGTAAGTAACCTGTCTAAAAGATTGTAGCTATATTCAGCTCATTTCTTCATTGTTTTAGTATATTCAACTATTTTAGTATCTCTTTGTAGTTTTCCTATTACACCAATCTGTAATTTACTCCTTTTTCCATATTCTAAGTATTTTCATTTTCCATTTCATCCTCTGTAACAATTATTTTTGTTTTTTGAGTTCTTCTTATTTTACTAAACAAAAATTTTATTGTGTTGACTGTTTATCATTATAATCACAGTAACTGCATGTTTTTAGGGCCCTAAAGGCTCCAATTTCTTGTGATTGCAGCTAAATTTTTCATAAAATGAGCAAGTGCTATTTTAAATTGCTCAGATTTTATTTTTTCCCCCATTCTCCTACTTGCAAGAATGTCCCAGTGTTACTCCCCTGATGCTTGGAGTCGTTCTCTTCCTGTTTAAATGTATTTGTTGTTACCTTGTGTGTGTTTATTGTTGTGCAGTGTTGAAGGCACTCCTAAGGCACAGTAATCTAGGTCCTGATGGCTTCTTACAAGATACACAATACAGATGACCATGCCCCAGGCAGAGGAAGATTTCATTAATGCAAAAGACTGCCAGGTGACAGATGAGACCAGTGGGAATGGTCATATTCTTTCTCCCCTTCAGTTTAATCATAGCTTAGCTTATAATATTCTTCTGTCCCAACCCAGGAAGCCTGTTGAAAGCTCAGAGGTTTGAGGTGACATGGATGGAAAGCTGACACTCACTGCATGAGTTTGCGTTTCTGGGTGCTTTGCTTCAAGTGTCTGACTGGTTATGTTGTTTCTCTGGCTGCTACTGTTGTGTTTTTCGAAAGCCATGTTCCATGCATAGGGTTTTTTATTAATAGGAATTAGCTTAAACATTTGCCCTGACAGTTTAAATCTGTGACATTCAGGGTGGCTCAGAACCAAAAATATTTGATTTGACGTGTTGTAAATATGTGCTGAAAATCCCAGGTTGGATTTGTGTTATAATTATCTACAGAATTTAAGGATCAGAGTAGACCCATTTTCAAAACTAAATAATAATGAAAACACATCTTTGTGAATAAAACTAACTCCATATTTGGAAAACAAGTTCCTGATTTTATACCAGAATTATTCTATTCATTTCAGAGCAATTACTCTGGTTTACATAAAATGTACGTAATACTAAAATCAAACTTTTAATGTAGGTCCTAATTCTGTCTCAGGAAATATTGCTGACTGAAAGTCACATAACTTTTGTTTTGATGTTTCCAAGGAAACACAGCTTGCTTCCACTGCCATGTGTGGAAGATATGTGTTTTTTCTCATTGTATATAGTTCTCTGGATTGCTTTAAAATTCCCTTCTGTGATTACTGCGTATTTCACTCTGCATCTGCAGTGTCTTTGCATTGGATTGAACCAGGCTTCTCTTCTAATCTTGATTTACTCAGGCACCACACAGATTCAGCTGTCTTCCAGCCACAGTGCATTGTAGCTGATTCTACATTTCAGGTTCTTGTTACTGGTTGGCTGGTTTTTTTCCCCATCACTAAATGCTTCCATTGCTCAAGCTCTTTTGCTCCTACACACTTCTGCAAAGCGGTTCCTATGGTGACACGGCTAAATTCTTCTCTGTGTGCCTTGCATTGCCCTCTGTCATCTTTGCCTTCAGAAGAAAAGGTGGCATCATGACATCCCATCCACACTACTTTTATAACAAAGCTATATTAACTTTTCTGGTATATTTTTTTTTCTGCAGAGCATTTTCAGTAACATTTTTTATTCATAGAGGTTCTTAATTAAATAGCAGTATGCATGAACTTTCAGTTCTTGTTCACTCTCTGTGGCTTTGCCCATATTTCTTCACCTCTGTAGAACTTACTCTCATAATTGCTCTCTGCCTGCGTTACCTGACATCTCTAATGCAAAGGGCACCCTCCAGAAGATGGCCACGCTCTTGACTTTTCAAGTGCTTCAAAGGCTTTATTACAACTTGAGTAAATGGCTTTGTGTTTCTGAGTGCTGCACTCATGCATTTTTATGTTGCTTTAGAGGCCATAGTAAAAAGGTACACAGAGCAGCTATGTGATGCTAAGAATCAGCTTCATGAAAATATTTCCATAAGGGCACTGATATTGTTTGTAGGGTGTGCTGCACTATGCCAGCCTAACAGTTCACCTACACGCTCTGTGGGGAATGTAAAGTAGTTTGGACAGCTTTTGCTGAGTGTGATATCTTAGAATTATTGTGAAATAAAGCACGTCCTGCAGCATAGGTTATAGGAGATTGTAGCTGCTTTCTTCATGGTATACTTTTACTGTAGCCATTCCTATACCCAACTTTTGCTCTATTTCCGTGTTTCCTTGACTTGGTATGTATTTTATGAATATTCCTCCAGAAAGATAATAACATACCAGTTTTGTCTACCTATAGGTCGTTAAATAAAAATATGCCATAGCGCTGGGAATTATTACAGGCTACTTTGGTTTCTTACATGGGAAATTCACCTTTGCTCTATTTCCCCAATTTGAGAGGGTCCATTTTCTTTTCATTTGTTATTTTTAAGGCAAAATATTCTGGCAAGATCTTCTTTATTTATCCATCTTTCATTCATTACTTATATTGAAGTCTGTTAGCACTGTGATGCTAATAGCAATGCACATGTAAATCATTATTCCTACTGAGTCCTGCATAAGAGCTTTGGAATAATTTACATGTAGAGCAGTTAATATTTCAGTGAAAATGTCACCTTGACTTCCAACTGTGAGGAATTTTTCCAGGTTTGTTTTTTTTTGGGTTTTGTGGGTTTGTTGAACCTCAATACAGTAGATGAAATATGGGAAGAATCTTAAAAGTAATGTTCAGATTATGCATTATAAAAATGAGTGATTAAGTTGTGGTCTAGTTGGAAGAGGCTCTGCTTTTATACTGCTTCTGGATTCTTGTGTTGCTATTGGCTTTCATAGATCAGTTGGAAAAAGTATCTATCTCACTATATAATTGACACTTTTGCAATCAGTGGAAGGCTGATATTTTTTATTATTTCTATGATTCAGAGGTGGGCATAGGGAAAATCTTCTTCAGAAATACAGGAGAGTTTTCAAAATTCTGAAAGATTGTCATTGATTTGGTATTTTCAGTGGATCTTTGCTGTAAATAAAGTCTGTTAACCTAAGTTGTTGAAAATTGGAGTAAAAAACTTGAAAGTCACATAGGTCCTTACTGCATCTTCAGTAATATTCTTAACAGTTCTTAATTTTTCACTTTATACTGCTAGTAAGTCTTGCGTGTTTGTGCTTATAAAGTTGTCAATAAATTGCTCAGGTCTGGAATGCTTTTTTCTTTTTTTTTTTTTTTTTTTCTTTTTTTTGTGATATGGTAGAAATTTAAAAGCTAGAGCTTTGCATTGTTAGCTACCAAAAATATGAATAGTATTTCTATATTGTAAGAAAAGTAGCTCAGTAGCTTGCTGTTGAGCAAATACAATATAACTTGGCTCCCAAAAAGTGAGAAATATGCCTGAAAATACATCCTTGGGAAAAGGTAGATTTTATCTTATCTGTCTATAGATCTAGCTCTCTCTCTCTCTTACTAGAGCTATGTATCTGTTTTATCATCTAATAAAACAGTAAAACAGATTCTGTTTGCACTTTACCCTTTTTTTTTGTTTGTTTTTGTTTTTGGTTCAGAAAGGTGGGTAATTATGGTACATGCTGAGCCATCTCTTCACACTCAGTTCCTGTTTTCACCCAGGAGTGCACATAGTATCTGGAGTCTGGAATTGAGTGTGTTCAGACAGACAATAGCATCACAGGCCATCATCTGACGAAATGTGCTACCAGCTGTCTGATGAACACGTTTTTAAAGGGGCTCTGCATCTGTTAGTTTGAATGAGTTGACAGAATGGCACGACCACATGCATGATACAGATGGTAAATTTCAAATGCGTGCTCTTACGCACAAAAATACTGGAAATCAGCAGTGTAAGGGCTGTTATTTCCTGCTATATTAGGATTGATTTGCTTTAACCATGAGAACTTTCTGTTTGTTTGGTGGGTTATTTTTTTAATGGCCCAAACCATTTTGGTGCAAGTTCTCTAATGTCATAACAACCTGAGGGGGATACTGGAAATGGAAAATTTCAGCTTGAATGGTTCAAATATGATGAATTTATGAGCAATGGAAAATGAGATCTGTTAATGGGAAATGTTTGTCACCTTTAGTAGTGAAAGAGGCTTTTAATATTACTTATGATGCAGACAGAGCAGCTTTTAGTCACTGCTTTTTAACTTTCTCAGCATGTGAAGGGTAATGCATTCAAAATGATTAGTTGGTTTTGGCTTATGGAATTCAACAGTTCTTTACAGGTGTAATTAATAAAACAGATGATGGCATTTGGCATCTGCTTAAATTACGTTTATGACAAAATCACTCTCCCCACAGTGTAGTGACACAGATCATTACGTATTGGCAGCTTGATTACCTCTGAACATTTATACTTAAAATTCTTTACTCAATCCCCCAAAAAAACCCCAGCAGCACCAAAACATCGTATGTATGCATATGTCATGTGTATGTGATGTATTCACTGAAAAGCTGTAATTCTGTGAAGATATTCGGTGAGCCCCATACGTGAGCCAGTGATGGCCTTGTCAGTACTGCTGAGCTCAGCTTAAAATGTCTGTGTGGGATGGGAAAGATGGGTTAGAAGATGATAATGAAGAGAAAAGAAGGCAAAAAAATTGAGGCCAAAGGTGATGACTCCATCTCTATTGCTCTTTTCCTGTGACATTGTAGAGTTTAGGAAATACCAAAGACGCAAAGGCAGTAAGTCTGTTGTCTGATGTTAAGCAATGTTGTGGGGTGCCTAGTGTGAGGTAGTTTGGGGCCCTTTGAATTATGCAGCTATCACACAAGTCTCTGTAGTTGCGAGATCTAGATTCCTGACAGTCCTGAACCACTCTGAGGTTCCTGGGATTCCTTCCCTTCCAATGATGTTAACACCAAAGTTGCCTTAAATCTCTTCTACCTGGAAGATGCCTGAAGACATCTGAGTTACTGAGACATAAAGATTACCAGGCATTTGTATTTTCAGCTTGCATTACCATTTTTCAGGAGAATACAACAGTCTGAAGAACAGCAAGATGTGTGTTTCTGAATCATTCGTCTGTACCATATGACTGGCTGATTTAATCCAGGATGTTGTCTCTCTCAGTGACTGGCAGAATGTAACTGGAGGCAGTTAAAAGGTGAAATGTACACTAACTTATTTGGTGAGGAATTTTTTCTGACTTCCTGTCTAGTGTGAGGTGTGAAGGTAATCTTTTATGGATTAACTTAGGATGTTTTATTATCCATATAAAGGACTAAATGTTTTCTAGCGATTATGAAATCCTTTGCTTGAATGAATCTTTCCAATAGTTGAACAAGGTTATTTTTCAGTGTTAATTAAAAGGAATATTCCCTATCCCGCTTTTAATTCTCTTTCTTCTTTTGCTAAATGTCGCCTTTCTCATTCATTATGACAGAGGATCATTAAACTTACAAGCTTAGTACCTTTAATGTCTGTATTACAGATCCCCTCCAGCCTTTCTGGCTGCTGACTTTATAGTTGTTAACTCTAAAGTTTGTCATCCCAATATCACTGTGAGGTTTTTTTGATGGGTTTTTTAGATCATTAAGGAAAAACCAAATGCAATTCCTTTAAATATCATCATCTCAATGGACCTCCTCTGAAAAACTCATTGCTCTGTGTTCTCCATTCCTTCTGTTACCCTGCTTCTGAAATTATAGAATACCATCCTATCCAGATGTATTTCCTTTCTATCTTCCTATAAAAACTTTTCCACAAGATTTCTAAGTGTTGTACATGTTCTCACCTTTTGCTGAGTGCTCCTTTCAACAGGATTCCATTCCACTTCAGAAAAATCATCCTATTTACATTCTCATATGCGTATCAAGGTGTTAAATAGTTCCATTTCAGTAATTTCATAATGAATGAACTGGTTAGGACCGAGCAAATGTTGTACCCACCTACAGTTCACATGGTCAAACATGCAGCTTTTTAGCTGACTGAGCTGCTAAGAAAACAGGAAGAAAACAATGCAATATCTTCTTGAACTCAGCTGAACATTGGTATTTTAAGAGCTTACAGACCCCCTTAGTACCATCCCAGGCTGGTGGCTGTGACTATGTGGTGATTACACCCATTTTTTTCCAGTACCAGCTCTTCTAACATCTTCCTCAGACTATTCATCTTTAATCAGAACTTCTTAGCATCCTGTGTGTGAAGAAAATTGTGATAAAGACATCATCTTACCTCCGTGAAAATGTCCTTACGTTCTTTAGCGAAGAGTTTTATATATTTTACACCATATGCTGGTGTGGTGGACCTGTGAATTTGATTCTTCTTCCACAAATAGAAGCGTGAGAAGATAAAGAAACTCACCTGAGTGATTTGGAAAGCTGCCTACCATCTGGACCTACCTTGCTATTGGTGTGATGGTGGCAAGAAGCCTTATCATGTCTAAGCTTGCCTGCGTCTCCTGCAGGGCTGCAGCAGGTGGAACTGACGTGCAGCATGTGCTCAAAAAACTAAATGCTTCAAAAATGGCAATTCATACATTTAGGAAAATTAACTATGTGATGGGATTGTCTCCCACAGAGAAGAGATGACCTGTGAAGCAGGCTAATGAAAGGGATGGAAAAGTGCACACTAAATGCCATGAGCATTTTATATCCACTTTGCTTTAGTGAAATGCATAGTGACACTGTCTTGGTTTAAGTCTGAGACTTCATAACCATGCAAAAAAAAGAGTACAAGACTGATGATATACTGTAACTTCTGTTCCATAAAGAAGTTTTTATTTAAAAACTTTGATAGATTAGGATTACTGAAAAATATACCTGTATGTAGGCTGGAAAGATACTCTTCTGTGTCTCAACCTAATGCCTTGCCAAAGGGCTGACATATTAAATATTGAATGCTAGTTTTATAATGGACTTTATCATAATTCAGGAATTGCAGAGCTAGCTGGCTTTGAGGACATAATACCAACTCCGTTTATTATTTGCAACAGTAGAACATGGTGTGACAAATTGATACTCCAGGTAAGGACCAAACCTTAACGTGCAGTGGCAATGCAACAGCATTTTCAGTAGCTGCTTAGAACAAAGAACAAACTGATATTTTATATCACTCAAAACAGTTTAGATGGTTTTGAAAATCCTACTTGTAGTCTTACATTGTAAAACAAATAGAAATCTGTGATCACATAAATGGATTGTTTTCTGAAGCAGCTTCGTATTTGTGACAGATAAGCAGCACCTGCTAATGGCAACTGGCAGCGTGATTATTTGAGAAACAGAAATGATGCAGGGCCTGATTCTCTTCTGTGGCATGTTTCTGCTACATGGACATTCAAACCTGGGCAAAGTGACATTCTGTCTGTCAGGAGTGTGCTGCATTCATTTACTATTTGAACAAGGTGACTGCTTGAGTTTCTAGGCAAGGAGGAACTGGGGTAATGACAATTTCATAGCTGGTTTCCAAGTTTTGCTTTAGCTGCATATGCTAGCAAGTTGGCATAAATTTAAGCTGGTGTAATGCAAGAGGCCTAAAGTGCATGTCAGAAAGGGCATGCTAGACAGATTAGCCTGCATGAAATTAGCTCCCAAAGATATTCAAGAATTTTACTGTATATAAACACTGGATTAGAATCAGACAGTCACGAGAGCTGATTGTATCTACACTAGCAAGTACTGTGGAGCACTAGGAACAGACCTGGAGGGCAAAACAGCAACTGCTCAGTACTCAGCACGGACATGACTTGTATTTCTGTGGGTTTGACTGTCGACAGGCTCTGGTCTGGTCCTGTGGGCTGGCTGCCCTTTGGAATGTGGAGTTCAGAAGGGAAACTCCTAGAGAGCAGTCTGCTCTCTAAGCCTGCTGTGCCAGGCTTTGCTTCTCAAGTGAGATCTCGATCCAAATTAAAACACCATAATAGATGAGTATCATATGACTGCTATTTTTCTGAAACAATTAAGTGTTTCAATCATAATTACTGGGCCGTGAGCTGTATGAACCTTTCATTCTTTTCTGTGCAGCCTCCAAGGTCAACTTGAAAGTTGCAGCAAGTTAGTTCAAATGAACCCTGATCTTTAAAGAAAACCTTTGAGTTTTGAATCCTGAAAACACCTTGTTGGTGAATCTGCAAATAGGAAAAATCTTAAATCTCTTATCACTATTCTGTCACTGTTCTTGACTGTCTGCTGAACATCCAGGCTTTTCAGTCACCTTCTTGAAGCACACACATCTCCCCAGGCAGTGCACAGGAAAACAGGTACCCAGGGCTCAATTCAGTTGTCTGCACAGAATTAATGTGGTCTGACTGAGATGCCCTACAGCACACAGGAAGGTCTCATAGGGCTGGTGAAAGTGTGGGAGACCTGTGCTCTTTTGGAGCAGCAGTAGGAAGCCAAGAGCAATACCGCAGAACATGTCAAATGCTATTAATGCAAATGTGTCAGTCAGTGAATTTAATACCCACATTTCATGCTTTGTTGCACCATGCTTATTAGATGTATAAATTGTTATTTGTATCTGACCCCCAAATTCATACAATTAGCAATGCTGAAAGCAGTGATGCTCCACCGTGAAATTATAAGACACATGACTGTATGGTAAAATAACACCTCGTGATGATGATGGTTCACCATGCATTTGAATGAGTAGTTAGCAGGGATTTGTCATATTCATGATTATTGAAGTGTCCTTTTTACTTCTTTTTCATTTGCTTTTAGTGGACAGTAGCTGCTTTTCTTTTGTATTGTTTTGTTTTTCTCTGGTTTTTTTTTTTTTTTTGGGTGGTTTTTTATTTTTGGGGAAATTGTTCTCCATTAGTTTATTTCACCTTTACTAAGTTGGAAGTTTGCAAAGTCTTACTTCTGCACAGCAGCACAGTTCTAGTGCAAGATTCCAAATCTTATCTACATATTTTGTTAATTGTTTATTTTTTGGTTTTTGTTTGGTTTTTTTTTCTGATTATCAGCAGCTTAGTGTTTAAAGAAGAGGATTTATTCCCTTACAAATCTACATTTTGAAATGATAACATTATTATTCTGGTAAAATTAGAGCATATATCTTCCCTTTCTAAGACATTTCTTTCATAATTCAACCAATGTGTACTTCATGATCTTGGAGGTCTATTCCAAACTTAATGATTCTATGGTTCTGTGGTAAGACACTGAGCCTTTTAGAAGATTTTAAGACATTCTGGATCTTTAAAATGTACTTTCTAAGAGTAGAACATCCATTCATTTTCTTCAGTTAGCTTTCCCTCAGTCTAGTATTGATTTTAGTCAAGTACTGCTACCCATCAGTAGAGCAGTTAGATTTAAGTGCATTCTTGAAGGTTTGGAATATGCTTGAAATGGTTCTCTGAAAAGAGATGAATTGCCACAAATTGCCACCTAAACTCAAGGATTTGACCACAGATAATGTATTTCCTCTCAAAAGATATATTTGATACAAGAAGGAGGTGTATTGACTCTTTCCCCAGCTGGACAGATTAGAACATATTTAAATTATTTCCTGCAGAAAAGATAATACAATTTTTGTTATGAGTAGCAAATTATAAGCTTAAATCCCTAGTCAATCTTAGTTATTAATGACAGAATCAAGTACTGCAGCTTGTTTGGAAACTGTCTGCCTGGCATGTTTCATTTTCTGTAAAGAGCAACTAGAATGAGACACTTATTTGCAGCATACTTCACTTTCACAGCAAATCCTAATATGGTGACATTTAAAAATTTTATTTTTGCAATAATGCCATTACAAAGCCATCTAGGCTTGGTATGAGTAGCAGAGGTTATTGTTTTCTGTAGAAATATCAGATTTCTTTTACAGGAGAAAACTGAAATACATTTGTTAAATGTACCATAAAAGCACTGTTACCCAAGGTTTTTAATTTTCCTTTTTAGCGGTCCAGTTGGATGAATTGTCCCGATTAGCTCTGAGGAAATAAATTTTAAAATTAGGTGGGACTCAAAAGGAGAAAAACGGTGACGTTCTTGGGCATCGTTACAGACTGAATCATATGAAGAATTAGATGTGTCAGCTAGGAAGAGACGCATTTATTTAGTTTGTTTTATTTACCTCACACCCAGGGTCAGGATAGCTGGCTTGTTAGTGAATTCAAAAAGAGAGTATCATTGCCTAACGCATGCAATGCCCCAGATCCCCCTGGGTTGCCTGGTGTCCCATGGCCACGGCTGGTTTCCTCGGCTGGCACGGGAGCAGTGCCAGCAAGGCTCTCCTGGGAGTGGGCTGGCAGCATAAAGTGGGCTCTGCCAGCCCTGACCTGCCCTTCGCTGCTGAAGAGGACTAAAATCACAGGGCTGGTCTGGAAAGAGAATTGAGCAGGAAGCTGGTGGCTGCAGATCCCCCATGGGTACAGGACCCTACGGCGTTTTTAGGGTCAGCAGGGAGATGCCCAGGGAACCTGCATGTCCCAGACTGCTCCGTGGGGCCCTGTACAGTTTAGGACTTGTGCAGAAAGGCTGCTGCAGTGCTGTTCCAGTTGTTTAAATATTTTTTTTTTTTTTGGAGTTGGCTCTTGGTTTTTTCTGGCTAACCAGCAGTAACAATTGAGATAACAGAGATGATGATTTTGTGTAGTTCCCTTCTCAAGCTGCACATTTTGAAGAAAGGAGGGAAAATGTATGTTGATGAAGAGCAGCCTCCTGGTTCAGTTCTGTAAGTCAGTAACAACGAAACATGTAAGGGATGTTACAATAAAATCAGAATATACACTTTAATGTGGATCCCTTCATGTAGTCTGGTCTGTAAATGGCAGGCTACTGAAAGACATTCTCCATGTTTTCATGCATTTTAGCTCCTTAATTTGGCCATTCAGTTTGAACTACAAGTGCCACGGTCTCTGGATTTTTAAACCTCTTGACTAATGGAATAGATGGCTTAAGCATTGTCCTAGGAGAAAAAGGCACGCTATGGGGTATGCCAAGTTAACTTAATTTTGTTAATTTGAGAGGCACATACTGGCTGCTGGATGACAACTAATATGAAATTGGACATGGTTGGCTAACAGTAATGATATAATTTATTATTTTTGCTTTATTATATCTGCCAAGTACAAATTTACCTGCAGAGTTCAGCCAAGAAGAAAAACATGGACAATATTAGCATATAACAGAAAGGGTTTTTTTGTTCTTTTAGCAGTTCTTCTTCTTTGTTAATCCTTTTTTTAAGATACTTAGTTTAAATAAATTTACTAGTTCCTTTCTATGGCTCCAGAGATTATATTTTACAATTATCCTTTGAACATTTAGAATCTTTTAATAGCTGTTTCTTTTCTCAACACCATAACAATAATTGCTAGATTTAGAAGAGAGCAGTTTGATCAAGCTTGAATGCAGGCTTGATCCTATTTCTATTGAAGTCAGGGAGACTTCTTCAGTAAGAAGAGAGTTGGAATTTGCTTCATGATTGTTTCTTTTCTCCTGCCAAATCCTTTTTCACCCATCCAAGACAGCAAAGAGTTCTGCTTTCAATCACAGTGCTGTAAATCTGGTCTAACTATATTGATTCAATGGGCTTATTTTTGTGGAGATCAGTATAAATGAGAGAAGGATTAATCCCAGTTGGATTCATGCTTCTTGTTAGTGAGGCAATGTACTATGTAATTGGCGCTATCAGTAAGACTTCCCCAGTATTGATTTCTTTTTCTGTATGGAAACAGATGGAATATATCATAGGCTCTGACTGATATGAAATGTACAGAATCTTGGGGAAAAAAGGAGTTTTTATTTGGCTGGGGCTTTTAATCTTTCATCCTGAGATTTAAAAATAGCAACAAAGTGACATTTATCACTATCCGCTGCTCAGTTTTTGTTGTTTAACTGTCCTAGAAGTTGTGACTGCTGACAGAATTTTGTAACTGTTTGAAGGGTTGGATCCTGAAGTAGGAAGTGCACAAGGTGCTGCTTATTATTTATATCACCCACAAGGTGCTATAAATGGAGTATCAGAAAAGACATAATTTGAACTGTAGTCAACTCACAGGTAATGAAAGAGAAGAATATTAAGAAAACAGCAAAGTCTGAAAAAATTCACGTGCTTCATTGAGAATGGGATTTTAGCTTGAAAAAGCTATAGTTGAGATAACAAATGTTCTCTAATATAGTTATAAGAAAACAGGGAAGTAGAGGGTCTTTTCCAGAGAGATGGGAAAGCCTTAATACAAAACCTTGGAAGGAACCTTATATTGTTTAACTGTGTGGAAAAACAGTTTTGAGTCATTGCTTTGATGATCTGGGAGCTCTCAGGCGATCTCAGTTATTACATTTTAGAGCCAAGACTTCTTTGGCATGGATTTTTATATGGCCTTTGACATATTTATTTTTGCTGCAGTTTTTCCAAACCAGCAGGAGCCATGCTTAGACTGTGCTTAGAAATCTTGAATATGTTCAAACAATAAAGGAAGGAAAAAGGTAGTTTTCTTGTAAGTTCTGATATACAAAATAGCTAAAGGGGCCACTGATTTATGTGCTTGGCAGCTCCTTTATATTTTGGCAGATTTATGTATATGTATATATATTGTAAATATCTGTTTTTAACCTGTGTACATGTCACGAGAATTCATGCAGCATAAATTAAGTATGTATGTCCTGCCTGATACGTTGTTTGTGAGGCAAGAGCCATTACACCATGTCATTTAGAGATTATAGCACATTCAGGAAGTTCAAATTACTCATCTTTACAAAAGGAATACAAAATTAAATTGTGATTCGAGCATGCCATTTCAAACCACCTTGGTTCTCATTAGGATTCTGATAATCTAATGTTAGATTCATTACCATCTAAAATTATTGCAATCTGCTGCCGTTTGTTTTGATTCAATGTCCATAATTGTTCCACGTGATGTCAGTAATTACTGAGGCTGCTTTAGGAAGATACGCAAAGACATGGCAAGAAAAGATGATCAAGCCAAGTTTAGACTTGTTATGTGGTTGTACATGTGCGTCAGAAACTACATTTTAGTAGTGTATCTGTTTACACTTGATGTTGCATAGGTTCCAGAAAAGGAGGAATTATACTGCAAGATTAGGAAAACAAATTAAATATAGCCTTGAATCATTCAAGATTGAAAGGAACGACTCCTAGCTATATGACAATGAAGCTTTTGTGGTATTTAATAATTTTTTACTTAGATTTCTTTTAAAGCCAATATCTGTTCTCTCCTTTGTAGAACCTACTGTTCTTCCATGCAAAACAGAATAAAACAAAGACTCATACGTGATGAAAATGAATGTTACTGACCCCAAGTTACATTGCAAATTATAAAATTTGAAACACGAAATTATGTACTCTTGGTATATTTACTATAGTAATCTGTTCTGTTAAATTTTCCTTTTTGTAAAAGAGTAAGGCTCTCTTTGCACCCAAAGAGGAAGGATGAAGTGAACTTCATTTCTACTGTTTGCTTTCATATACCTTATTTTGAGCATTTCAGTATTTAAATGAGACAATATATATAAAAGAAATATATATATATTTCAAACAAAGAATATAAACATGAGACATCCAGAGTAGTTTTCTGTAATAATGTAACATGACATCACAATCTGCTCCATCATAAAAAAGTGTTATAGCTTTGAGGCAGCCTGAATCCACTAAAGGGACACAACACTGTGGGCAATATTGTATCTCAGTTGTGTTTGGCAAAATTTTAAAAAAATGGATATGGGAACTAAGACATGCAGATATGATGGTGGGTGCTGAATGGGAAGTATTTGAAAGACATTTTTCATCCCATAGTTTTATTTCTCATTAAAATTCCAATCTTGGTTGCCAAAAGCAGATACTTTTGAGAATTTTGATAATTTCCTCACTTTCGTTCTTTGTTTTTGTTTGTTTGTTTATTTGTTTTTAAAAATCTAGTACACATACCCACCTTTCTTTTTGAAGCTTGTATTCTTTTGAAGACAGATGAGACTTATTTAGAGTAAATCAAAACAGAATCTCTGGCTAGAGATGCAGAAGATCTTGTGTGTTTTAGTTTCCGATCCATCCAATTAAAGGACTTTTTATGTTCTATGGTTGGAATTAGAAAGAAGTAGCAGAAACCTGTAAAAGGTCAGAGTTCTCAAACATATGTATATTTATTGAGGTACTGAATATAAGAAAGGTTAAGGAAAATCAAATTAAAACCTATGAAAAAAAGCTGTTCATTTTGGCTTTTGCATGAAGAAATGAAAAAGCATCAAGTTTGAAGCCAGTAAACTGTCAATTTGTGGAAGCAGCTGTAAATCAAATATTGCTTTATTATATTGCTGCCCATCTGGAATAAGTTGGGTTACTGCAGTAGGAAGTATTTTAAATTTTTCTAGTGAAAATGAGAACATGATGTTTCCTGAAATCACTAGCCAAAGTTTATGACAAAAGCCAGAATTTACTAAGGAGAAGAAAAAAAGAAGTGAAAAAATGTCAATGTTAAAATCAAATGTCAGGAGCTTACAGTAAATAAACTTGGACTCTTATTTAGTTCTTAGTAGTATTTTGTTAGGTTTAAGTGCTTTCATTGTTTTTGAATGATATGTATGAAGGAGAACAAGAATCAAAGCAGGCCAGAGACAAGTGTGCTGTCTGAACTGTGTTAGAAAAGCAAGGTCGCTTTCCAGATTAGAGACGTTTTTGCTAGATGAGACAGATTGCTGTTGATTACCAGAAAGTATGATGAGAGAGATACTTGGAAATTGGTTTCAGATCACCTGGAAAATTCAGTAATCAAAGAGATTCTCTGGAGGCATTAGGAAACCCCTAATGCTACAGGCCAGAATAAAAACTTTTTACTCCCACTGTCAAACAAAGACTAATGACAGTCATCCCATCAAAGAGTTTCCTATCTGTTTTTATAAGAAAGGGAAGGGAATTAATGGCTAAGTCAGAAAGAGATTGCAGAACACCAAAAATTAGCTGCATTGAAACAAAGCTGAGAACTTCTCACAGCAAAGCTGCTTAAATGGGAGGGAAGTTCTGCTTTTGCTGGCTCTGAGCTCCCACTGTGACTTTGTCATTAGCATCCCATGTGGGATATTTAGCTTTCTAGCTAGGTCAGTTTGGAATCATGATCTCTTCCTCCTAACCTCAAGCAGCAGCTTCTTAGACTTCCTCAAGGCAGTTCTTGGAAAAAAAAAACACAACACAACAGCAAAACCCAACACAACCCCAAAACCACTTCCAAAATGCCCCATAAAACCAAATGTATCTCCTGAGTACAAAGTACATCAGCAGCCCTGGTGATTTAGTCTGGGCTGTCTGGTGTTGATCAAACAGCAGGCAGAGGGCAGGAGAATGTAAGGACCATAGATTAGACTAACAGAGCAAATCTAGTGCTGTAATTGTAGTGTTATCACAGGGCCAGTACAAAAGTACCATTATTAACCTCTTTTTAGAAAGAACACATTCTGTTCCAAGGTTGATGTAGGAATGAGCATAGGTAAATCATTACTTCTGTGTCAGGAATTCAGCCTGGCTAATCAGTGAGTGTGTAAAGCTCATATTATTTGCCAACTCCAAGCAGTTCATGGAATTGTTTGTTTAATGAGAGTGCTAGCACAGCAGCATCAGCATGACAAAACACAGCATGTAGTGTTTGTTTGTCTAACCCAGAAATATATGGTCGGATATTACCTGGGTAGGTGTACAGAAATCAAAATGAAGACAAAGAGGGGGAAATCACTTCGGCATTATATAGCCTAAGCAAAGGAATCAGTCTCTGTTAGCAGAATGCCAGCTAGGTTTGATAAAGAATGTTCAGTGGAAATGTATTAATCTGAAATGGATTTTTAGAAGTCTGCTGTGTTGCATCAGGACAAAAATGTTTTTATTCTTCTTGGCCCAAATATCACAAAGTGAGATAAAATTAAAATATTTATAACCTGAACCTAACTTCTCTCTGATAGTATTGATATATCTGGAAATATAATTTTTTTAATCTGTATATAGTAAGAGATATGCCTTTAAGTTATGCAGCCTACCTCCTTTTTTTGATTGAAAGTTCTTGTTTCAGTAAAAGCATAACTTTTATATTTTATCACTTTATTTTACTCATTGTAGGACAGAAGAGTTTTGAATTTGAGTCCATTTGGATACATATTTTGTTTTATCACTTGGTTTAAGTAATGCAAACCTATGAAATACTTTTCTTTCCTTGAATTGTCATTTCCCATCACAAAAAAATATTTTGCTAGAGTATTTTTGACAAGCTACTGTCACTGTCTTCTCTAACTATTAAGAATGCATCTCCCAATCTTACCTTAGGGAGGGACTATTTTTGAGGGTGGTTGAAGAGCTTGCTAAAGTCAGCATTGTTGGAATTGCTGTGTGGCTACAGCAACTTTGAATATAAAACTGTCACCAACTATGAAAAACAGTACAGTTTAAAATACATTTCTCAGAGATGCTGCCAATTTGAATTCTCACTCCAGAAGAAAGAATTTGCAGATTGATTCACTAATTAATTTCAGTGTTAGAGTTATTTCTGGATGACTTACTGTGTTACAAATGAAAATATTTGGAACAATCTTGCATGTCTAAAATTTTTCATTTCTTTTGTGATCTGATTTTAATACAAAATCAGAAATTTTAAATTCTGTAACAAGAATGCCCTGATATAACAGATTAAATGTTAAGGCACTGTGAGACAGCAGTGTTGTTGTAATTTCTTCTTGTGCAAATCCAAGACGTCTTCCTGATGTTGATTTACACACGTGAAACTCTGAGATTTGATTGACCTTTGCAGAATTTAGGCATTTGGTAATTTGAAGTGAGCAAGACAGCATATGGAAGCTGATCTCTGGAAAGCTTTTACAGCATAAGCTTTGATTTAATTTTTCTCTTGGCTTCAATTCTTAACTTCTTTTGTGAAGTATGAGCATTAAGATGTTATGAACCTTTGCAATCAGCAGAGATTGTATTTTATATACATGGTCATCCATGTTCAAATAGTATATAATTTCAGAGCATAGAAAAAAAGCTGCAGTGGAGTTCTCTACATAGTTGCATTGGCTGTTTATCCATTTATTTCACTATGTCAGGATTTTTACTCTGGGGACTTAAAAGCAATTGAAATGCCTTGGTAATCTGTGATCATTTAACATACTTTATTTGCGTTATTGTGTGTGAAATACAAAGGTGTTCTAGACTGACTGAGGGGCCATCAACCAAAGCAGAAAGGAAGGAAAGAAATTTCATTCTTCCATCTTTTCACAAGTCACTAATACATCAAAATGAGTTTTGATAAACAATATCTTGTTTTCTTGCCTGTTGAGCAAAGGGTGTTATTTCCTTTCACAAACATGTGTGGGAAGAAATTGGGGAAAATGGCTAGTTGCACTGTTTAGCTGTGAGTGACAAATCACAAATGTCATCAGAGGGTTGTTTGTGCCAGACTTTCCATTTATTTCCACTGATGCAACATATACTTGTATGTAGTGGTAGATATCACATTGAATGTTTTGTGTGCTACAAAAAAAGGTGAATGTATTTTGATCATTTGAGAAAGGAAGGATTTTCACTCATTTGTGACCCTGTGTCCTGGAGTGTGCTGCTCTCAAAAAGAGCCTCCCTGTTAATTCCATATAACTTCAAATTATGCCTTTTCATTGCCAGAGCTCAAGAGCATCCCTTCTGAAGAGCCAGGCATTTTTAAAGCAATTGGAAAACTTGTTTAAGCAGAAGATATTATACTGTCTTGTGAGAATATTTGTGTCTTAACACAAAAATAGGCAATTATCAGTCTGCTTTTCTGTGTCATTTCTTCTTACCTGAAGCTGGGTAATCATCATAATTTTCTCTCAGTTCCTTGACAGATGTAAGAATAGTTTCTTATTTTTAAGAAATCAACTGATCTGTGAATAATGCCATTGATTTAAATCAAAAGAATGTTGCAGTGTGATTAAGGACTGCTAAATTTTTCTGTCTTTAAAAAAATTATTATGATGGAATATTGTGCAAGAATAGATTGTTTGGGAGAATTGGCTTATTTTAACTTATTTTAACTTTATAAACAAATCATAAGATCACACTTGAGAAGTTCTATATTCTGTATTCTCAGTACATCAACCAGTGTAATTTTGAGGGTTAGAATTTTATATCATAGAATCATCAACCTGATAATGCAATACCATTTAATATTCCTTAAAGTGCTCTCTACATTCTTAATACTTTATAAAAATACTATGAAAAATAATGCAATTACAAAAATTAAGCATTCTGGAGGACACCATGTCTAGCCAAATATTGCCACTTGTATTTGAAAATTAGGGAAAGATTCCTTGGTTTTGCATTTGTGTTAATTTGAGTACTATGAAACATAAACTGATAATGCTCAGAATAGACGATTTCCAGTGTAAATGTGTTGGGAAAGTCTATATAATGTAGTGTATTACAAGTTTTTAGCAAAATCGAGTATCAGTGCAAACTTATTTTAACTTAATACGCAGCTGTGTAAACCCAAATAAATGAAAATGCAGAACAGCTACTGAAAACACATGTATTACAGATGCTCAATAAAAAGTAGCCTTATGGTGAATCATCACCCAAAGGACTGCAGATTTCCAGGTAAAACCTCAAGAAAATAAGTTAGACAGTTTCCACAAAGAGAAGGTTTTCTTTTTGGCTCTTCTCATGGGATCATTTTCATGTGAGATTTTAGGCAGGGCTTCCCTCCTCAGCTGCACAGGGGAGAGAAAGTTGTGGTCAAGGTAAGGACGGGGAGAAATCACTCACCAGTTACTGTCATGGGCTAAACTTGGGCAAATTAGTTTAATTTACTGCCAATCAAATCAGAGCAGGATAACAATAAGTATAACCCAATCTTAAAACCTTCCCCGCTGCTTGTCCCTGGGCACTCCTGAATTCTCTGCTTCTTCCTCTCCTTCTGCCTCTTCCAAAGGCAGTAAATAGCCAAAGTGTGAAATTTTGAAAGGCATCTAGATCTTTCTCTTAAAACTGACTTCTGAAATACAGATTTTAGGCTTAAAGGCTTTAATACTCTAAAGAATTGTAGGAGTGAAAATGCTGGAGGTGAGGAGGCTCATCAAGTGCTCTGCTCTGTAGGGGAATTCACATCTCCAAATTAGTGGCAGGTCAGTATTTGCATAAACTGGTTAGAGTTGATCCCGTGGATGTGTGTACAGACAGCTTTTCATTAGCTGCGCTCAGCCTCTCAGCCTGTCCTGGGTAGGCTGGCCATGATCCAAAAGCAGGGTGGCTGTGTTAGCATCATGCTGTGCCTGAACAAATGTTTTCTGCTTCTCGGCGCGGTGCTTCAGCTGAGGCAGAGCATGGCTGGGGCAGTCCTGGGATTTCTGGGGCTGCCTGGCTTGTGATCTGCCCGGCTTGTGATCTGCCCACCCTCTGCGAGTCCTGAGATGTTGTGCAAGCTCCCCTGAGGTATCCAAGGGCAGGAATCTGCAAGCTGAGTGGGGAGCTTTGTGTGGCAGCAGTTCTCCGTATTTGTAGACTGATCACTTCCATTGTCCTTCTCTGTAAGAGCTGTGTCTCCCGTTTGCACCCACAGTCACACTTGTCCCGTCCCACCAGGCATTTTAAGGCTTTTGTTTGCTTTTCATTTCTTGATGGGTTGTAAAATAAACACTTTGTGGAATTGATTAAAAATGCCGCCCTTAACCTGAGACTACTAAACCAGGCCAATGCATTCTTCCCAAATTTGTTAACGTAGCCTGTAAGAGACTCCACATGAAGATTGTCTTTTACTGATACCTCTCAGATATGCTACTTATAGCAAGTTATGGATGAAAGGTCTCCTAATGATGTAACGGATTATGTTGAACGCACTAAAAGAAATTCAGCCTTTATAAGAAAAATACGGAAAATGGGATTTTAAAGACCTGGTACAGTTCCCACTAAAACCAGTTTGATATATTTACAATGACTTCAGTGTGAGGTAGAGTGGGTCTTTCTTATTATATGTAATTCAAGAATGATTGGACTGGGAAAAGAAGAAATTTCTTCTCCTGGTGTTCTGAAAATTTATACTGCACCAAGAGACCAGAATTGATTAATCCCAATATCAAATTCTAATGATAGAGTCTTTTATCAAAGCTGCAAAAGTACTTGATATACGGGGTAATAAAAATCAAAGCAAAGTAAAAATACCAACAGAGGACTCCAATTCTCATCAGTTTCCTTGGTGTGGTGCTGGCAGGGATTTCAAGCAGATTTATATACTTAAGATGAATTAGGGAAAGAGTCAGATCCTCTAAGTCCTAAAGGAGAAAAATTCTACAAGCTATCTTGTGCATGGGCTAAGAGATCTTTTAATCGCAGGAATTTTAAGATACCTAGGTTAGTGATGAAATGTCACATCTCCTAATGGTTGCTATATATATCTGTTCTCACGGATCAAAGGGGAAAGCTGCTTCTGCTGCTCCCTGCCTACTGTTCCCATGAATAAACATATGTGCTCATTTAACCATTTCATTGCATTTTCCAAAAAAACCCCCAATTTCCACAAAGAAACAAATGAATCTTAATCTGAGAAAGAAAAGTCCTTAGCAAGAAATATCACATGAATAAGAGTACATTCTGCTGGTAGGTCATCTCAGGCAGCTGGGACAGATCACATTCAAAGGAGAAGCTCTTGCTAGGAGGTGAACACTGCTGGTGGAAGGATTAGGTGCAGGACTGATTAATGCGCCTGCATAAATCTTGGGGTGAAGGCAGTAGGAATTCATCCAAAAAGTAACAACACTGTGAAAAATAGTAACCTTTCTACTCCTGTCAGTCCCACACATTCCTCCATAATCTTGCTTGGTTGACATTGGTAGAAATAAATAAAAATATTTGTTTTTAACAAACTGACACATAATATTTGTTAGTTATAAAGGTTTTTACAGGCATGAGATGATTAGAGATTTGATTATATAAATACATATAGCATTTATTTTTAACCAGATGTTTAACAAACATTAATTGGAAATGTAATCTCTTTCATAAACACAGAGAGAATATTAAATATGGGAAATTTCCCTAATACTTTGATTGATCTGTTGTAATTAAACTGTGGTGGGGTCATAAGTACAAAAATGCATTTTGCTTTACTTGAAATGCAAAATTATTGCAAGTGTGTGGCTTGGAGCATGTTTATTGCTATCACCACTTTCACAGTTCACAGATCTTGAGCTTGTTGCCCAGAGCGGCTGTGGATCCCCCATCCCGGGAATTCTTCAAGGCCAGGCTGGATGGGGCCCTGAATAAGATGGTTTAGAGGGAAGTGTTCCTGCCTATGATGGGGGAAGTTGGAACTTGATGATCATCTTCATGGTCCCTTCCAGCCTAAGCAATTCTATGATTCTATGATTCTAAACAAATGAGCTTGTCTCTGAAAATTGTTTGCACTGCTCTGTTCCTGACCAAAGCAAACAGACTTTTTAAAAAGTGATGCTGCACATTTGTAACTCTGTGTTGTTGGAGTAAGATGGGCAGCTGGATATCTGCACAGGGTATCCTGGCTTTTAATAGAGTAGCAGAGAGATGTATTGCTGATACTAAAAATCTAGCATGGTAAGCAAAGTGTGTGCAACCTCAGAGCAATCTTAGGGGATGAAATACATTTTTCAGTGACAGGAAAATGACAAAATCATAGAATATCTTAAGCTGAAATGGACCCGTAAGGATCAAGTCCCACTCCTTGCTTCTTACAGGACTACCTTAAACCATATGGCCAAGACCATTGTCCAGATACTCCTTGATTGATAGGTGTTTTAGGTAAAATGTTTTCTGGATGCTGTCAGGGTACAGCAGGGGCCAGGGCTCCGAGTGCTGGGAGCCGTGGGAGTCTGCTGGGTAGAGGGGCAGCATCTGGCAGCCAGGACCTGTCCCAGGCTGTGGGGGCAGCCCAGCACCAGCCCTGGCACTTCCCTGGGCCAGTGGTGCCTTTGGGACTTACACATGTCATGTTTAAGAATATGAAAGTATTTTTTCATGGAAAAAAATGCCATCTGTGTGTTGATGTTCAAAGGGATTTTGAAATTCCCTTGGAAACACTGGTGAGTTTCTTCTGGTTTTAGCAATTGTCTGCTGTTGCTTGTGCCATGTTCTGCCTGTCTGCTGTGTTGAGTTCACCCACTCCTCTGCTTGGCAGCATAGCTGACCAAGGAGCACATAGGGTTGAATTATGGCTCTTTGCTGCCTTGTGAAGACAGATGTTCCTTTGAAGGAATCATTTTCCCATTTCTTTTATTCCACAGGGCTAGATTTATCTTGGACTTAGCCAAGTGCAGTCAGGAGTACCTTCTTAAAAGCAATTTCTGTGTCTTGAAGCAAGAAAAGATAAACTGTAAATCATCATGACCTTTTTTAGTTGGAATCCACTGTTGCCTTTTGTTTATCTAGTTGGTTTGGCAGACTAATGTGTTAAGGATAGAGTCATGTCCTTTACCTCTTCCCCTTTCCCCCTTTCCCCCTTTCCCCCTTTCCCATTTCCTTACAGCTGGCTCCATGCTTTTGATTTGTCATGCATACCTATGCTTCTTGTGGAGCAGATCCTATCTAACCCTAATTTGCTTGCTTTTAATCTTCCACAATTACTCCTTTGATACCAAGAAATAATTTTAGAGGTCCAAGTTTAGAAATTATATTAATGTTTCTCTCATTATCACTTTTTCTCTTTTACCTTGTAGAACATGAACATATTCCCACCAAAATTTTCGATTTCCTAAAGGTACAATATTTTTGTTGCCAGTCTGGGTTTGTGAGGTATCTATGATGTACAGAAAATGTTATATTTGGTCACTGTGGTCTGAAGACTGTTGCACATTATGAAACACTCCAGGGTTTGCTATAAATAACAAGAAATTTTTAATAGTCACTTTGCTGCTGTGTGGAATAATATTCTTTTGACAATGCATTGAGCTGGAAATACAAACTTGTAAGCAAATGCTGAGAATTGTAATTTCACATAAACCCAAGCACATCCTGAGTTGTGCTGAGCAAATCTTGTCTAGTTTATTCAATTGCATCAGGCATGAACTGAAAAGTTATTTTTCATTTCTGTGGAGATTATATTAATTTCTCGTAGCTTTTTTAATAAAACATAGGTATAACGGAAGCTGGTGTTTTGTTATTTTTGTCTACAGATAAGATAGAAAATCAGGGTTTCATTAGAATATGATTTTTTCTTATTTCCATGAATCTTTATCCACAGCTGGTTTGCTGGCTGTGGCTGTGACTTACCCCAATCTACAAGCAGAGCAGGAGTATTGGAGAGGTTGTAATGATTGTTTCTCTGTTTAAGGTCAGAGCAGGAGTATTGGAGAGGTTGTAATGATTGTTTCTCTGTTTAAGGTCAGTCATGCTCTGCCTGTCTGGTGGCCAGCCAGCCACAGAGCAGCATTAACTTTACAGGCTTACCAAGTTTTCATTTAACTGAACTGAGGTTTGGAGCATTTAAAGTAGAAATCTGTTAGACCAATAGAGAACTCATATTTCCCTTAATGTTCTTACATATTGGCATTTAGGTGTCTTTCGATGCACAGCAGTACATTCACTCATATGAATTAAGTTTATTTTGAGAGGAGGTAGACTTAACTGACCAGTACAGGCAGGTATGTCCAAGCCTTGTCCTCCCTTCACAACAGAGAAATGTTGGTATTTCAACACATGGGACACGACTCGTTTGACCATGACTTCGATGTCTCATGTAGATCACAGGACTTTTATTCCAGAAGCACTTGTTTCTGTTGTTGCCTGTTGAAAGAGTTGTAAACTGACTGAAGCAATGAATTCCACATGATCTACACTGGCACTACATTAATTATCCCAGAAATAACTCGTGTAGTTTTTGTTTGAATGCAGAATTATACTCTACTACTTCTCTCCTTCCTGTTTCCACCTAGATTTCTGTTAAGTCACTGGTTCATTCCTCTGCTTTCCACACAGACTGATTGCCTTTGACAGGTCTCACAAATCTCCACTAAGGCATAATAGAACTCTTCACCACTTGCTGTTTCCATTCTCACTGTCCCTATGAATAGAAGAATATCCTACTTTAAACTAATTTTTTTCCAATTTGAGCCTTTTACTTTTTGTTCATTTCATAGACTGAGGTTGGAAGGAACCTCTGGATGTCATCTGTTTCAACCCTCTGCTCAATCAGGGTCACCTAGAGTCAGTTTACCAGGACCATGTCCACCTGGCTTTTAAGTATCTCCAAGGATGGAAACTCCACAACCTCTGTAGCCAACCTGTACCAGTGCTTGGTCACCATATATAAAAAAGTGTTCTCTGATGTTCAGAGGGAGCCTCCTTTGTGTAGTTTGTGTCTATTGCCTCTGGTCCTGTCTCTGGGCACAACTGGAAAGAGTCAGTCATCCCTCATCCTTTCAGGTGCTTATGTACATGGGTAAGATCATCCTGAGCCTTCTTACCTCCAGGTTAAACAGTCCCAGCTCTCTCAGCCTTTCTTCATAAGGAGAGCTGTCCCAGGCTCTTTTCATCTTGATTGATCTTTATTGGATACTCTCCATGATGTCCATGTGTCTCCTGGACACACATCCCCTCTGTGCATCCCAGAACTGGATATGGTACTCCAGGTGTGACCTCACCAGTTCTGAGCAGAGGGGAAGGATCACTTCCCTCCGCCTGCTGCAGCCCTCCTCCTAACAGAGCGCAGAATACTGATAGCCTTTGATACAAGGACTCATTGCTGGATTGTGTTCAATTTGGTGTCCGCCAGGATCAACAGGGCCTTTTCTGCAAAGCTGTTGTCACTGGATTTGTAGAAGAGTTTGATGTCTTTGCATTGGCACTAAGTATTTTTGAAGAGTTTCATATGATCACCCTTAGAATTTTTGTCTTTGGGGTAAACCATCAAATGTTTTCAATTTTTTTTTGTTGGTCGTATTTTTTAAACCTTCTATCATGTTCACTGCTTTTTACCAGACTCTCCAATTGATCCACCTCTGTTATACTAAAAAGGAACAGATTTGCCCATCTAGGGGCTGAAAATTGGTGGTCAGAGCAGAAGGATTACTTCCTGTGTTTTGCAAGCTCTAGTTTTGTTTACATAGTCCTGTACAGTGTTTTCTTTCCTAATGACAGCATGACGTTGGTTTACGTTCATTTGTTCTACTCTGTGAACTCAGGGCCATCTTCTTAGCCTGCCTGTGCTTTTTGCATTTGATTATTTATGCATAAACATATTTATTGCCCTTGTTTTGAATTCTGTCTTTAGCCCATTTTTCCAATTTAAGAGATTTTTTTTTTTAAAAATTCCAGTGTTGTCCATCATATTTTCAACCCTTCTAGACATTTCATGAAAATATAACAAGCAGAGTCATTACATTTCTTTCTGACAGTGTACTGTTGTCTTCTCTGGTGTTGACAAAATCCCCTAAGCCCCTAATTGCTCAAATATTATTAAATACCTTGCTGTAAATGTTCCTGAGACACTGCCATGTATCCTATACGACATTCAGAGAAGCCAAGTTGTTTTACAATTTAGGCTAGCAGCTGGACCTCCTTTCTGAAAGCCACCCTCTACTCTTTATACCTTGCAGTGATGGTGTCCAGGTGGATTGGTCATAAGCTGATTTCCCCCCAGTCTTTCCATCCTCTATGAGCCTGTTAAGGAAGCAGCTTTGTAGTCAAGCATGCATGTGTAACTGTATGAAAGTGTTGCCTCGCGCTGTTAAGTTTCTAACCTACTCCCAATAAATAAAACTAAAAAAAACCAAGACTATAATCACAGTTTGAGAGGGATCATTGATCAAAATCAAAGGAACAGCTCCATTAAAAATTGTGGATTGCAGAGGTTGCAGAAAAGATCTGGCCTAATGAGAAAAAAAAAATTTTTAACCCCCCAGTTATTTCTCAAAGATACCATCTCATATTTCCCTTAATCTTTTTGAGGAGATGTGTACACCTTCTCTCAGTCACTATTCCAAAACACACATCTTTGTATGGAGTAGTATCCTCCTGCAGTGCAACCAGTGAATCTTTTCCCTGTGCTTTTCCTCAGAGATTAGGCAGTGGATTTGGCATTTGATCCATAAGCTTTTTGATCCTAGGGTGGCTTGCAATCCTGAGTATGCACAGGGTGTGCAGAGGTTGGATATGCTGTCCCTAATGAAGTAGCTGGTGCTGCACTGCTCAGTAGGAGACTCTCCGTGTTCTCAAACAGCAGCTTTAGAATCTGTCAGTATTTCCAAAGTGGGTCTTTGGGGAGAGAGGTTGAAAGACTTCCTTAGAATCAGGAACTGCTTGCTCCCTTTCTTTGCAGTGGGTTTGTGGTGGAAGTAAAATTCAGAGCTAGGTTTTTTCTTTTTGATCCCAGAGCTACTTAGGCTGCGCTGTCATTTCACAGCAACATAATACTGTAAAATATGGTATGTAATTTGCTCATTTCAAAATGTTCTCTTACAACACTGTAAATCAGGAGAATGTCCTCTGAAAATGGTGGCATTGTTCTCATTTTATTCAGTGAGAATATAATTAAAGAGACAGGAAAGCAATGAAATTTAGTAGTAATGAAATACAACTGATGACAGAAATGTTACAATCTTTCCCTGCTTACAAGAAAGATGGATGATGCCATCCTCATTGCCTGTAGGCTTGTGGTCCAGATGTAAAGCTGTCCAGCTCTGGGGAGGTGCCCAGAAGAGTGACTTACTAAGGCAAGCTTCAGGCAAACCTGATATCCTATATTGTCAGCTATACTTTAAGATACAAAGAAGAATGTAAGAGGCAAGAGAAATAAAAAAAAACAAAAAAGAGATGGAGGTCATGCTGGATCACAGTTGCAGGCAGAAATCTGCTAGAAAGAGTTCGAATAATCTCTGAAACTTCTTTGGAAAGGAAAGGGCTTTGCAAAAGCTGAGAAGAACAATGCAGTCTTAGCTCTTCTCTGTTGTTGTTCTGTGCAAGACCTGAGTGTTTCTTCCCAGGGAGGCTGGGGCAGCTTTGTGTCTTTTGTCCTTTTCTCTGATTTGGCGACTTGAAGAGACTGGCAAGCCATTTTCTAAAACATCCATCAGTCATCAAGAGAGAGCAGGACGACAGAATCACTGATGTAACATGAAAGAAGTGATAGGAAACATCAACAATTCCTGTTAAGCAGAACAAGTGATAATAATATTCGGGGGATAAAGCAGAAATAGCACTGAACCTTTGACAGTTTTAGGAAGCTAATCAGTTGTGTAGGGAGAATATCTTTGCAAAATTTTCTAAAAATGCTCTAGAAATACTCAACCTTGTTGAAGCAGGGGGTCAGCTCACTCGTTATTATTAGTCAGTCATTTTACAGGATTGTCTGTCTTTTATTGCTTTTCACACGTAAGTCTCAAAGTGTGTTAGAGGGTGGTCAATAGCATTGCTCCTGCTGTGCTGAAAGGCCAAATAAGAAGTCAGGGATGATAATTTGCCTGGGGTTACCCAGAAGCAGAGCAGAGGACTCCAGAGTGCCTGTTTAGTACATTATTTACTCAGCCAGTGTTTCCTGAGAAAAGTCCACCTGGGGAAGGTTGGCACAACATATTAACACAGACAGAGATCACATCAAGGAGTTTAACACCTCAAATTGACAGAGGTGAAGTGGGAGCACAGGGGGATGCATTCATTTTCTTCTAGTCTCACAGCAGGTTAGCAGGAGAAACACAACTCCAAGCCAGGTGCCTTGCCTTGCTTACAAGCAGCTCACGCCCAGGCCGGGCTGGCTCAGCTGAGATCTGTGGTCACACTCTCTCCTCCTGAGCTGGAAACACCCTGTTTTCACCTGGAGATGGAAGAGGCAAGTGATAATATGAGATGCTTTTATTTAGCACAAGAGTGAAATTCTACAAACAGAACTCTATGGCAAAAGGGAACAAAATAGGAAGAGAATTTGGAAATGCTGTACCATGTATTTCATATTTGGCAACTTGTACTACAGAGTTAAAACAATTTTGCATGTGCCCTTTTGCAAGCATGAGGCTGCATGCATGAAGAAAGCATCCTATTTCCCAGGGAGCCATGTTTCAAAAGTAGAAACAGAACACTTAGCCATGGAGCATTAAATCAGCTCAGGTAGTAGGCAGCTAACTAGCTTTGTCACAGAGATGAATGTCCCAGAATGAAGCTGAGGAAGCAAGGCTTAGGAATGTAAATATTGGTAGGTGTGCAGGAACATAAAGTAGAAAATTTGACAATTTTAATTACTTGCATTTACTTCCACTTGCTGAGTTCCCTGGCTGACATGAGAAGCTGCATCTGTTAGGTTGCTAGCAGGGAAGGCAGAGGGCAATGGGGACAGGATAGACTGAATATCCATGTTGCCATAGAGTCTGCAATGACAACATATTACCTGATGTAAAAAAAAAAAAAAAGAGAAGAAGAAGTAGCTTCCTAAAATCTCCCCCAAACATGGAAGTACCATGTAGGATTAGCTGTTACCTCAGTGGGAGCTTTCAGGCCACTGGACACTTAAATCATGTCATTATTACAGACACCTCTGGATTCCCTGATGGAGGTTTTCCTATTTTGCTTGGTAGGATTATCTATGGAAGGAGGATTAAATTATAAGTAAATCATGTGACAGTGGGCAAATGCCTGCATGATGAAAGAAATGGTGACTGGCTGAGACCTTTTTATTTCAAGGGATTGTGTGGAATAGAAAAACACAGATATAGGGCATTATGGCACTAACACTGTGCTTAGATGCACAAGGTTTATGTGTTGTGGCTGTATTGACTGTAAGTTCCTTGGGGTAAAGACTGTGGGCATTTAGATCACCTAGCACAGTATTGCCCTGGTCTTTGGGCAGTCCTGGAATGGAAACATTAATGGGGTTGCTTTTCATGACAGAGGCTATGGCAAGCTGCATATACAGAGATACAGTTTTTCTGATTTAATTTGGTGTTCAATGTCCATTTCAGTCTGGTAGTTTTGTGCTCGATTGCCATCATGGAGCAAGAGGTAACAATCCACAGCCTCAGTGATACCAGCCCTTGGACAGCTCTCAAAACATCTAGCCATTTAACAGGCAAATGCAAGAGCTATAAACCAGTGTGATGAACCACCTGCTGCTCCTTCCCTGCTGTTCCTTCTATTATTCCACAAATACAAATGAGATGAATTTCTATCACAAAGAAATCTGTAGATTCTAACTGAATGTCAGCCTTCAACTCTGCTGCATGTATGAGAAAGAAAATAGGAAATAGGAGCACTAGAGCACTAGTACTATATTTCCATGCCATTTGTTATTTTATAGAGTTATTTCTCACATCTGTTTTTATTTGATTCCTCTATAGAATGGCCACAATTGACTTGTAATAGATATTTTGCTGAAAAAGAGCAGAAGGTACTTCATTTCACTAACCTGCTTTCAGACAGTTGCAATTTCCTTTTTTTGCTTTCTGTAATTTATAGCTTAGTAATACAGAAAGAACAACTCTGGAATTTGCCTGTAAGGCCAGGTACATTGCAGGAGCATTATTTAGACAGCACTCTGAGAATACATATTATTGCTTTCTTTTTTAATTGGGTACAAATAGAATCCAACATCTGATTTGGGAATACTTTTGTGTCACTACAGGCTATTTTCTGACTCAATTTGGTGACTAGACTGTGTGAGTCTCATTACTTGAATAGGTGAGTGCAAGAGGCTTCTGTGTAAAAGGCTACAGTTTATGTTTTTCATTTCAGCTGAAAAGGATAGACAGAGAAAGTAGAATGAGGATCCACATCTATCAGCTGAATTTCCTCCTTTTCTGAACTCTTTTGTTTTATTTTGCAGGTGATGGAAATTAAAGGACAAATGATTCATGTGCCAGAATCAAACTCTATACTGTTTCTGGGTTCCCCCTGTGTGGACAAACTGGATGAGCTGATGGGCCGAGGCCTCCATCTCTCGGACATACCTATCCATGATGCTACTCGTGATGTCATATTGGTTGGGGAGCAAGCAAAGGCACAGGATGGCTTGAAAAAACGAATGGATAAACTGAAGGCAACATTAGAATGTACACACAAAGCCCTAGAAGAGGAGAAGAAAAAGACAGTAGATCTCCTTATTTCTATTTTCCCTGAAGAGGTGGCCCAGCAGTTGTGGCAGGGGCAGCAGGTTCAGGCCAGGAAGTTTGATGATGTCACCATGCTCTTCTCGGACATTGTTGGCTTCACTGCCATCTGTGCGCAGTGCACACCCATGCAGGTCATCAGCATGCTCAACGAGCTCTACACACGCTTCGACCACCAGTGTGGATTCCTTGACATCTACAAGGTAAGAGCTCAAGTCCTAACCTAGCAAAAGCTAATTGAAAAAAAGACAGAAAAAATCCCAGGAGCTTTTGTCCCAAATTGAAGACCTTCCCTATAAAAATATGCAGGCAATGTTTTTGTTTTATGGGAAAAAAACCAAGAAAACCCAATCTGAAATATGCCCATTGAAAATCAAATGCTTTAAAATGAAACTGTCATCATGGTGCTCCCATGGGAATATAGGCCTCATATTCCAGTTTTCCTACAGAAATGTACATCTCCTGTATTATAGCCTGGTTTCCTTTAAATGACACGTTGGCCACAGCATCCTAAGGATGAAGGAGCGCACAGTGATAAATCCTAACCTAAGCTTCAGCTCCTGGGAGGCACTCAGTTTCAGCTTGAATGGTTTAGGGTTTAGGCACTTATATTTCCCTTGAAAGAACTGAAATTTTACATAAGGAGCAGAGCATTTGCTACAAAAAGTTATTATAAGAAACTTCCACTGAAAACCAGGAAGAGGACAGCAGATGGCTACGCATAGTAAATGTAATGAATGGGGCATGGCATTGGTGTGCCATGATCCAAAGGTGTCACACATGTTGGTCCCATTAGAGAAATCATCTTCCCTCTTGAATGGATTTGGTGTTCAGTATGTATTTGAGAGAAAAAAGAGGGGAGGTAGAATTTAATAAATGCACTGAAGATATTATCTGTGTAATTATCCTGTGAAACCTACAGACTATCTGTTTTATATATGGAATGCCTTTAATTTTATGATAGAAGAAATGGAGCGAATTTCTTTTTATATGTTAATGTACAAGAGAAAAGAAATGTGGTTGTAAAATTATATATTGACTTTATTATATGTCTGAGGTTTGCAAACTAACACTTTTCAAACTGTTATCATAGTTTTCAAACTGTTATATCACAGTATTTGTTGACAGGCTGTAGAGAAAAGGTCTCCCAAGTGTGCTGCCCCTTTCATGTTTAGCCTTTAATGCACTTTAAAAGGAGTTAAAACATAATTATTACCCACCTAAATAATAATTGTGACTGAAAAGTTACAGCACATACCACAGATAAAACTGAAAATGGTATAGCTAAGGGTTGGTAGGGCAGTTTACCAAAGCAAACAAGCACTCTGTAAAGAAGTTTTGGGCTCCTGGGTTAGGGGTTTTTATTATTAATGCACAGAAGCTAAAGGCCGTGTTGGGACACGAATGCCATGGAAGGCACCAGCCTTCATTTGAAAATTGTTACGGTGATACAGTAAAAAATGATGGTGGGTGTGACCTCAGTTTGTGTTGCTCTGATGTTGCTGCATTGGGTTATGACCCAGCTCTGAGGACAGGATGTGAGGAACTTCTGACCCAGAGTCAGGAGTGATACCTTGTGACCCTGCTTCACATGTGGTGTGTTCACATGAGTGTACTCACTGTGTTCCCAGGTGATTAATTTCAGCTGTTTTGAAGCATTCAGAACATTCTTTGCTGAAAATTATGGCTGCATGGGAATAGGATATAAAGTATGCAAAACTCTATGATCTGACTGTAAAGAAGGTTGGTTGAGTCCTGTGAGAACACTAAGAAGGATTATTTATGCATAGGTCATGATATTCATAGTATTATTTAGACCATGGCTTTCTGCCTTTCACCTAGCTTTGTGCTACTGTGGCTAGAGAGATGTTACTTTATGAAAAGACTGTCCTGACCACTGTCCTGAAAAAATGAGGTCACAGCTGTTGAGATAGGCAAGATGAGATTCATGCATTCATATAAAGGAATAAGCATTTCCATGTTGAGACTCCCATGGAATTCTGTGAGCAGAGGTATGAATAAAACCTGTTTTTCTATGGAAGAATGGCTTACAGCTCTAACACCCTTTCTCCACTGTTGCTGCCATAATACAGGCAGTTCCTTCTCAGATCCTTTCATCCTGGATTTTTCTTCTCTCCCTGCTCCCCCCTGTCCCTCGACCCTTCCTATGTGTCCCCTGCTTCCCACCACTGCCCACTCATGAGCAAGGCAGTGTGCACTCTGGCGATTTTGGAGCTCTATGTACCTTTTTTCTCCCCTCTAAATCTTTTTAATTTTTTTTTTTTACCAGAAGTCTAAAAAAAATTACAGAGGTTAAGTAAAAATGACTCAGTTGAGCACTACAGAAAGGAAAAACTCAGGCAATTAACCCTTTTTTGTTTCCCTAGAGAATCAGGCTTAAAATAAAATAGCAATCCTTTTGAAAGAAAACATTTGCATTTTAAAATGGAAATAGCTTGTGTGTTTATATCTTTTTCATTTGTTTCAGGTGTGATATTCCAGAAGCAAAGTTTATTGCTAGGAATGATCACCACCACCACAATTACGATTTTAAAAGTTATTGTCAGGCAGTGAATTTTAGATACTTAATCACCACTATTTGTACCCAGCCTGCCTCAAAGATACACTCGTGTAACTAGGCTACAGAAATTTATCATGTGACCTAAATACATCAATTTTTAAAATTTGCTTGTTTTTAAGCAGCATGGCAAGAATAATTTGCAAAGATTATTTGGTGGGTATATCTGAATACCAAATTCACCTTTTTGTAAACAGAATACTAAGCAAAATTCATTAAATAAATTCCATGCTGTAAATTATTTATCCAGCTTTACTTTTACAGAATTTTGTATTCAGAACCTCAGTGCTTCTAATTTTGGGCTTGAACAATGAATGTAATATTTTCATTTGTCTCATGCTATTCATATAGAGAAATATGGCACAGAAAGAACAAAGATCCTCACATTTAACAAGTCAGACATAGAGGGCAAGCATAATGACCTGTTGGATACAGACTAAGAATGCTTGAAGAGGGCTGAAGGATGATGAGTTAGACTTTGAAATTTCTTGGAAATCAAAGTAAGTAGCTATAACTGATGAGGTAGGGAAAGTTTGTCCAATAGATGGAGGCGCAGGTCAGAATGACACAGACAGATGATGGGTTCAGAAAATTAATTTCACAGCAGCATTTTGAATGGATACCAATGGTGACAGATTACATTTGTCCAGGCTGAGGGACAACATTGCAGTAATTGAGATGCACAGTGTTATGAGCCTGGGTGACAGTTTTAGCAATCTAGAAGAATCTGTGTTTTAGAGAGTGAAACCTGGGAAAGAATGTGCTGACATATAGCCTTGGTGAAAAGATTAAGAGGGACACGTTAGTGATAATCACAGAAGGGCGAGGAGGTGAAAGAACTGAGAC
This sequence comes from Pardalotus punctatus, assembly GCA_013400915.1. NCBI lineage: Eukaryota > Metazoa > Chordata > Aves > Passeriformes > Pardalotidae > Pardalotus > Pardalotus punctatus. The sequence goes on from VZTX01023062.1 coordinate 120,742, forward strand.
CTGGTGATGCATTTGGAAAATGGTGCTGCTGAATATCAGAGCTAATTATATTTGGTTTGGAGTTGAGGAATGGGAAAAAAAGATGCTGTCAAGCAGGGAGTGCAGTTGAGAGCAGTGTAGCTGCACATGCTTGGCATGTGCAGTGTTTGTGGACATGCAAGTAGAAACATGGACTCCAGGAGCAGAAGTCATGGGAGAGAATCTGAGTAAATTTTGAAAGCCGTGGCTTTGGGTAAAATATGTACGAGTTGGCCTGACTGTTTTGACCTCTTTTTCTCTGTATCTGAGTTCCTGTTGTTTATGAGCCAAGTGCTGGGAAATGATGCTCCAGTTAAGCCATCTCTTTATCAAATAAGCTATTTAGATATGCTGCAGCCATATCTGCTGGCATTTAAAACTTAACACTGCAGTCTGAAATCTTCCCTGCTTAAGATTCCCACAGCATCTCTTTCTCCTTCATGTAATATGTATTTGACATTGGCTCATTTAAAATATTTGTTTCTTGTTGAGTCCTTCTGACTTTGTAGGCCTGCTTTCTCAGCTCTTTCCCCCTCAGCTTCCTTTTTGAAACAACATTTCCCTCTTGCACCCTTTAACTGCTATGTAAAGGCAGCATTTACCGGGCATGTTTTTTTGACTGTGTGTGCACTGACTGTGTGGCTGTATGTGTTGGCTAGCTAATGTCAAGCCAAATAGAGCAGAACCAGGCCTTATCCTGTAGATGTTAGTTTCTTTGTCCTTTCTCTAAATAGGGCAGCGTTTGTCCTTGAAGACATTGCAGATTTTCCCTGATACTGTGCTTCACTTTCTGTGAAGTGCTAAGTCCCACTTTCCATGTCTAATCCCAGAGTCCTAAATGTTTTTTTGAAAATGAGCTGTGGTCAGCTTCCAGAATTTCTTTGCTATATATCTTTGTTGTAAAAAATTTAATTGAAAGTTTATTGAGTATTTATATAAGACAATAATATTACAGAGGTTAATTTTATAGTCAGAATCCACAACTTTGTTATGTGAATTTCGGCTTTCTTTTCAGTTTCATTATTTGGCTAAACTGGCACTCTCTCAGAGTGGTACCACACACAGCTTCACTGGGCTTTTATTCTTGGCAACATGATACACTTAGCCTGTTAGATCTTTATTTTCAGATTTTATATGCCTAACACTGTCTACAGGCTTAATGTTTGCTCCTTGTAATGACTGGAGACTAGAAAAAGGTGGGAAATCTGGACTGTCCTGCAATCACTCAAGACTGATACTCACCAGTTGTGAAAAATGTTATTTATATTTAGGTTTGTGATACAATGCTTTTAGGAACCCAATTTTAAACTCACATTTTCTAAGAATATCACTTTACATTTCTGTATTGGTAGTTTAAGTTGCAGAAATCTGTATTAATTTTACAGAAAATACCCGTACCTTCTTGAGAACAGATATATCTACCTATTCAAATATGTGTTCTCAACCTTACCGTCAGTGCTATAATGACTAAAGAATACAGCAATAAGCAGGGTCATGAGCTTCAAAGTATTCTGAAGTTTTCCAGGCTTTATGTTTCATAAGTTAAAAAACATAGTCTCCAAGTTTTCATGTAAAATATAAGGCCACTATTTTTGCCATCTTTGTATCCAGTTTAACCTTTTAAATTCAGTGCACATTCATGGCCATTTTGAGAAGTTTTGAAATTCTAAACTTTAGCTTAAGCATTTGCAAAATGCAGGAAATGCAATTAAGATATGTAAAATGATAGTGATACTGTTATATGAGCAATACAATACACATAAAATATTGCAAGATATCTTTTTTACAAAATGGATAGGTGCAGTTCTGAGGATTATCAGTGTACTAGGTGTTGCTTCTTCCTGATAGTTTAAAGTCAGTGAGTTTTGAATGTGTAATAGACAAAAATGGGTAATAGAAGAAAATTTCCATTGCCTAGAAGCTCAATCTCTCCATGGTGCCTCCCAGCCTGGTCTGGTAGAGCTGCTATCAGCACACTGCTCTGTTTGGGTCCCACCACAGAGGGTTCCTGAACCTTCTTTTTTCTCTCAGCATTTGAGCGGGCTATGACACTTTCTCCTCCTTGAACTTTGTCTGTTTGTGGACTTGCTGGCGCACTGGTGTGTCTCACTCCAGTATGAAGTTAGAGAAAAGCTGGGGCAACTATTTTTTTTGTGAACTCAGTAGTGTTCTTGGGCTAAGTTAAGGGGTGGAAAAAAAAAAACTTAAGAAAAAGAAGAAACACAAAAGGTTCCAAGGATTTTCCCTGCAGATCTGGTGTAACACCCTAGGAATTCAAGAGTATTTTAAGACTTCCCATTACTTTAAGTGTGTATTTTTCTCCAGCCTTGTGGACAATTTACACTTTCTGTCTTTCGGGAGATCTGCAAATGAAGCAAACAGACACTCAGGCTCCAGAAGAGTTATTCTTTGCTTTATAAACATACAGCCCTGCACAAAGCCCTAAAACATCTGTGCATGTTCTCCTGCAATATATCAACCAGGAATCCTCTAAAGTGTCTAGGACTTCTGTTTCTGTATATAACTACTTCTTCAGAAATACCATACTTGTATATATTTCCTCTATTTTTCTTTTTTTGTCTCTCTCCTTACACTTTCCTCTCATCTAGAAAGCACCCATTTGTTTGTAACCATCCGGCTCCATTTCTCTCAAATTGCCTGGAGCCTTAGAGTCTATGTCCAAATTACAGGTCCTGGGCGAGCTTTCCAAGTCCTCAGTTTGTATGGGAAGCCCGACTATGATCTTGAACAGGACCAAGAAGGGTGTCCTCCCTGCTCCATACTGAGGAGCAAGCCCACAGTCTGTGGCTAGCCAGGAGCCATGGCTAAGGCATTCCTCTTGCAGCACACAGGTCTCCCTGGTGCTATGTCCTTTCTTTCATTCTGTCAAGTTTTTCCACCTTCTAAATTTTAGTACCTCTGAGGGACTGGAGAAGACTAATTTCACTTTCTCTCCACTTTGGCTCCTTTCATTTTTAAACAGTCCGGTATTGTGCCAGATCTAGAGGATACGTAGCACAATCATGACAACATATGGCTGGACTTTCATATACCAAGATGCAACATTTTCATTCATGCAAATAGCATTCATAACTGTACCTTAATTTATTAAATGATTTAAGTGAATATGGAGGATACTTAAGTAAGTTAATAGAAACTAGATAACATATGAATTTCAGGACATAAATTAAAGCTGCTGTAACCTTGAGGAATATGTTGTGGTTCACTAGGAGTTTAAATACTGGGGATACCTATAGCAAATTAAGACCACTCTTACATCTGGAGAAGGACAGTGACATTAAACTGCGTGTCTTAGGTCATACAGGATTCTTTTAATATGTTCTTATTTTGTTGAACAGTTCTGTACTTTGACATTGCAGTAAGGCAGAATGCCAGCCAGGACGTTTTCTATTCATCAGAGATAATTGGTCTGATTTTTGCAATTTCACATTTGCCTACAGAAGGGAGAAATAATTTATGCACTATGACTTTTGTATTCCGTGGCTGTTGTGTGCAAACCTGATGTTGATGTCATGTAGGCTGCAAGTCTTCTGGCATGACTCTCTTTTAACTAGTGAAAAAAACACCCTCTTCTAAAATTACTAGGTAGTAATTCTACAGAGCAAGTACTATTTGTCTTTTTTCTTCTGTAAAGGAAGTAACACTCTGAATTACAGTGTAGATGAAAGAGTTCCTCTGTACATTCCATGCTGAAAGATCTGTGCTTAAGACTGCTAAGTAGGTGCTATAGAAAGACTTCAAACACATCTCTTGGTGAAAAATGCTCCTGAACTTGCCAGTATGTAACATCATTAAACTCACTAAAAATAAGATGCCCTCAGGCCTGGTTAAAGCAATTGCTTCATAATTAGGCTCCTGGGAAAGGAGCTTGGTTTTACAGGAAGTCACTTCTTTTCAAAAATGAGCTTTAACAGAAGAACAGAGTGCTGAACTTCAGAGGTGGACACCTGTAATCCACTGCTCACAAGGGAGGAGTTTTCCTGAAGTATTTCAAAAGCAGAACGTCATGTCATGAAAGTGTTGCAAAGTTACCTTGTAACTTGGGCACAAGATTTCACTGCTTTAAAGTTGATTTTGAAAACTTTAGAGACAGAAGCTAAGAGAGTGAAACACTAAATAGAAACTGAAGGAGATTCTTTGAAAACAAGTGCCTTCTCAAATCCTATCCTGAAAACTTGAAAATCTTTTCCAAACTAGAAAGTTTTTTATAATATGCCAGACATTTGGAAATCTATAAATAGTGCTTTACTGCTAATATTGCTAAACTTCACAATGTTGCAAAATTCGACTGTCTCAAAAGCTTTTCCGACAAATTTTTGCAGTAGAAAAAACACAGAGAAAACTTCAAAAATTCTGTAAACAGAATTAGGTTGTTATTTGTATTCACACAACAGCAAAAAACCAAGCAGGTTTTCATTGATTTGAAAAAGGACAGTATTCACTCTTTGCTATGTAGACAGACATGTGGATCTAGAGCTGCTTCAGGATCAAGAATACCTAGGCCAAGCTCAGAGGAGGCTTTTCTGAACTGCACTTACACCACCTCCAGAGAAAGAGCATACACACTTCATCTCTCAGGCAAATAATCTAATCTGGTTTCTCTCCGGCATGTTTATTTGTTAATTCTTTCCTTAGAATCTGTATTTTAGATTAAATTACTTGTTGAAGTCTCTCGCCATAAGCTGCCCAAAATACTTCACATCTGCTCTCCCTCCTCTTAGTGATTAATAACATCCCCTGACCTGCATGCCAAAATATGCATGCCAAGGTCCAGGACTTTCTGAGCTAAACAGGATCTTGCTGTTGTGCTGACAAATGGTATCGTAGCACTAGCAGTCAACACACTCCTTTTCCTGGCTTGAGGTACTTTATGGGAGCAGGAGCATGCCCACTGTGCTGCACTTTTGAAGGCACAGAGCTCCCCTAGAGGCTTATGAGAGTTTCACAAACTAAGCCTGTAGCCCACATAAACCTGTTTTCCAGCCAATGCCCGGAAAAAACATGCTGATGACAACATGGGAGGGGTCGTAGGTATGAAATGACAGTCTGGGCATGGAAGCAGGAAATTAAGCAAAGATACACATATTTGCATCCTGGTGTACTTGATGTGGAAAAAAAGGTTTACAGAATTCAGGGTGGAAATTAATTTTTCTCTTCAGTTACTATAGAGAGAGTATAGATGAGTATATTAAATTGAAGCTTCTTTTTTGTGTGACTGGCACTTGAAAAATGTGAGTTCCATCATGAATGAGAATGTTATAAGGTTATTACTGATCTGCAGAGATACAGGGTGAAAAATTTGGGTAGAAGGAAATATGGGCGATGTCAATGACATCTTGAGGTAGAATATGGATATCAAATAAATTGTTACTGTGATGTGTGCTGAGATTGCTGGCTTAAAATGAAAATTAAGAGAATCTCCATTTTCTTCGGTCTTTATCCCATACCAGTTAAAAAAGTGCCCGGTTTGCTGCTGAACTAGAAGTCATGGAGAGGAATAATGAAGCCCAGATGATAAGTCTGAATCACCACTTTGCCATATACCATGGCCTTTTCCTTATTCTCTTGCTGTACAACTTAGGGCCGAAAACAGATGAAAGAAAAGCCCTTTGGGAGATGCTAGTAACTTCAAAGGTTTCCTTTGCAGTTATACTTGCAAAAATTTCATCTTAAGGCTGAATCTCACTGTATTCCTTTAGAAGGAAGACATTTCAGCTTTCATAAAAGTGCATAGTTTTGACTGTGTAGGACAGTCTTGTAGATGGAATGAAATATGGACAAACAGGATAATGAACATTTTGTGAAGCCATAGGTCTGTGCTTTAGTTCCTGATAATTTTCAGTGCCATGTCCATTTACATCCTGAATTTTGGCTTCATGCTGGGATGAAAATTATAAAACCATCTCCTTTTATATTTATATACGATCATAGAAATGCAGCCTGGGTGTGCAGGAAGCTAAGATGTGCTCCAGTAAGTCTAGGCTGAGGAGTACATATAGAACTTACTCTGACTTTTCTCCTTGAGAAACTAAATCCAGATCTTCAAATCAAAATTAAAATGCTAGATGGCATTGATTTTGTTGTTAGTGTCATCATGAGAATCCCTTAAGGTTCATATCTCCAGTAAATGTTGTTCTGGATTAATTTTGAAGACTGGAAAGGAAACTGATCTATAGAGTGTAGGAGGTTTTTCCACTGGTTCATCTGACAATCTAGAGATCAACTTTCCTAAAGGACTCTTTGATTTCCCAGAACTTGCCATGTCCTTCTAAAATTGGCCTGCCTCTGTGACCTTCCAAGTTCAATCTGCCGTTCTGCCTCTTCATATTGTCTTGTTAATTCTTTCTTTTCTGCAGTTCTGAGATAGTGGTGAAACTATGCTAATTTTAGCACAGATTTAGTCATTTAGACTTATCCTCACAGTCAACAGAGGAAAGTTTGGTTTCATAGGGTAAGTGTGAATTTTTTTTAATGTGAGATTCATTTTTTTCTGAGGAAGATTCTTAGCACAGGTCAGATGACTACAGGAGTTCCCATTCAGTTCAGTGATTATGAAGAGAATTGGGAGTGAATAACTCATATTCAGATTGCTGTATTAGACATATTTCTTGTTAGATGAGCTGAATCTCGCCCGTGTAGTCTACATCCTAGCAGCAGGCAGTTTGTATGGCTGAAATATTGCTTCTTCCCTGCTAGTGTCATCTGCTTTTCGTGTGCCTTAGTAATCTAATCATGTTGTAGTTTGATGCCATATTATGTTTAATGCATAGAGTGTATTTTAACTAAGTGAAAGGAATTTTCACTGCATTTTAATTTCTCTCATACAATCAGCATCAACCCAGGTTATTTGTTTCCTACCTTCATTGCTTTTTGTTATAGTGCCACTGGAGTAACTCCTATCACCACTGAGCATGGATATTCTGTTGTGTCTCAATAAGGTCCCTTAGAATATGTCACTGATCAATTAAAAGCTTGACTTTCTATAAATTATACAAATAGATGTGATGATTGTTGTCAGAACACTTATGCATTGCTTCCTCCCATTGAAACTATTAGTAACATAACTAATAGCTATATTTGGGGAGTTAAAGCTTGGATTACAGTAGAATCTGCCAAACTAGTGCATTAATGGTCCGTGCTTGATAGTACTGAATGTGGCTGCTTGAAGAAGTACGAGATGCCTCGTGGGCTACTTATGAAATGTCAGGTACACACAGCAAGCTTCTTTCTAGCATGTTCATTTTGAGACTTATGCCCTAAAATACAAAGATTATGTTCTCCCCATATTTGCTGAAGCATCTATGAAAATCTTCACTGTCTGCAGATGTTTGATTGCTTTAAAAAGCTTTTTATCTGAGTAAGATCTTGTTGTCAGTAAGTTTCACAGGTTTCCCTGCTTCCTAATCCATAAGGATGCTGATGTAATTTTTGTCTCTTGCTCTCTCACCCTGCACTTCGGTGGAGAGCCCACCTCTATCCCCTCAAGTGTTGTGAAACCGCTTCTGCTTCAGTCTGGACAAGCTCAGCTCTCCCAGTCCCTTTCCCAGGTGCTCCAGCCCGCACCATCTTGCCAGCCTCTACTGAGTTAGATCCAGTTTATCAATCTCTGTCGTGTACTGAGGAGCCCCAAACTGGACGTGGTATCTAAGGATTGCTGAGTAGGGGGTGATTGGCACTTTCCCTGGTCTCTGTTCAAAAATCCAGGCTATCATTGCCTATCTGTTCCTAGGACTCACTGCTGGTCCATGTGCCATTTACTGCCCAGCAACACCCCCAGGGTCTGTCTGTAAGAGCTGCTCCTCAGGAAGCTGGCTGCATCAGTTCCAGAGAGATTCTTTCCCGGGGACAGGACTTTGCACATATCCTTACTGAATTTCATAAGCTTCCAATTCATCCTGCCAGTCCATGTCACTCAGGATGGCAGCCCTGCCCTAGAGAAGATTGACAATTGACCTGTTCCCCCAGTTTGGTATGAACTGTAGGTTGATGCAGGTGCAAATAATGTTATTATCACCCCACAGATTTTGTTATAAAAGGCAGATATATTTGAAAATTCCGGATTTTTTTTTTTTTTTTTTTTTTACGTACTGTATTTTGAAAAGTATTAACTCCTAAGTACACATTTTATGCATCAAGAACTCTGTGTCTGTATTTTGGTGGGAGAGGGTAAACATGCATAGGCAACAGGCAAAAGGAGAGGCAGGTTAAGATGGAGAATAATGGTCTTCAGTGCTGGTAAATAAAAAAACAAAACAACCCACAAGCAAACTAGAACTAAAGTCAGTTTTCTCAGAGAGAAAAGTTAAGTGATGGACAGAAGAGCATTAAACTGCAATTAGCTAAATCATTACCCCTTTCTCTGCTCATTATTTCTGTTTTCTTCACACTCAAGCTCTTTAAGAAGAAACTGATGTAATTACAACTGCTGTTTGTTATTATATCAGTTTTATAAAATAAAGTTTTATAGAGTATCTCCCAGTAGTACGATAGTTTCAGGCTATTGGCAGATTACTCATATGTGATAAGAAACAATTTAGTAATGATCTCTTCAGCTAAATATAGCATATACACTTTGTACACTGTGTCTGTAAACAGGGTGTGGAGCATAGAGAAATTGTTTCATGTTCCAAGTTTTCTTGCCAACTTTAAATTACAGTGATTATGAATACATACTTACTTACACAGAAATAAATATTTCTGGTGATTAAAATAAGAGAAAGGAGGGAGACCACAAGCAGGATTTGATGCATATGGAAACTCAGTTCAATTGGAAGAAACATCTGTTACTCTATAAAAAGAAGGGTAAGAAATCAAGACATGGCTGAAGAATATCTAAGTGTGGTTATTCTATCTAAACGTTATGTGTATGATCCACTTATATAGATTATCCATATATGTCAATGGAAAACGCACACAAAAAAAATTGAGCAGCGTAATATATTTTCCTTCAAGCGTGAACCTTTTCTTGAGGAAGAGAAGCCTTGAACAAACATTTGATGTGCAATTCTTAGATATTTGCTTTACAAAGTAATCCTATATTCTGGGCATCTGTGTGTAACAGGAATATCCTGTAGTTCTTTATCCTGAACTGGAAGGCAGTCTGATTTTCTATTTCCAATTTGTTTTGAAAAAACTACCATTGAACAGGCTATAAGGGACAGTGACATAAATTATTTTAGGTTAAATGGGTACTAAATATTAGAACCCTTACAAGTGAGATAATAACTACCTGTGCAGCCCTGTGTGTATTTTGGAGATGAAAACAATAGTACACAAGTACCCTTCAGAGGAAGGCGAAGGATCTACAAAACACATGCTGTTAAGGATGGGTTTTCTCCCTGAAAGAAGACAGCAATTTTTGAATTTCAGTACCATTTTTGGTATGTATTTAATTTTGATTGTAAACAAAGAAATCTCATTGATATGAGTATAATTTAACAGATTAAAAAATGCACAAACTGCACTCAGACTTACTTATGTCTCTTACATAAAAAAAATAGTAATGAGTACTCCATTGTAACAGTTCTACTACAAATTATATATTAGGCTTTCACAGGAAACCTGCTGAGAGACAGGACTAAAACTAGCGCCAATTCTCCCTCCAGCACTTCTTTCAATGTATTTAATATTTCTGATTGCAGTAGGAATTTCAGATTAGAATTGTCACAGAGTGACCTCTGCAATTATATTTTTATATGTTTATTTTCAAGCTGTGCTTTGAAAAAGGTTCTAAGTAAAACTCATTAGAGAGTTTGAATTCCTGAATATTTTAGATGAAAAATCTTTAGCCTGCCATTTCAGATTGCACTTACAAAATGGTATTTCTGCCCCATGTGAAATGAAGTGTGACACTTCAGTTCCTTCATTACTTCTGGAAGTCCTCAAATGTAATGATGGGTGCATATTCATGCATTCATGAGGAAGGATGCGAAGTAGGGACGTTAATTCAGTGCACCACATTTTCCCTCATACACTGTCACTGAATCAACGCCCCAGCTTTATACCCAGGGAACATCATTGGGCTACAAGTTCCAGTTTATCAGTTTAGTGTCTCAAGACAGCACAACGTTTAGCTCCTGGCAGTTGGAAGAGACCTGTTGGAGCAGCCCAGGGAACAGGTTATTAATCTCTGTTCTCTGGACAGGTTAGAACTGGAGAAATTACATTCTGACTTCTGTGCTACCAAACTGATCTGCAAGTCATATTCCACCTGAAATGATATGAATTAAGAGTAAGTGGCTGTAAGACAATTACTATAGGGTTCACCTTCTGTAAAAATTACAGTTCACACCTGAAGCAGACATACAATATCTACTGAGGACTAACAGAAGCTGGATATATAGAAAATGACTTCCCAAAAGCTGAAGGTATTTGCTTCCTGCTGCAAGTGTTATGCACTATCACTCTTCAGTATACAGCAGTGTTGGGATAGCTGTCTAGAAAGTTTTATTGAATTGTGGAGTACACACAACCACTTCAAATAATTACTAACTTTAATATGTGATTTGTTGAGGGCCTGACTGGAAAACATTTGGACATTTCCAGTGACTTGAGAATTACTGAGGGCTTTAGAGGAGGCTTTTGTATAGTTGTGTAAGTAGCTGCAATATTTCCTGGATTCTTCATTTGTTAGTTAAGAAGAAAAATTATATCATGCAGTTTCTATAAATGGATCTAATTTTGAAATCCAAGTTTCACTTCTCTTCTATGGTGCTGTGTATTAATTCCCAGTTAATGAAAGCTCCAGTGAAGCTGACTATGGTAAGTGTAAATGAATGAAAAGGGATGAAAAGCTGGTAACAGTAGGCCAGGCCATCAGTGACTAGCTAGCACTACTAAGAGCACTAGGAAACTATGGTTTAATTAGAAAAAAAAAGATATTAAATCTTATTAATGGCAAACTGTCAGTCATATGCAAAAATGGCTTTAATATTCAGAACAGAATATAATTAATTTTTTTAAAGAAGAGGGATAATGCATTCCAGTCTTGAAAGACTGAAAGCAAAGTACCTTTTCCTGCATATGTATCTCAGAAGGATATAAAATCAAATATACTACTACTAATGCATTGTAATAGTCACATTACAAAGTCAAAAATGCAGAATCTAGTTTGTCACATGGTAGAGCTTTCCTCTGGAGTTTCACTGCTGTATATCATCATCTCGAAGAGCATCAAATAGATCTGAGTGCAGAAATTTTTAGATAATTTGAGTAACGCCTTCCTTTCCTTTTAATCCTGTTGACATTTACTTGAATATTTATGGAGTAGGCTGCTCTCTGGTGAGCACAGTTTCAGGATCTACCCAGAGGATACTTCGGAGCAAGCTATAGCAGTGCTTTGTATTTCTACTCCAATTGCTACTCCTCAGCTGAGACAAGGGAAATTCCCTTCTTCCCTGCGTGCATCTGACTCACTCAGGGGCCCAGCCTGACCTTCTGAAGTGCAGTGTATCACTCTTATTGCAGTCTCTGTTTTAATGTCCTCACATACCCTTTGAAGTTCAGTGATGCTAAGTGAAGGTTCTGCATCTGGGCCAGGGCAATCCACAGGATTAACACAGACTGGGGGACGGAGGGATTGAGACCATCCCTCGAGAAGAGGACTTGGGAATACTGGTAGATGAAAAATTAGACATGAGCCAGCAATGTGCACTTGCAGCCCAGACAGCCAAGCACACTCCGAGATGCATCAAAAGTAACGTGGCCAGCAGGTCAAGGCAGGTGATTGTCTCCTGTTCTGCTCTGGTGAGACCTCACCTGCAGTGCTGCTTCCAGCTCTGGGGTCCTCAGCACAAAAAGGACATGGACGTGTTGGAGCGAATCCAGAGGGGGCCATGAAAATGACCGGAGGGCTGGAACACCTCTCCTGGGAAGACAGGCTCAGAGAGTTGAGTTGTTGAGCCTAGAAAAGAGAAGACCTTGTTGTGACCTTATAAACGGGGCTTATAAGGAAGGTGGAGAGAAACATTTTACCAAGGCTGATAGTTACAGGACAGTAGGCAATGGTTCTGAACCGAAGAGACTGTATTGGATATAAGGAAGGAATGCTTCACAATGAAGGTGTCGAGACACAGGTTGCCCAGAGAAACTGCAGATGCCCCGTCTCTGAAGTGTTCAAGCCCAGGTTGGATGGGGCTTTGTGCAGCCAGGTCTAGTGGAAGATGTCTCTGTCCATGGCAGCAGAGCTGCAACTAAATAATCTTGAAATGCCCCAACCAAAATCATTCCATAATTTTATGACTCCGTACAGGTGGACCAAATGAAAATGCCATGAATAAGCTGAATTAGAAGAACTCCTGGAACTTCTGGAAGATTTGTCAAATCTGATTTTGAAGAAGGATGGAACCAAGATTAAAGTTTGGTGGAGTACTCATAATGAAAATTTTAACTTAAATGCATAGCTGGGGAAAATCTTAGAAGTGACTAGAAACAGGGTCACAGAATGGTAAATCATTACACAGCTCTGTCAGTACTCGTCATATCCAGTTTAAACTACCAGGTCAGTCTAAGCAGTCCTAGTCCTTCCCCTCATTCTCCAGTGTTGCTGTCAGATGAACTCCATAGGGACAAGCACTTTAAAGAGTAACAGCATTATTATAATTTATATTTTTATGTAAAGATTAACACAAGGCAGTTTCAGTCCCCTTTTTCTGGTAGTACAGTACATTCAGTGTGTGGAATTAAGCTGTTAAATTAAAGCTTCCAAGGGAGAAGAGGCTAACAAAATAAGTAGTTTTGTCTAAACACTGCAGCAACAGTATATGATCCCAGATCTATGCAATCAACTTTAGTGGAAAAGTCATTCTGAAATTAAGTCGTTCAACAAGGAGCAGAACTTGTATTTAATTTCTGTATTTGACATCACAGACTCAGCTCTTTCAGTAGTAACCCCTTTGCGTCTATTCCTACTTGTTATGTTTATTCATGATTTTCAAGAATGATAATGGATTTCTGCTACTTCGTCCTTCCAATTTAGAGAACTTTTTACCATCTATTTCTTCTAAATGGTCTTTTTAACTTCTGATATTTCTTCTCACTGTGCTTGTTTATTTTCTTGCCCAGTTTCTACATTTTTTCCCAGCCACTGCAATATACTTGCCCATCCATTTATCTTTGGAAAAACAACCTCGTAAACTGCAGGGCACTGATAGTCTCTGCTTCTTGTGGACAGACATCCTGAGACATGGCTTGGGTAAAACAGGCAGGCAGACAGCAGTATTGATTAATCCTACATGTTTTTTTCTATATACAAGTACTATTAGGAACTTTCAAAGGTGTTGAAGGAGCTCTAATGGCTGTCTCAGCTCATGAGAACCCCTCAGTTTTTTATCTGTATTTACATCCTCCTGCACAAGAAAGGCTAAGGTGGCAAACTTCACAGTGGGCTTGCAGCAGATTAAGTTTGATGGTGGGAAGTATTTGCTCATAATTCTGTTCTTGATTTATACTCTGGGTACATTTACATGTAGTGCTTTTTCAGGTACTATTTATATTGAAATATTATTTCCAATTTATCAAGACTGAAATGAATCTGAGAAGGTCCAGGTCTACTCCTTAGTAGATTCTCTGCAGAGAGAAGAATCAGCTATATTTGTTCTCTGAATAACTCCTTTCTCAGTGCTTGCTTTCTTCTCACCCTAGTTGTTGCAGAAGCATTTTCTGGCATTCCTGTAGTGTTGTGTGCAGGGTGAAAGCCAGATTAGTAATGTAGAAAAACCCAAACTAATCCTTGAGGTCTGTTTGGGCCCGTGATAATGGATTTTGTTCAAGAATGTTACAGATGTGTGGGCAAGCACGCTGCAGAACACAATGCTGTAAATAAAGCTTCAGACCTTGAGGGCTGCAGTGTTTCTCAGGCTGCCTTTATCCAGAGCCAGAGAGCTTCTGCAATTCATTTTGCTCCCACTTCCTCCTGGGGGACAGCTTTTTTAAAAGAAAATCAGGATAAGAGAGCAGTAAGGCCTGGCTGAAGAGACCAGAGGGATCACTGTGCTGAACTGCATACCTGTAGGTATGGAATGCAGAGTAAGATAGCCCACACAGTAGAGAGAGACACCAATTCTTATTTGAAAATAAGGAAGAAAGGTGCAGTCAAAAGTCTGTAGCAGTAGCATCTATTTGTAAATTATACCAGGAAGAGCTACCCACTAATGAGAAGTTAGATAGTCTTCACTGTTTTTTATGGTAATGTTTTGCCTTTTCTAATTCTCTTCCTGATATAAATTTCTAGCATATCAAATACTAATTATGAATTACAATTATGCAGCACTGTTCTTACCCAACAGCAAACTCAGCCAGGATAGTATGAAATTAAGCTGCAAGCAATTTCTCATTTAGGAAAATGCAATTTTCTGTGTTACTGCTGTGGGAAAATGTTGTCATATCTCAGCTGATACCATACACTGTTCTAAATGATCTTCTTTTGTTATAATGGTGATGAACCGCTATACAGTTCCGTGTCAGGTTTTGACTGCACCTGTTTGCAAACTCAGGTAATTACGCTCTTTCGTCTAATTGCTTATTTATAGATGTTTTGCTCATGTTTTAAGCAATGCTATTTGATTGCGACCCTAGTGGTAGGGTTCCCCTCTCATTATCACCCTGTAACTCTGGATTTGTCTGATTGCTGCAGGTGGAAACAATAGGAGATGCGTACTGTGTTGCAGCAGGGCTCCATAAGAAAAGCCTTAGTCATGCTAAAGCCATTGCCCTGATGGCACTGAAGATGATGGAGCTTTCAGAAGAGGTTCTCACTCCAGATGGAAGCCCTATTAAGGTAACCTCTTTGCTCTTTATTCGCAGCTGGTCAGTGATACACGGGCCTGATTCATTTCATTGTATTCTGTCAGTAGAGCTCTGTTTATTGCTAGGACAATTCACAATTGCAGCAGTGTGTCTGCAGCTCTGATGGGCCACATGCCTCTTTTCTGTATGGGTGTAAACCTGCCTAAAAGAAGAATGTGTAGACTGCGTGCTCTTCTGTGCTTCCTTCCCATGCCATGTCATTTCCTTCCCCTTGTTTGATAGACGAGGTAGCAGGAGCAGGAAAACCAGATGTCCTTTTGTAACATTTTCAAGTTCTTCTGTTCTGCTTCTTTTGATCCTATACCAACATATTTAAAAGAATACCCTTCTGAAAAAATATGTTGGACTATGGATCTTGAAGAAAATTCTTTTAAAGCTTCATGTGAACATTCGTTGAACACAAAATAATCATTAAAAGGCAAATGTTGCCTGAAGATACCAGAAGACATAGCATTTTCAGTTTTGATGTAAGACTATTTCAAACAAGTATTAATTTAGTCCTATTAAAATATATATTTTTGATTGATTTTATTTATTTTTCCAATAACTAGCCAATTAATATGTGCAAACTGCACTGGTACGTGCTGGAAGAGTTGTCTTCCAGAGCCTCTTCATATTTTCATTTTCTTTTGAGTCATTGCTGCAATTGTAGGGAAATTTTGAAGGTGTATGTTTTACTCTGAGACTCACTTCTTGTGACTGTTTTCATTACCACATATTTTTTTCAGAAAATTCCTCATATTTTCACTGTCTGCATAAGAAAACATATAAAAGAAGGACTATAAAGACATTGCAGAGGAAAAAATGTATAGAATAAAATGCTGGGAATAACCGAATATTTTCAAAAAGAGCTAATAAACCTCCTTTAGAATTCAGAAGAAAAAAGTCAGTTCATCATACTTAAACTGAAAGTAAAGGTACTGAGAAGCTCATCAACATTTCTTAATTCTCCTTTCTTCAGTTTTAGGTGTAATAGATTTCAGGGCGGGAGGGATGGTGATATTGTAGAATGTTGGTACCTTTGTATGGAATCTAGAAGTTGTACTTGAAAATAAGTCTTATCTTTCATAGAGGCCTATTCTGATTTGTTTTAAAATATATTAAGATTAGGATTCCTCTCACATGGATGTTTACCCTGTAAACTATTGCAATAAGGACTTTCAGAGAAGTCAACTTTAGTTCATCCTCATTTATGTGTCTACTCTAGGATGAGATGAATCATGCCCTAGAAATGTGTGTTTTTTCAGTTGTCTGTAAGGGAAATCTATGGGCTTAACCTAAATGTGGATATCTATGCTGTGAGCTTCTACACTCTGTCACATGAGTCCTCCTACAAATGGCAAAGAATGCATAGATTTTCCTAGTGGCCATGTCAGTGATCGTCACAGTTAAAAACACACTCATTATTTCTAAATTCATTTGGCATGACATTTGCCTTCCAGCCAATGTTAAATTGGCTAAAATGATCCCTCTTTTTGTTAGCTGGCAGTTTTTCACTTTAAAAAAAGCCATGAAGGGGCCCATTGTGCCTCAGGTTATCATTAGCAAATGTTCCATGTGCATAAAAATGTCTTAGAGCAGCATCAGGGGAAGTTCAGATAGGCAATAAGAAAGACGTGGTCAAGCACTCCCACAAACTCTGCAGGGAAGTGGTCATGGCCCCAAGCCTGTACATGCTCAAGAGTTTGGAAAATGCTCTTAAATATAGGGCTTAACTTTTAGGTTGCTCTAACCTTAGGTTGCTCTAACTTTTAGGTGTGTGGAGTCAGGAGTTGGACCTGCCTGAAGTTCAAGGAACCCCTATCTGTAAAAATTATTATGGATTCAGCTCAGAACCTTCAATAGGAGACTTCAGGCATGACAGCCTTTACAATTAAGCCTTACCATTAAAATATATAAATATTCAGTAACATTAAAACAAAGTACACAATGTGGTCTGTAAGATACTTATATGTGGCTTGACTTCTAAACAGCAAATTAAATTGTACTATAATGGTTACTTCAAGCTGGTCCTGTTGATACAGTTGGCAAAATAAATTCAGGGTTTTGACTGTATTTCAACTCTAATTCTTATCCGTGATTCATGTTAACAAGTACAAGTCACATTTTCTAAGTCCTTGTCAAGTGTGTTGGATAACAAAATCCTAATGCAGATTTTGTTCTGTTATACTGGAAAACGTACATCAGATTTGGGTATTTGAAAAGAACTTGAAATCAGAGGGCAGCTTTCCTCATGCCCAACATTTAATAACTTCGACAGCTGTCATGATTTACTGTGACTGAACTCTGACTTTATTCTTCAGAGCAGACTAAAAGCCATTTTGAAAAAGTAAGACAAGCGCATCAGTAAGTCTGAGGCAGTTTTTCAAAATGTAATTCCTACAAATAGGAGGTCCCTATCTTCTGATCTCAGGAATAAACAACACTGTTCTGTTCTATTACTGATGGTTACTCAGTTTTGTATGTCTAACTTTATGATTATGGTTTATGGAATTAATGTATTTTCTGAATTACTGTGATGGATATATTTTGCTGTCAACTCAAGACTGAATTCACGAGAATGCAAGTATTTACTTTTTGTAGGGCTTGAAATGTTCATCCCTGTGATAGCAGTGCATATCTTACTAAGTGACACCTAAAATCTCAAAAAATTTGGATGAAAAGGTAAATGAATAAATAAACTAAAAAAACCATAGCACGTAAACAGGAATTTAGGATAAGTTTTTCGCCTATAAAGTGCATTTGCAGATGATCAAATGAGGCTTGTTATCTGGGTACGTAGTTATCATATGAAGGCATTCATTGTAGTAATCACAAAAATAACTTGTTTGTACAACCGTGAAACATCTGCCCAGTGTGAATCTGCCCCGCTGCTAGTGTGGCCAGTAAGCAGTGATGGAGCCCAGGGTGGTGGCCAGGTGTGTGAAGCAGATCTGGTTTATATCGAGATGATGCTCCCTGCTCTGAGTCGGAGCTTGGGGCATGCTGATGAGAGCACCGTGGGGAGTAGCTGACACAGACTCCACATTCGGTGCTTCCAGCAGAGCCAGGGGCAGCACAAGTGCACGAGCAGGATGGAGGCTCTGTGCCTGCTCTTCCTACACCTGAGTGGAAAGCCCGTGACATGAGGGGTCATGAGAAACTGTTGTTTTGCAGGAAGTGAGAGTGAGCTGTGTTTTAGCAGCACCCACAAATCCTATCATCAGGGTTGTAACACAGCCTGCCCTCCTAGAAAGAAGTATTTGTAACAGAAAATGGGCTGATCATTCCCCTGTGAGTGATGGAGAAGGCTTCAGGTCCCTGTGTGATTTTTTTAAACTCAGTGCTACTAGAGGCAAAATCCCATTACTTCAGAATGAGCTAAGGCCTTAGTACAAAAGAAGGACTTTTGCTGTAGCCACTGTGTGTAGAATTTGCTATACATTTTTATCCTTTCAGCACAGCATTTTACTCTGGAAGCACTCTTTTGATTTACGTTCTGTACAGCTAATTATATGTAGTGCTTTATGACTTTTGTCTGAAAATATTGATTTAAAATTGCCTCCTACATTTAAGTGAGTGTTACTTGAGTTTAGGATGTGCTTCATATTTTACTACTTTTTTTTTAGATAAAGTGGAATTACATTAATTTTAATAGCTAGAGATAATACTGTAAGAAGAATTCTCCAAGGCATTGACCTTCAGTGAAAGGTTGCAATGCAGATATAGAATTCCCGTAGAATATTATTGCTGGGATAACTTTTTACCATGCTTCAAATCTTACCTAATTAATCAATGTGCAGTGTATATCCCAAAGAAAAAGACCTTCTTTTCATCTTTTTTGTTGAAAGGGCTGCTGTGGCAGAACATACCTAGTTTTGACTAATGAGATTTCCCAAGAGAAAATTATCTGCTTATTTTTGTGGAGTATGATGGTGTATGTAATAGGGTCATGAAGAGATAAGAACTGGGAACTCACAGAGGAAAAGTAAACGATTTACATAAAGCTGCTGGAATTAACTACAATTATCTAGATTAGTTGTGTGCAGGTGTTCTTGTCTAAAACATAAGTGTTGAGCCCTACCACAGTAATTCAAAACACATTGTAAAATGGTTTGCTTGAGCAGAAAAATGTCATGTATCTTTGAAATGGTTTATGTTACAGTAACATGAGAATTAGACCTGTAAATACAGTAATCACAAACTGAAGCAAATACATACCCTCACTGTTCTCTTTGCTCACTTTCTAATGACTAGTTTTTAAAATACTCTAAATAGAGCAGAGCAGAAAATTTCTAGCTGATACTGGCTTCCATTTGATTCATTTTTTCTCATGTGAGGTAGATGGGACCTTTTATTTGCATGGCACATAATCTGGTCCTCAGCTCAGTTGTTTCTTTATTATCCAGATAGAGTAGTTGGAGCTTCTAACTTTCAGATGTGCATTGCCAAAGCAATTTTGTTGTTTGATTTGTAAGCTGCACTCAAACAGTGTAGACATTAACATCATCTAATTTCAGACACTGACAGTGTGAACAGGTACAGCTGAACTTGTTACTGTAGTTCCCTCTTAAATGAAGTGAGTAAATTTAGTCTGTATTCATCTGATGTGCTTTCAGTTTCTATTTTATAATGAAATATATGAATTAATATTTGTCAGGTAAGTCCTGCCTCAACAGTGAACAGGTTAATGACCTCTCAGGATGGATGATCACACTGGAAGGAGCTGAACTGGAACACAACTGGTTCACAACTTTATTCAGTCACAGCCTTTCCATTTGAATTTTAGATGTGATCCAGACTTTCTGTACTTCAACTTTCCATATATAGGTGACAAATAATGCTTTATGAGTAGAACCATGACTTTAGCATGTCTAATATGTGTGACTTTACAGCCACGTAGCTGCATTAGTTTTGGTTTGTGTTGTCTGTTTAAATACCTGTGATCATGGTGACTGGAGCAATGAAAGTCTGAGTTTGATAAACCTCGAATCTCTGCTTGCCAAGTGGTAAATTTTAATTAGCATGAACTCTGCCTCATGAGTAAGTGCACAAAAGAGACAAAAGGGCTCTGTGGACTGTAAGGGCTTATGGCCACAGTGAGCGACACACTATACTAAATAACACAGAAATGGGGAATGAATTTTAGAGAGCACAGCATCTTCTGCTGGTTCATTAAGTATTCCCCTTTGTATTTCAGTGATATGCCTCTTGGGCCCAGAACACAAGCAGAAAGTACCAACATTGGTTAGTATAAATGGGATTTTTATTTCCTAAGTGAAGGGGCCATTCCCAAAAACAATAAGAGAGAGTAGCAAGTGTTGTCTCTGTAATCCTTTTCAGTGTTTCTTGCCTTGCCTTATTATTCAGGTTGTGGTCTGCTAGTTTTATAACAATTTAATGGTCCTCAGCAAATGTACATCTTTACGTAAGCAGCAAAGGTTGTGTGGTTTGTTTTAAGTTGTGAAAGGCTGGCTGCTGATGCAGGCGCTCTCATCAGCCCTGTGTGAAAAGCTGCCGCCTTACTGCAATGCTCCTTGCTCCATCTGTGGTCTCCTAGCAACTTCTCCTTGTACCTAATGTCTACATCAGACTCGAGAAGGTATATAATATCCTACTTCAGCCTGCAGAACTTCAAATTAGAAATATCCTTGTGTTGAAAGAAAAAGTCAGAAACAGTTCCACAAAACAAACCTTTGCAGTAAGAGACTTTCAAGACCTTCTCATTTCACAGGCTTATCAGCATTAGAGCATTGCAGCAGCTTTGGGGAGCATTCAGACCTCCATGTCAGGGAAGCTTGGTACTTTTTCTTGAGAGCATGCTTGGGAGAGGGTGAGGGTGAGTCAAAGTCAACCCTGGTGACGATTCCCTGGACTTGGGATAGTTCATGATTGCACTTCCTCAGTTTCGCCCAGTGCCTCTGGAAATGGGAAATGAGAAGAGCTCATTGAAGCACATTTCCCCTGATGTGGGAAATTGCAAGTTTTGTTAGACTGCACTAAGGGAAAATGCACTTTCCTCAGCCCTCCAGTAATTTTCACTTAACTGCTTCCTTTTGTGATTTTAATAATGATCAATTGCTTTAAAAAACAAAACCACAGCCGTTATTTGCAACTTCTTTTCTTTGGCAAGGTAGATATTCAAAGCCACTAGGACTTGATTCTGCACTTCATAAGGATCCTCCTGCCCAGGCAGAGGCATGATATCAAGATTGGTAACCCAGTGTAAGCCCAACTTGAGTAAATTAGAAAGCTATGAAGATTTTTTTTTTCTGACTGCTGTGAGAGAGAGACCTAAAACACAAGCAAGGAGCTAATTATTAACATGAGGATCTACTGAAAAGAGGTTTTGTCATTAGACCTGACCGTTCACCTCTCATGCTATGTGCTCTCTGACATTTACTCTGGAAAGCAGGAAGCACAAGTGCCATTCTATCTGTACTTATCTCTGTGGCAGAGATGAAGCATACTTGTAGAAACCAGGGTAGTTACCCAGAGCACCTTGTGAACTTTTCCACTGTTTATTAGCTCACAATGATTACTGTGATGATACTACATGTTTACAACTCTTTGTGACCTACAGTATGTAGATTTAGCTGCGTATATAAATGCCTCTGTAATTCAGTCATATTTCTGTTCTTTAAGGGAGACTAAACCTTGCCATGATGGCTGCGCTGAGCTTGTTACTTTGTCCTGGTGCCTCACAGTGAGCAGATACTTTCATTTCCTTCTCTAGGTGGTAGAAGTACATGCACAGGGCAAACCAGCAAGGATTTTAAGGTTTAGATCCCTGCAGGGGCCACAGGATATGCAGCTGGGTTGTGGGGTTAGATTTAAGGTCGCTGTGTGACATCTCTCACGGTTCAGTAGTCATTCCAGACACAAACGCCTCCAACTAATACTCCCAGATGTCTGGCTGGTAGCAGAACTGGTTGGGAATTTTCCACAGAAAACACTTTTTCGCTGAGAAAACTTTATGATAAAAAACAAATCATCGGGTATATCTACCAGATTTTGGTAAACTGTCATCAAAACACTCTTCAGTGTACTAAATACCAGTAGTTACTGGGACAGTTACCTGGGGAGGAAAAAACCCCAGAACTTTGAACAGTGTAAAGCATTGACCTTGTGTTCTTTATGAAGAAAAAGACCTCTGCATCCTCATTTATCTAGGATGGAAGATATCGTATGATACTGTTTTGCCCCTGGGCTCGGGTGGGGACAATTTTTGCAGCTGCCGGAACTTCATGTTCTTTGACTGTTACAGTCAGTGGAGGACTCCCACGCTGAAGCTGAAATTTTCTGTTATTGTTGCCATTGACTCTTTATTCAGACAAAAAGTAAGCAATAATAGCAATAGAAACACAATCCACCAGGTGAAGTAATAATTAAATCCATGGTGTATACATAATTTCAGAAGGTTGATATTGTTGCATCTTTATGAAGGGAACAATGGACAAAAATATGAAGTTAGGATTGCAGCATGTACACTGTTACATGTTTATATATATTAGGGACATAAAACCATGTAATTTGAAATAATTAATGAATATTTAAAGAATTGGGCTAGGGAATCCAGGCTAGCTGAGTGCTGAAATTTTATTTCTCCTAAGTCCTAAATGTATGTTCTCTTCTTCCATCAGTATGTCTTTCTGTCATATAAAAATTAAAAAGTCAGGTCTCTACTATTCTACAAGACTATTTTTTCTTATCTCTCAAGATGGAGGAGAAATGAAAAACATCACACAACAATTGAAAAAATTAGTGATACGAGAATACGCAAACCTACAAGGACTCACAGAAGATAAGTAGTAATATATTGAGAAACAAGCACAGACTATGCATACAAAGAGTGCTTGATTGGCTTTTATGCAGTAAGCATGACCAGAAAGTGCTTGGATTGAATTGCTACCCCACTGGGTTAATAGACAAAGGTGATTTCAGAGGCTTCAGAGGGAGATGCAGAGATGAAAATGCCATGCCCTTTGAAGCTGTAGAGGTGGTTGCTGCCTCAGTGTCTGTGTTTCCAGCCTCTGAGATGCTGTCAGGCAGCTGCTGCCCTGTGCTGCATTGCTGCAGTATCTGCCTCTGCCCTCTGACCGAGCTGCCAGCACCTGTTTAGGGTCTGTCTGCTTGAAAATAAGAAAGCCTATTCTGTCCAGTGTTAGTGATACTTATTTACTATTGTAATCTCAGTTATGTACATTGCCTTTTCTAAACTGGACAATATTGTTGTTTCAGAACTACCAAAAAATCACTGATACCCAGTTTCTGTCTCTCTTCCAAGGGTCCAAACATTCAGTCACCTAATTCAAATGGTTTATACTATCTGGAGTCATGGTGTACCATAAGTTGTAGGTCTTCGCAGTGAATAGGGCATATCTACCTTGTCCTTTGGTTTGACCCTCCCCTAGTGGCCTTACAGTGTGCAAAAAGTAATACATCCTCCTGGATAATGCGGCTTCGGTGCCCATGGACTGGGTGACAGTGCTAACATAGCTCCTTCTTCTTTTATCCAGATGCAGTCTGGAGAAAAAGATTCAAGAAGGCGCCTTGTCCCATCTACTCCTTCTCCCCCTCTCCCTCGTCTGCTACTGCATGAGTAGTTTTGCATAAGGTTCAACTGGAAATACAAAAAGCAAAAAAAAACAGAGCAGAGCTGCCTGTGCTGTTTTATACTGTATGACTTCTGTTATATATTTAAAGGGCACAGCTCTGCTCTCCAGGACCTGTTAGTTCTCTTAGTCCTTTAATATAGTTTTGCTGGGAGGATTATGCTCACTGGAGGAAAGGTGCAGAGCTTTTTCATGATGCAAGGAAGAGCACCCTCAATAGTCCTTGTATTTCCTGACCCTGGATTGCAAGGAGAGCCTTGCACTGAGTCCCAGAGGAGCTGCCCATGGGTTGTCTTATGGAGAGCAGTGTCCTTCTCAGCCCCACTGGGTCATCCTGTAGAAATGTTAACCTTTATGCAGATCTGGCTCAATACTCCGGCATCCACAGTTGCAGCATTTTTAGAAGCAGCTTCCAGCATCTGCTCTGCAAGTTTAAGAAGAACAAAGTGCATTAGTTAATGGCAGTTCTCTACTTGGCTTCCCCCCATTCTCTCCAACATGCGTAAGTTCAGAGAAGAAAAGTCAAAAGTCTGCAGTTTTAAGCACCAGTTAAAAAACTCCATGGCATAACTGTTGTCATTATTCTGAGCTAAACAGTGAGTCATTACACTGTGCTATATTTGAGTGAACGGTTCAGATGGGGGGTGGATGCTGGAGGATTATACTTGGCCTTCTGTTTGAAGCTGACAAGTTCAGCAACATTGTTCAACTATTTCAGAATAGTTTAGTTCCCTAAGGAAGAATGCATTTCCTGTCATAAATAAATCTATAAACTAAATGTTTCATGGTATTTCAGCTTCCTTTTTTATGAGACAGAGTATTTTGGAAAAAATGCCAATACTTCAGAGGAACTTGCAACAGCCTTTTTTGATCAAATATCTCCCTTAAGTCTAAACTAGGCTAAAAGTAATTCAATGTAAATAATCATCTTCAGAGGCTTTATGTTGAATAATTGGAAGGGGTTTTTTTTAAATAAAACAGTCTCCATATTTATATTGGATTTTGGTTTTGCATTAATATTTTGAAAAGACAGGAGAGGCAAAAGCATTAGTCTTGAATGGAGGAGAAAGGAAAACAAGGCACAGATAATCTGAGTATGTTCAGTCCTGGCATGTGACTTACTTGGTTGCATCAATAAAAAGAAAGGGAAAAGTGGTATAAACAGAAGTGGATTGGCTTGTACAGGGATTTCTCCACCTGGCAGAACTTGGAGGGGTTGAAGTGATCATTATTGTGAAGAAGACTTGATTTTTGTCTAGCTTTGGAGCTACATTCCAGGAAAAAGAATCAACTCTGAGAAGAAAGATGGGAAGAGATGTATTTCTAAGATCCCATTTTTCACTCCTGCAGAATCTCCATGCCATAAAGCAAAAGGCCCTGGATAATTTCTTCCTGAGATATAGTTTTCCTGGAGTGAGCAAGGTAATTCTTTACATTTAGCTAAATATTCTAATGCTGGTTTAAGCTTTCACCATTATTTTAATATCTAAAATTACAGAAACTGATTAAAACAAAATCTATCAAAAGTCACAGAGTCATAGAACCACCCTTTGAGGTTGGAACGGATCTGAGGTGATAAGCTGGTCCAACTTTTTGTGTGAGAGAAAACCCAGATGACATTGTTGAGCACCATTGTTGAGCACCCTGTCCAGTTGCAGGCTGAACACCTTCAGTGATGAGGACTCCACCACATCCCTGGGGAGGTTGTTCCAGTGACTGATGGCTCTCACTGTAAAAAATTTCTTTCTTATGTTGAGATGAAACCTCTCCTGGTGCAATTCATACCTTGTAACAACAAGGTATGAATTGCACCAGGACCCTTGTATTCTCTGAAAGTCTCTGTCTTGTTTGTAGCCACCCTTTTAAGTACTGGAATACGGTGATGAGTTTTCTCCCTTCGGTGTCTCTTCTGCAGGGAGAAAAGGCCTAACTCCTTCAGGCTTTCCTCACAGGGCAGATTCTACAGCCCTGTGCTCATCTCATGTCTTTCCTTTGGACACTGCAGTTTGTCTGTGTCTTTCCTGAACAGTGGGCTGGGGGCCAGCACTGGACACAGTGCTCAGGCACAGCGTGACAAAGGCTGAGCAAAGTGAGATGATGACTTCTCCTTCTGTGCCAGCGATGCCCCTGCAGATGCAGCCCAGGATCCTGTGTGCCTTTGTTGCTGTGGCAGTGCACTGCTGACCCTGCCATCTTGTCCACCAGGATGCCCAGATCCCTTCCAGCAAGGCTGCTTCCCAGCCACACAGACCCAGACTTTACTGAGCTCTTTAATTATTCTGGCCTAGGTAATGTGATGATATATTTGCGTTGTTAAAATTTGATGTTCAACTGGGAGACATAACACGTTCTTTACAGCTTGTGTGTATTTTCACTTTTCTGTGGAAGCCGTGACACCTCTTGCAATAATTTTAATGGAAAGTGAGTAATTAAATCCCTATGTGCTGTTCTAAAAATTTATCTTTTCTATCATCTCTCTGTAGAATACCTGTTTTTCGTTCTGTGACAGCTTTCTTTGTAGTAGGTCCATTTGTGCTGCATTTTAAAAAATGGATGAAAAATAGTAGTAAAAACTTTACCAGAAGAAAAAGAATCCTAAAAATAGGGAGATTTATTAACTGCCATACAGTTCTTTGGGAAAGGGACAAACTGCCGTTGTTTCTGCTTTACTACTGTCATTTCTGCATAGTTGCACCCACTCTGTAGCCACAAACAGCGCTTTGTAGCATTAGAGTTACCATTTCCTTTGGGAACATCAATATGATTTACTTAAAAGAAGAAGACTGTTACAAAACCTTACCTTGAAGAAGTCTTTTTCTTGACTGATCTATCGCATTGACAACAGATATATAATATGAAATGACACATATATTTCCATATTATTCCAATAAGCACTTCTGTGAGTTTTTTTTAAATAAATAATGTGATCTCAAGGTGTTAGGAGTGTCAGAAAATAATTGAGCTTTGTGGTCTGAAAGTCAGCATCTGTGGGGCATCTCAGGTAGGGCAATGAAAACCACTACACATTCCAAATTTTAAAGTAGATAGTATACTTGTAAAGTTGTATTAATAGTCCCTTGGTTATAGGACTTTGGTCTTTTCTTTATTTGTGATTTCAGTTTGCATCTGTGTATGTTTTTTTATGTTTCTCAGTTTACAGACCTGGTTGTATAGGCCATCTTCACTACTTTTTTACTGCACCTTCCTTACAATGTTTTGAAAACATGATCATCTCACAGCACACTAGTTGCTTGAACTTAAAGAATAGCTTCATTATTCAGATATATTTTTTACCAAAATGCCTATTTATTTAATCAAATAGCTTAGAGATAATTTTAAACGTGGTTAGCTAACTATACATTTGTACATGTAAGTGGTTTGGGAGCTGAACTCGAGTCCTTTTACTTGAGTAGAAAATCTTTTGCATTTAGCTACCTTTGTTTAGACTTGGATTTTTGGAGGTGAAACCAATTCTGACCGTCAGTTTATAAATACAGAAAGGGATTAATATATAGAAAGACTGAACAGTTTCTTCTCTAGATTACAAGTCTATTTGTCTTCAAGAATTTGCTCAGGGTGTTTATTCTTAATTTATATTCACCAAGACAACACGAAAATTAGCGATCCTTTTCCTATATAAACTCTGAAACACTAATTAATTTCATTTCAATACATGCTAGTTTTAGCATAGGTGAGGTATTGTAGGATGAAGACAGTTTCATTATTTCTAATTCCAAAGTATCAGTCTCCTTTTCACTCTGAATAATAACTTCTTCAAAGGTAAAAATTAAAGATGACATGGAGTTCAAATGTAGGGGTTTTATTTCTGTATGTGTTTATCAAAAAAATTCACATCTCTTAGGAAGCTGTTTGATCAAATCTGCACTCTCACTTTTCTTAAACTTCGATGAGAACAAAGGATGATTGCATCCTGTTTGGCACTCCCTGAAACGTTTTCTCTGTCATAACTAGAACAAAATATTCACAGGCTTCACTGAGTCCTTCATTTAACCCTGTTTGTCTCCATGGTACCATCCATTGCATACTGGGCTGTCTGTTATGTCTGCTTTCAAGGCCATAGTACTGGACTAGATGGTCTTTTGGTCTGATTCAGTACAGTTGTTCTTACATTCTTATTTAATTTATTGCCTGTTCCTAGTCACAGATCTCTGCAGCTAAATGTCAACTCCTTTTTCTGAAGGAATGACATATTTAATAGCTAGGATAGCTCAGATAACAAAAACAACAAAAATTCTGTCTGCAGTGGCTGAGATCATGGTATCTATTTCAGTGTGGTTACCCCACAGATTTTTTTAGAATAGAATAATAAAATTATGGAATTGTTTAGGTTGGGAAAGACCTTTAAAATAATTGAGTCCAACCATTAACCCAGCACTGCCAAGTCCACCACTAGACCATGTCCTCGTGGTTTGTTCATACACTGGCATTTCCCCCTCAGCCTACTCATAGGAAGCTTATGAAATTGCTAGTCATAACCAGATTGAGGACACTGTAACATCCATCCTTCTTCTGTTCTCAGACTTCTCATTATTTTTGAGCAGTTGCCAAAGCATTTTTAGCCTTTTTGTTTTTCATGAGCTCTTCCTTGATGTTTGCCATTTGTTGCATTGTGTGTATTGGTTACCTAGATTATGTGGTGTTCTTGCTCTCTGGACAGAAGAAAAGCTTTTGAGGCATGAGAATGAATGACAAATAACTAAATAATAAAGCCTACTCTTGTTCACACATGAAGGCTATTGTTTACAGGAGATGAGATTAATTTTGCTAAGATCTGTTCCCTTGTGAACACATTGAGTAAGTTTTTTGCTCTGATTGTTGATGACTAGAAAGAAATGAGTAGCCATTCAGAATCAAAGTGATTGTTTGCAAATGTATCTTTTGCAGAACAGAGAAAGGCTGTTCTCGTAGTAGAACTGTCTCTCCAGTTATGTCTTCACAAACTTAGGGAACAACACTCTGCAAACTGCAATCTATTAGAGTTCAGAACTTCCTGTCTGGTTTTCAGTGGGGCTAAGCATTACATCCTGGATAGTGGTAGTGTAGGGCTCCATTTCCCTTCACTTAGAAGTGTGAGTTAGGTGTGTGTCATGCTTGTTACTGGTGTTGACTGTTCTGTAAGAAGAGCCACCTGAGGCTTCTTTTCTTTCTTTGTTTTTGGTGAAATGTTTTGCTCATATTAAACCAAGCCTTACTGTAAAATGCATTAATTGTAATGATTTTTTAATAGATTAGGATGGCATTTCTGGTAAGACAAAAAGTTATTGAGGGCAGCCAGTGTTTAAGAGGAGCGAGGAAAACCAAACTTAACCTCCATGGCTTACATTAGAAAAAGGTGAACATCCTACACTCCATATGAGGGAATACCATTAAGCCCAAAATGGGATAATGGCTGTTCTTGAGCCTGTCATTGTTTTGTCATTTCAGTTTTGTTTCTCAGAAAAGATGTGCAATGTGTACAAAATGGAATGCTTTTCTTGCTGACTCTAGCAGGAAGAATCGTCATTGCACAGCCCACATAAGACTAATATTAAAATGAAATCTAAGCTTTAAACACTGCTTTGCAAGAAAAATCAGAAAGTTTTTATCAAGGAATTGGAAAGTGAGAAATAAATGTGTGTTTTAGAACCTTGTCTATGTTTAATGGGCATCTGAACCCCAAAAAATTAAATTATAAGTGCCTTTGTTTGGGGCTATGACCAGATTGCGCCAGATGACTGCTTTTAGTTCATTCTTCTGAAGACTGGAAAGCAATATGAAACCCTGATGGCTTCCTGAAAGTTCTTCTCTGTATACATTTCCTCTCTCACCACAAAAATGGAAAAGGAGCAAAAAGCCAGTAGGAAAAGCACCTCTGAACAGCAAATGCAGATTTGCAGAAGAACTGAATAGCGAGTTTACAGGCTGTAGAAAGTACTGACATTTGTGGGAATTTCTGAGAGGTCTGTGATACCAGTTTTTCTGTTGCTTTCTTTCCAAGAACACTAACAAAGAGCAAATCTTTAAGTGGAATTGTGGCTTCCTCAGTAGGATGTGGGTCTATGCATTTGTGAATATGGCGGTGTTGGAGTTTGAGGGGTGTGGAGTTTTTCCCCATTCCTGTTGCTAGGTTACTAATGGCTGGATACTTAAGGACTATTGACCTTTTTTGTGTAAGAGACAAAGAGCTGGCTTGGGCGTGGAGAGGGGAGGAGAGATTGGTGATCCTCTCAACCACCGGGAATGGCACAGGACAGCAGTGGGGAACTGCGGATCTCCTCAGCTGCCGGCTGTGGGAAGATCTCGGGTCGGTGCCCCTTTTCCTTTCCTTGATGAGTGAGCTTTTCGTTTGGGAAAAGAGGTGCATTCCTGGGGCACACATCTCCCCGGCTGTGCTAGCAGCTTCTATGGAAGGAGGCCAGCTGCTGCCGCCCCATGCTTTTGCCTGCCAGAACGGATTGAGGAGTCCCTGCCACCTTTTGTCCGTGAGCCTGGGTGATCCCATCTCTGCCGGCCCTGCTCCCTGCTCTGAGTTCCTGTACCACGTCTGCTGCACGCCCGCCTGCCNCCTGAAAGCCCTTGATTCCAAAGTTATAAGAATTCGGAGGGAAGGGGATTCACATTTTCTGGTTCCAAGGGTGTTTCCCACCTTCCTTAGCAGACACCTGTCTTCAAACCAAGACGGGGGGCAGGGCATTGCCATCTGTATAAAGCATTCCTTTGAATTCACTGTGTTTGCAAACATTCCTAAGTCCATCTCGTGATGTGTCTTAGACTGTAATCACAATGTTATGAATAAAACAGATGCAGCTACTTGCTGAGCCTGTTGACAATTTAGTTGGACAAGGCTCCAAAATGACAATGTGAGTTGTATTCTCTCATTAATTTGGATTAACAGAAGTTGATACCTTTATGATCCAGTACTATTACAGGAATTATAGTTTTCCCATGGATGCCATGATACATCTGGAATTCTTACTTGTGCATGAAAAGCAGATGTGCATCTTTTTCTGTTGCTGCCATATTTCACTATGGGCTTAGCATGCCAAAACTTAACTTTCACTGGTCCACTTGCTCCACACTCCTCCTCTCCTGTTCCTTTTGTCTTGAATTTTACTTTTAAGTAATTTTTTCTAAGCTAGATTCTCTTTTACTCCATGTGGTTATGCTCAGGCATATTGGTTATGGTCTTTAGGATTTGGCAGCTGCAGCATTTAAAATCACCATGGCTTACTGTGGATAAACTTGTATTGTTGTGCTTCCCTTGAATGCCTTGAAGCAGGCCCATTTTATCTTGTGTCACACTCTTAACTGCCCCAGGTCCCTCTTCCCTTCCCAAGTGCTGCTCTCCTTAAACCCAGGCATCCTAAGCATCCCACGGCATACTGTCCATGCACCAGCTTGCATTGCCTTCTGCTGTCCTACACTGCCTTTGACCCAAATCCTTTTCCAGGCATCTTTAGAATCTCTAACAAGGGTTGAACACTGCTGTGTGTGGAATCCAGATCTGCCGCAGTGTGCTGTCAGCTGTGGGTGTCAGCGCAGGGCTAACTGGGTGGAAAAGCAGGGAGGTAAATCATGTGCTTTGGTGCTACCTTCTGTTTTAAACTCTCTAGGACTGCACTGAGGTGATGTCAGAAGCACCACTTGTGACCTCCACAGAAATGGCACATTTTCAAAACTGTTACTTTTTGAAATAATTTTTTGGGAAGGTTCCCAGATGTCTCCAGGTTGAGCAGAACTGATTCTGTTCCTCTGAAAAATATTTAAAAATTCATTGTATGCTAATCGTGTAATGAATAACTATATTTAAATGAAGTCGAGGATATGTAGAGGGTAAAAGGGACTCTTACTGTGGAGTTCAAGGTCAGTTTTATCATTGCCTTGTACTTACAGCCAGAATGGCAGGCCAAGGAAAGAGGAGCTTCGGTTGAGTAAGCTGCCATTATTTAGTGCCTGAGGGTTACAACAAAGCCTCCCTTCAGTCCCATGAATGTTTGAGGAATCCACTCACTGCATAGCTTTGAAAAATCTGCTGCAAAGAAAGATGACCAGAAATATGCTGGAACTAAGGGAGAGGCACATGTCAGTTACCTGCTCAGGTTTGCACCAGTTAGTTTGAGCAAACATAACAATCTAGTGAAGGCATCACAGAGCATGGAACCCACAAGAAGGTGATCTGTTTTTATCTCAGAAGACTCGAGTCAGAACTGGTTGGAAGCAAGGAAGCCTGGAAAGCTCTTACTCTTCATTTGTCGTGTTCTGACAGTGTTTTATGGATGTTGACCGCTGCCATGGTTTGTGGGAGGACTTTCCTCCTTGTGGCTCCTTAGGCTGACCCAGCAGCAGTGCTGTGTTTCCATAGCTATATTAGGTCAGATCTGAACAAGCTTATCTTAACACAGCTTGGAGTCTGTGTGCCTCACTGAAATGTAAAGTGCAGGTAATAGCTTTAAAGATACTAAAAATTTAAAGAGAGCCTTTCTTAGTGTGGCAAAAATTAGAGGTGTAAAGAACTTGTCCTTGCTTAGCAACATTTCCTCATGATGCATGTTAAAGTGGACTTATTAGCAGGTTCTTCACACATAAGCATAATTTGTAAAAAAATCTGCATGCCTTTTGAGATACACTGTTCTATGATTTAGATAGACATTAATGAAATGTGCACTTTAAAGGAGGAGATCTGTTTCTCTTTGCTGAAATTGCCTATTAGTTCAGCTACCTGAATCTGGTTGGTGCTGATTTGAAGAAAGCTCCTATTTATTTTTATAGAAAATAATTAATTTATTTCAGAGAAAAGGAAAATAGTTTTCATTACTCTTCCCACAATTCTACAATAGGGAATGGTGTCTGTGGAACACGTAGTCTGAACATTATTCATCTTTCCCATGAGGATTATGAGAAGTAAATTAGGATTCTCTGAATTTGCTTGCAAACCAAGATCAATTTCTAAGTAACACTAAATGAAGAAAAATTGTGGTGATTTATCAGACGCAGTCCACTGTAGTAGCTGCTTTATAATGAGCTTTGAGACGCACCATAATGCAGTCTTTTGTTGCAAGTATCTTTTGTACGCACACTGCCTACCTTTTATGAAGTAATTGGAATTTAACAAGCTACAGCATTGAAGTGTATGAAGCCAAACCCTTAATGTGGGAAGCTTCTGGGATTAAAACACTTTTGCAATGAGAAATCTCAAATATGTTTTGACTAATTTCATTCAAGGATCATCTACAGCATTTTAATGTAAGTGAATCTCTTAATTTCATGAGCCTTACCACTCTAATTAAAGATGGCTTTGTTTTCATTTTACATTTCCATCCTGAACATTTCGAATAGAGCTTTTTTACTTAGTAATGTATTTATTGTTATAGAATGTCAGTCACTGATTGGAATTTTAGCAGCTAAATTTTTAAATTCATGATCACAGGTTTGAAAGGCCAATGTAGTGTGATTAGTTTTGCTCTGTTGCCCTCAGATCAGTGCAACAGAAGATGATTGGTGGATTGATGGAGTTTGTGCTGAGGCCCTTGCATCTATTCTTAATGTGTTTTGAGATTTTTAGTTGGACCGATTTTGCTCCTCATGCTAAATGCCTCTGCCATACTAAATGCCTCCACAGACCTGAAAGATCAAATGTAGATTTGCATCCTGATATGCCCATAAGAGTTTGTATTAACTTTGGTGTACGTCTTGAGAAGAGCTACTGCTTTAATTTCCTCCCTCAGGGTCCTAATTCATGCATACCCAACCATTTTGTAAAGTGAAGCAATGTACAGTAAATAGGGGCAGCTGGGGCATGTGCTTCAAAACCATGTAGGATGTAGCCATGTTGTACTTTGGAAGGTGCTGCTCCTTAATGAGGTGATTCTTTCTCTCCTGCTCATGGGGGCTGAATGTACAACTGCTAGAGTATTTCCTGTGAAAGGGTTTGTTTTGATCGTTATCCACATGAAGCTTAGCTGTGATCATCTGTGATAAGGAACAGACCAATGCCAAAATAACATGCCTAGGTAGGATTGCAGTGTATTAACAGAACTGACAGTCCATCACGAAAGGATGACTGTCGAAAAATTGTGTTTTCTGTCAAGCTTACACTGTTTTTCTATTCATAGTGTGTGCTTCATACTGCAAAGTATGTTGTTGACATAGATCATCATATGATTATAAAAAAAAAGGAGTTAAAAATCTGAATTTGTAGTGTAAGTAAAACTGGTCCAACATAGTTTCTGTACTCTTCATATTTTTAGTTTTTGTGAAATTCTAAAGAGAATGTGAACCAAGTTACACTTAATTTAGAACTGGAATTCAACATTGTGTTTCTTTAAGTGGTTTCAGGACATGAAAAAATATTTCTCCCACCCCATCTGTTCTTAAGGATGACAGGAGAACAGACGATGCAGCAGTCATTTGAAACCCTCAAGTGTAACACCACTTTTTAATTAGTTGTCCTTCAAGGCAGTATGATGTTAGAGTTAAAAAAGACGCACATATGTTAATGCATCCTGTCCATCTTCTGTCAACATCCTTACACTGTGTTTTCAAGTGTTTCACTAGTACCATAATGAAAGGATGTAACATAGCACACTTACCTCTGAAACCTGTCACTGTCATTACAGTACAGCCGATTTACACCTAGGAAAGCTGGATATTCACCTGTTCTTTCATTTAAATTGTGTTATTTTTAGGTGTCCCCATCTGCCCTATGTCCCTCTTTGATATTAACATCTTGACCATACTTATAGATGATTATCACGCTTCCCCTATTGAGTAATAATTAGCCAAGCTGTGAGTATTTACAGATCTTTAATTTCCCACAACCAAATCCTTTCTGAAGAGATTCTTGATCTTTTCAGAAATCACATTTGTTGCTGGTACCTAGGTTTTAACTTAATAGGCTTGGTGAGTTTGACTAGAATTCTGTAGGAAGGAACTTGAGGTATCAGATGGTGTTCATAGCCCAAGATTACTTTTCTTGTGTGACCAGATTGCATGCTAGCTCAGGTTCATCTTAGTCTTCACCCAGAATTTTCCAGTTTTCTTTCATGAATTGTGTATTTTTAGTTCAGAGTATGCTTCTAGATGCATTCAGTTTGAGTGATTCATTGACCTCCATCGTGTGTTGGCAGATTATTAACAAACACAGTAAATAAAAGTAAATTATGCTGAATTTTATTTCACACAAGTATGAGTGAAATTTCATCTACTTTATTTCATTTATCCACAAATTTCAACTCAAATACAAATAAAAATTATTTAATTGTCATGAATCAATCTTCACACTCATTTTCCTCTCAGTGACACACTGATAAAGAACAAAGCACCAGAAAATAAAGGGATTCTTTCAATGAAAACACATCTTACATGCATTTGGGAGAAAAGGAGTAAAGAATGGGACTAAGAGCTAAAGGGCTTTTCAGCAAAGGTTGCACCAAGAGAGATTCTTCACCCACTTCTTGGCTGAAGAATTTGTATGGAAGAGTTTCAAATAAAGCATAATCAGACAGGAGCAACAGCAAGAAAGCAGCAAGCAGTAGGAATGCTGGATAAACAGAATCCACGGCAGAGTGTCTGTGTCTCTCAGCAGCCAAATGCACCCATTACTGTCATTAAAGGTCACCTGGGCACCAGTGACAAACAAGGAAGTTACAGATATGCCATACTATCGTCTTCTACTGCCTCCCAAACTCGATTAGTGTTTAATTTTCAAAAGAACATGCAAGGATAATTGAGATTTAAAGTCTTTGGCTTGCTTTTTTTGGTCTTTCCTACTCACACAAGTAATAACATAAGCACGTTTTAATTTTTGTTTATATGTTTGTGGATTATAGAAATATAAATTAGTTGATAAAAGCTGGTGAAGATGGGCAGAGATAATCTTGACTAAACATGTTAACATATTTGAATTTTTGCAATTGCAAAATGTATAACCCACATAAAAGGAATTATTATGTGTATTAAGCTTGCTATTTTTTACAGAATTTACAAGCGAAAAACAACTGTATGTGTTGCCATGCTTTGTTCTTTGTCAGTGTGTCTCTGAGAGAGGGATGAGTGTGAGACACAGTGGGAGAGATCACTGAATGAAATGAAAGAAAGTCATTAGACTGATCACTGAAATCTTTCCTTCCCATAAGTGATTCACCTTCATCAGAGAGCAATTAGTCTCTGTTTGGATTTTGTCATATTCTTGACATCACCAGGCCTTCATCTGCTACTTTTTGAAAATAAGATCAGAATCTCTCTAGTCATGAAAACACCAGAACATTCAAGTTTATCCTGAATCATCTTCTTAAAACTGTAGTGCAGTTAACAATTTTATCTGAAGCAATTGAAACAAACAGTGAAATAGTATCTCATTTCTGTTCATGGTACATTTGATGGTCAATAACAATCAGATATTGCTTGTAGATTTGCAGTGTAAATATAGGAATAGAAAATGCTACATTTTGTATGAGTTAATGAGTAATTTTCCATTCATTTCATTAACCATTTTATTCAAAAATTTCTTTTTTTAACATAGATTTTCAGTGAAGGCAACAGAGCTGTTGCAGAATATTCTCTGAGTTCTGATCCTAGCTTTTGTAATGATTTATTTTGTGGTGTCAAGAAAGTTTGATTGACTTGCTGAAGTGCTGTCTATACAGGAATCAGGAGACTCACTAAATGCGTAGAAAATTTGCTAAAATCCTCAGTTCAGTGCAGCTGCCTTTCTCTTTGTGCTAATTCCCTTTGTTGTATGAAGAAGTTATTCTCAGCTGTGTGGATCTGCCTGTCTGAAAGACTTCAGAAAAATCATTTTATGTGAATGGGTATTTTGAACTCACTGAGGAGGAAATTCACTTTCCCTGCTAAGATCTGCAGCTTTGTGCTGGTGAAGTACAAAGGCCAATAAGGAGTATTAATAAACCCCTTCCCAATTATAGCCAAGGTGAAGTCTTTTAGTCTCTTGTTTATAGGATCCATGCAGTCACAGAGCCTCATTTCCCTTTGTATGCAATCGCCACTGCCAGCTGTGGAGGCTTGCTCCAGGCACAGGAGTTGGGTAAATTCTGCAAAAATCATTGTCATCATCTTACATTGTCTGTTCAGTCCATAGAAATTGCAGTCTTAAAAACAAACTTGTGACCAAGTAAAGGAACACAGCAGCGTTACCATTTTAGAGTGAGGTGTTTAAGGATTATTTGAAACAGTGATCTGTTCAAACATTGGAATAAATAAAGTATGAAGTATCTGTATGTCCCAGCTGTCATATGGAAACTTTCTTTACTTTACAAGCCAATTTATCCTTTATTTGAGCATGAGAAAGAGTTGTCATGTTACACATTTAGTATTCAAGTCTCTGTGATGGTAGCAGTGCCTAAAGTTTTGTCACAAGGAAGCAAACTATTTTTTAGCTATTATAACCTGTAATTTTAGTAATTCTTTATAAACAGCTTGGGGCTTTCTTAGCCTTTTATCTTTCCTGTGGTCATTCCTTGATTTACTCTGTTTCAAAAGAGGGCATATGTTGACTTGTTTCTGGTATTTGTCTATGTCACAGAATCACACAGAAATTTCTGTTGGAAAAGACCTCTGGGATTGTTGAGTCTAACCAAACTTTGACTGATCACCACCTTGTCAACTAGACCTTGGCACTAAGTGCCACATCCAATCATTTCTTGAACAATTTAATTTGCTATATTGTTTGTTAGATTGAGAAGTGCTGAAGGAAGTAGTTTCTCCACTTTTCCCAACTTAAGAACATGTATATTTTCAAAACCTGACCCACTCTTTTTTTTGGGTCGTGTCTACAGTGTCCATATGGAGCAGAGAATTTAATAATTTTTTATCTTGTTTATGTCTGCCTTGGTGCTGCCTTGGTGCTAAGCTGGGGGATCCAGTAGAAATGACACACTTAAAATGTATCTCCTCTTTGTGCAAAACGTATTTAAATACCTTGCAGTGGTAGAGGTTTAAATGACATTGGCAACAATTTAGGTTTCATTTATAGTGTAGCAGCCTTTGGGAAGGCTCTGATACATCATGATTGTGCAGAGGCTAGATAAGGTTGCTTCTAGTAGTAAAACTGCGAGATTACTCTAGATCAGTGGTTCTCTTTAAAAGCTGCTGTGCAGCAGATCCTTGTTGATCCAAGTTCCTTGGTTGATCCAAGTATCCTTGGTTCCAAGCTCTTCGCAAAGCAGATCAATCTGACTTTCATCTATGCCTAAGAACATGTATTGTGATCAAAAGATGAAGCATGACTCTGCCATTGAAAGGTTATTTTATTTCACGGTTTCAAAGATTGCAGGCTGGATTCGAAGGCCATTATATTAAAACATCTGAAGAAATTTCTGCAATTCTACAAATAGAATGATCTTCTGATGGAGTTCTATCCATCAACACCAGTATTTTTGATGATTTATGCACAAGATTGTAGCTTATTTTAAGGGAAGGTGGAAGTGTGTCAGCTTTGCCAGGCTGGGAGTTGGATTCATCTCATCACCTTTCTTTAGCCGTTCATGAGGTGTCCAGGCTAAACTTAGCATTAGATGTCCCTCTTTGTTCCAACAGAAAGGTTAGCTTGAGGAGTGATTGATTCAGCCTCTCCTGTGTGCCAGTTTTGGAATGTGAAGAATGGCAATCCTGAGGTTATTTACCTCATGTGTTTCGCAGGAGTCTGGAACTCTAACTGAAATGAGCTGGCTAACTTCTAGGTGGTTGAAATTAGGTGAAGTTTACCTTAAAGGACTAAATTAGAAAAAGTATCAAATGTTGTTTCTTAAGGTTAAAACGCTCAGGTCAGACTGTTGGTTTTTTTTTTTTTTTGGTGCAGTTTTTTTGTTCTCTTAAATATTTTGAGCATGTGTCATTTATCCTTGTTAAAGTATCACCCAATCCATTCAGTATATGTCATATGATGGCACTGTGAGACAAAGATGTCCTCCTACACTAGGGATCAAAGAGAACTTTCTGATGAATTTTTTTCTTTTTTGGGTGTCAGTGGAGAGGAGGCTGGGAAAAATCCTCCACTGCTGTGTGGGCTTGTGTGAGTGATTAGCTCTTTTTTAAGTGCCTGAACACACAGGTTCACATAGTAATTAAATTCCTACTGTGGAAATGACTATTTAAAGAAAACAATAAAAGGTGGTTTTGATTAAATGCTCCATCAGCAATGAAATGCAATGTTTTATTGGTGAGTGAGAAGCAGCTTATGAAGAAGCACATTAACTTTCAGGTTTCTTTGGAATCTTAGGGGAAGGATATATGTTTTATTTTTCTGTTTAGCAACTCTAAAAATTCTCATTTACATCATTTATCACCCACTTCTCCACCCACAACCCCCTCTAGTAAATAATTTCAGGTCAGATGTTTCCTTACAGATGACCCAAATCTTCTTGTAACCTAGACACTGAGCAGTGCCATAGTGAATTCACATGATGCCTCAGGACAGAATTTGCCTCAAAAAAACCATGCCGCAGTGTAAACGTTCCTTTGATGCTAGAACTAATGAGCCCCCAAAACTAGTCTGAGTAGTTCTGTTTTTGCTTCATCTGATTCTGCCTCATACGGCTAATGAAGGCTCACAGGTGTGCAGTTTTTCAACACAGGTTATGAAATACAG
Source organism: Pardalotus punctatus (assembly GCA_013400915.1). Lineage (NCBI taxonomy): Eukaryota > Metazoa > Chordata > Aves > Passeriformes > Pardalotidae > Pardalotus > Pardalotus punctatus. The sequence continues at coordinate 159,784 of VZTX01023062.1, forward strand.
AATCATGAAATAAAGGAAGCTGCAAGGACCCCCTGGAGGTTAACTAATATAACCACTGTTCAAAGTGGGGTTAGCCTAGGTCATAGTGGAAGAACTTAAAGGTAAAGAGAAAAATAATTTCATCCTTCAAGTCTGGGGCTTCTTTGTGTCATGCTTCATAGATCCTTTTTCCACATCCAATAGAAATAACTCTGTGCCAAGACCATAGGCCAGGGACATATATATGTCATGTGCATCATGTTGGTTGTAATTTAATTGTACCTCTTTTGCACAAACCACATGATTGCTTTACCCAGTAACTATTTAAAATTAATTTATTGAACCCAAGGCATTCAATCTTTGCTACTTTATTACTATGTTTTTCATTGTCCTTGTATAATTTGCTGTGTATTTTGTATATTATTTTGCTTATAATTTTGCTGTGTATTCAGATGGGTTGAATAATTCTATGAGTAAGAAATCTAGGAAATTCTGATTGGAAAAAAAACAGTTAAGTGTTTATTTCTGCAAATGATGTTCAGATAGGGGGAAAATATATCCTGTAGTTTAATTCTATAGAACACCTTGTGAAATTCAAGTGATCTAAATTTTCCTCTGAGCAGGTCTGTTCCTTGGCAACAATTCTGTAGTGAGCTGTACTGTCATATGTCCCTTTCCAGAAAGGCACTGTGATATTTATAAATCTATCTAAGAATACAGATAACCCACACACTAAAGCATATGTCAGGACATAGCTGTCAGTCCTATCAACTTGCAGTCCTTTGAAGGAGCAGAAAGGCACATTGACTCACCAGTGTGTGGCCCTGATTTTAGACCTCTGAGCTCTGCATTTTACATTAAGACATTTTACAAGTAAATGTCCCTGTGTAAGGCATATGTTGAGATTTAGAGATAGCACTGCTGCAGAAGCTGCTAGAAAATATTAGAGCAGAAAACATCTTAGAGAATTTGGCAGATTCTGTTTGAAAGGATCTGGCTGTGTGTCACAGACTAACAGCTAAGACATTCTGAGAAAGGTGACTTTTTCCTTCCTGAAGGACACTGAAAGGAATGAGGGGAGAAGTTCCATTCTGAACCACAGAGTATCACTCTGTATGTTAGGGCAGAGAGTGAGGAGTGCTTTTGTCTAAGAAATATTACAGTACAGATTCCAATGTACGTTATTGATGCTGATATCAAAAGTCCTGACCCAGCAGAATGCTTCCTATTGTATTTAAATGCTTTTCTGGCTTGGGACATCTGTGTGCCTGGAACTATTTTCGTCCATGCCTTGTACCAGCCCTGAGCTCTGCTACCAGCTCAGCATAAAGTCTTGAGAAGCTGTCAGTGTGACTTTATTGAGGCTTGAAAAGCTCCAGGTTGGCCGAATGGGGGATCACTTCTGGCCACAGTTGCTTTCCAAATTGTGTCACCTACTTGCAAGCCTCCCCTCTCTCCTTCATCTGTGTCTAAGGCAGGCAGTTCTGTGAAAAAAAAAATAAAAAAATTGATTTTGTGTCCTTCTGGGTGCAGTTAACCTGTATTGTGAGATGAGACTTCTCCTTCTAGCATGGGAGTGTGTTCTTCAGAGTGTGAGAACTGTTTGTTAAGGTCATTTTCTCTGTGTGTGTGGTGGGAAGAAAGAAAGTGTGCTGAAATAATATCGTAGTTCATATTTGAGGAGGAACTGTGAACATCAAACACCTTTTCTCTACAAAAAGAATTTCTTCTGGCTCAGGAAATCCCTGAACTAAAAATTGCTGGTTGCAGAGAGAGAGTTTTGGAAATGAACATGTATTTTTGCCCTGTGCTTATCAGAAGGCAGGTTACATGGATACCTTTGGTTTGAGTTGGAAAGTCTGCTTGCATGTTTTATTATCAATTACTCTTTATTGGCAGACAAAAAGAAAGGTACCCACAGACACTTCTTCCTACTCTGCCTTTCAGTACCATCCATAACAACCTTTTCTTTTCAACACAAATCATTCTTCACAGTCACACCCTTGCACAATTCTTCATGCTGTTGCCTATTTTCTTCTTTTCTGTTTTCGTCTTCTTTTTGTTCAGTCTCTTTTCTTCTGAATAAAGCGCGAGTTACACTTTTTAAGATAGATTTATAAGCCCATAACCAAGACTGCAAATATTTTTGCACAGCACCACTTACATAAGAAGCTTGAGGAATAATTCAAAACCCAGTTAATTTTCCTTTCAGGAGTCATTACAGCTTGAACCATTTTTCTGTGGTCTAATTAATAACGGGATTATTTTTAAGTCTTGTAATGCAATGTCTCAGTTTTGACTGATGGGAAATAAGGCTAATGTGTTCTATTGGTTATCAATATGCAGACATATATTGGTAAAAAAAATTTAGATTTGAGGTTTTATGAAATGTTCTTGAGTAGACAAGTGCTACTTCTCAGATTGTCTTTCCACTTGCATTCTAATTTTTGCCTTGAAAATTATATGGAGAAATGAGGAAAGGAGAATACATTTTTTAACAGGGTTTCAAAAGAGGAAAATCTCAAGAACTTTGACCATAAAGAAAATGACTGGATTTTTTTTTTATTGTGAGAGTACTGATTAGCAGAAAAAGCTATTAAGAAATAAATCAGCAATGATGAAATTTACTTCAGGCAGACCACTGCATTCCTTTATTGTTATTAAAATACTTTTGCCTCTTCACCATAAAGTCAGTGTAGATGGGTTTTGAGTTTTCAGTGTTGCATTTACACTCATCTTGCTTAGAATAGGCTTTATTTTGATGGAAGAGTGCAATTTTCAGTATGGTGCCTAAGAAGGCATTCAGGCTATTGGAAGTAATTGAAATTGCACAGCAGATAAAAAAGAAACAAAACTAAACAAAGCAAAACTGCCAGCTTTTCTAGATATAAAAAAGGAAAATCATGCTTTGGCAATGAGGAGGTGTAAAGAAGTAACATACAATTTTTCTAAGATTCGGGACATCAGAAAAATTCAGTAACAGAATGTTCAGTTCAGAGAAAAAACAAATATTTTTGTTTTGTTCATCCATGTTCCTGTTTGTTCTTGACTTTCCTCTTGCAGTCCAGCCTGGACTCTCATTTCTCATTGATACCACTCTGGCACATTTCCCCAGCAGGTGATGACCATAGCTCCAGTACTCCTCATCTTTCCTTATGAATCCTCTTCATCTCTATTAAACAAAATCGCTATCCTTCCTGCCATTCAGGTATTGGCCACTTCTGCTCTCTGTGCCATATCCTGTAAGAAATATCCAAATACTGCTGCTTTTCTATCTGAGTTTTGGAAGCTCTTTTGCTTTCCACATAGCTATGTCTTTGCTCTCATACTACACTGATCAGTGCAGGCTGCTTTTCTTTTACACCTCTGACTCATCAGCTTTTCTCCACTTCACTATTACCACAGCTCTTGCAAAGATCAGAGTTGTTAATCTTTTTTTCTCATTTTCCACTCTGAATCTTTCCATTGCGCTCAGTTCAAGTTGTCCCTCTTTATCTAAAAGATCTCTCACAGGTCTCTCACTATTTTTCCCACTGATTCATGTGCATTCCATTGTGTATTCCACTATTATGCTTTAGAAATGTCTTTGGCTTTTGTCAGTCTCTTCACTGTTCCTTAACTATTGGAGGACTGGTATTTACTGGTTGTTTTTTTTCCATGGCTGTCTCCTCTTTGCAACAGTTTCCAAAGAACTGTCTTTCCATTTGTATGCATAATGCCTCTGAGCTATTTGGTTCAGTCACATAGTGCCCTTTATCTTTAGCCAAATAATTAATGACATGCAAAGGAGCAGTTGGTACAGATGAAGAGCATGCATTTTATTAAAAATGCTCCATTTAAGACAGTTAATAAATGTATAATTTATACTACACATATATTAAAAGGAGTAAACAGAGTTATGATAGACAAATAAAGCATCCTGCTGTTGTCACCTAGCTTTCACTTGATATGCTATTATTAATATTTAATGGTGACTGTTCTGAGAAAGCACTGACAAAGGCTACATATAAAATATAGCCTGGGAACTATAACTATACATGTATAACTGTTGTTATTATTGCTCTAAGTTATGTGGTCCAGGAAGATTTTCTTTTCCTTCAAAGGTAAAGTGAAAGGTTGATGTGCCCCAGTAAGTGCCTTCTTGTTAATAATTAGATCACACATTTTCTTCGTTTGTGAAAAAGAACCTTAAGCTGTTAATACAACACTTTTCAGCTCAGTGACAAAAAAGCCAGAACAATGTATCTGCAAATGAAGTAAAATCTCGAAAAGACATTTTTAAGTAAACATATTTCACTAAAAAATACTATATGACCAATGTAATGGTGATTCTTGGTACAAGAAGGCACAATAAGGAATACTTAATGGCAATAGCATCAGTGTTTGCAGGTTCTTTTCTTGTAAAGAACTATATAATAAAGCAGGAGCGGAGCTTTATTGTAAGCCATTCTTGGTGCAATTTATCTCTATGGTTTGATGAGAAAGCCTACATCAGCTTTCTTCCACCCAATGAAAATGTCAGGTGTTGACACTCTCTGTGTAGTTTAACTAGTGTTTGTGAGAACATATCTACCATTTTAATTGTAGGAGCATGTGTTTTTTAAAATGCTCTTAAGATAGCACCGAAAAACCCTCTCCTCTATCACTGAAGCACTAAGTGATAAAAAAACTATGTGGCCATAGAAAAGGAAGCAATGAAAGGGAAAGAATGAAAGTAAAAAAAACAACCAACAACAACTTCTGCTTTCACTGCATATATTGCAAAAGCAAATTTTATTTTCTTAATACAGTTTTTGCTATCATATTTTCCTTCCACTGTAGTGTACACTCTTATCCCTATGTTTTTAGAGAAGAACAAAGCTAATACTTTTTCTTACAGTTTCAATCTGGCCTTTGCATGAAACTGAATGTACCGTAGAAGAGGTCACAGCACACAGTTAATTTGTGATTTTTAAATAAATGTACAGAGTAGCAGTGGAACAAGTTGGTTTCATTAGCTCTGTTCTTAAAATTGTGTGCGAAATGACTAATTCACCTGCCTTCTCAACAGCAAACTCGCCATTGTGTGAGCAAGACTTCCTGCTCACAGTCTTTCACCGAGGGCAGGTACTGACCTCACCTCTATGAGGAAGGGCTGTTTTCTCACTTCTTGACTGCTGCAGCACTTTTTTTCCACTGGTAATGAACAGTGGAGTTTAAATGTATGTTGTAGAAAAAGCAGGAAATCTTACTCTCCCAAAATACTACCAGAATAACATGTGTGATGAGTTTGCACAGATGTTAGCAGGCAAATCAAGTTTGTGGATGCTTCCCAGCCCCATGGAATAGACTGTTTGAAAGATTTCAGTAGCTGCTTTCCAAACCGCAGTGAAGGTTTGAAAGTTCAGTTAAAACGTTTGATATTTATTCGTAGATTTTTTTAAAAATAGAAAAAGAAAGAAATTGAAATAGAAGAAGAAAAAAAAGAAAAAGGAAAAAAAACCAACCAAACAAACCAAACAACCTAGTCTGTAATTAACAGCATTGTTGTGAAGATTGAGGGTTTTAGGCTACTTGTGGGAATGTAAGTAGTATCACATTGAACATGGAACATGTTCTTAGGTTATGCATGAGCTTACTGTATAGCAGATATAATTCTAAACCCATTGTCTGTGACATACAAGAGAGGAACAAAATTAAAAGAGTGCTTACCTGCATGGTAAAAGTCTTGGACATGTGGAAAGAAGCACAGTCAGTGAAATAATGTGGGGTCCCACATGTTCTTAGGACTTCATGGAAACCAATGTTATTAAATGGTGGCATTTTATTTACATAAAAATGGGTAACAATAATTTTTTTATTTGTATTTGAGTCCATATGTATTTTGTTATTAAAAAAACCAGGGACTGACAGACAAAAGCACAGTACAATAACTGTGAGTTAAGTAAGTCAAAGGACCATATTGAGTATAGTGTTAGGTAACTCATTCATACCCCAGCAGACCCTCTTAGTAGCTGCTATTTATATTTCTTTCACCTTATGTTTTGCAGCAGTCCAGTTGCTATGAGCAAGAATATCCTCAGAAGATATTAATATCTTCTTTTCAATTTTTTACTGTTATAAAGTTAACAAGAGAAAATGACTTCCCTATTTGTAAAAATTATTTTCTTGGCAAACACAATTGGTAGCTAAAATGTATGCAGAATAAATCTCTGATTATTCACTCTGAAAGAAACTTAGATGGTGACTCTGAGCTTTACAGGTCTATGCAATTGCCATATCTTGGACAGTTACAGGGGATGATTTCTAGAATAGTCACATGGGGTTTTTTTAATTTGCTGGGGATTAATTACCTGCATGGTAATAGTCTTGGGCCTGTGGAAAGAACCACAGTCAGTGAAATAACGTGGGGCATTATTCACCCCAGCAAATAAAAAAATAAGGAGAGATCCCCCTCGTTATTTTGAGGGGGATGCAATGACTTTTGAAATCATTGGTGCCTCAGTCTTCAGCATTCTCACCAGTGCAATATCTCTGTCTGACAAAGTGAGAAAGACCTTAGACCTTGAAGAGTTTGGAAGAAAAATATGAAGGAGATAAAAGTATCTTATTCATTCACTCCACTTAACTACTCTTCCTGCCAGTTTGAGAAAAAGTGGGTCTTAGTTTAAATCCTGTGTTAGAAGTGGCGGCAAAAATAACCCTCTGTAATGTATTTATTTGTGTCATTAGACGGCTGGTATTGCAGTACCTCTGGATGATCCCACACTATTCTGTTCATGATTTCTGTTTTGACTGTCATAATCTCCAGCAAATGTGCACAGAAGAAGAGAATAGTTTTAGTAAAAAGATAACCATGATTTTTTTCTTTTCTTTTAATAACTGCATCCGATTTAAACTAGTAGAATAGAAGAGCCTGTTTTTTTCACTCTTTCTTCTTTAGTTTATTCTTTATTTGAAAGGATTGCTTGTAAATAAATGCTAATGACATTCCCATTAGCAGCACAAGAGAGGCAGACTGACATAGATCTCATGTTTTTTCCAGATGAGGATAGGCATTCACTCAGGTTCCGTGCTGGCCGGTGTTGTTGGTGTGAGAATGCCACGCTATTGTCTCTTTGGGAACAACGTCACCCTTGCAAGCAAGTTCGAGTCAGGAAGTCACCCACGCCGCATCAATGTCAGTCCCACCACATACCAGTAAGTCTTCTAACCCTTACCTGTTGTTTTTATTTCAGCCTGTTTTCAGTTCCCTCTTGTTACATGCCCTGTCTTCAACACATGGACTGCCACAGAAAGGTGGCAGGGTGCCAAGACAGCTGGAAAGAGGTGTTGCTTGGGGATGCTGGTGTTTTGTTTGCAGGTTTGTATCAGAATGTGCAAAGAAGTCAGGCAGTGGAGGCAAGGAGGCACAACAAAAAGGTCAACCATTCCTGCCTAAAATAAGATGTAACAGAAAAAGTGGGAGATACCTCCCAAAGCAATATAGTTTTGTGAATTATTACGGCTTTTTACTAAGGATTTGGGTTCCAGCCGCTAAACACAGTTCATGAAAGAAAGTATACACCCATTGTGTCAGAAGGAAGTCTAATTTTGCCAGTAAGACTAAGCTTACAAAGAGATTTTATGCTTTCTTGAAGACAAAATTCCTTATTTAGCACTGTAAAGACACACTTGATATAAGCATTCTCTCAATGTAGGAAAAAAAGATTGAAAATGGCAAAGCATTATCCCTAGCGTTTTGAAGAAATTATGAAAATAGAGAGAAAGCTTGATTAAATCTGGTTATGAGGAAAAGCTCCTAAATAAAAAAGGTGTTCCTTATTGTTCAAATTTGACAGTTTGACTGTTAGAATTTCTACTGCTTGGATTATGGCTGATTCACTCACTTTTTTTTGGCAGGAGATCTCAATCTTCCAGTGTTCTGTATCTGGAGTAATTTTCTGAAGTAAGGTTTTGAGACTGTGTGGTAAATCTCTACACAGTTGCTCAAACAATATTGCTTTTCTTTCTTTTTCTTTCCTACTCAGTGAATCTCAATATTTATTTCTTTTCCCTTAGCTATCTGTGTAAATAAAAATTTTAAATGGGATTTCTTCATCCAAGTATTGACGTGTCTCCTATGCTAAAATACAAATGAGTCAGAAATTAAAGTAATTAAACAAGTGCATTAAGTGACATTCTTCTGAAGAGCCCATTCACTCGAGATCGGATTTTGAGAATGAAGCAAGTGTAGCAAATTGAGCAAGAGGCAGAATGACTGAATAGGCTTTGTATCATAAAGTGAACAGAAATAGATTCATACAGTTGTCTGGCAACATGCAAGAGAAAGACAGACCCAATCTATTATTGTTTACAGAAAACATTTTCATTTAAATAAAAATAAATTCAATAAATATGTAGGAAATTTACATTTAAAACTTGTTATCATTTGAAAAGAAATTGCCTCTGGCACCTTCCGAATACAGCATTCTACAGCCTTTGGCTCTTGATCACCCACTGTGGAATAGGAGGAATCCTCTAAAACCTTGTTTGTTGAATAGCCAGCAAAAATTTGTTCATCTGTTGTGCCCCAGTTATAAAAATTCCACGGCAGCAGGGCCTTTGGTGTACGGTTTGTGGTGTGGCAGAAGGTGACCCTGTGACAGGGACCTGAACTTGAACAGGATCAGTTCTTATAAAGGGATGTTGCCCACCCTGAGATAGTCCTCAAGATATTTGGAAAGTGTAGCGTGTACTTTTTCAGAAGAGACATCTTAGTGCTTTATAAATGTGGTTCAGGGGAGTGATGTCCCTTGGGGCTATGGTGCTGCTTGCTCATGTTTGTGTCCCTGAGAGCAGAAACTGGTGAGCTAGAAGCTTTATGGAAATATAACTAGGGAGTATCTGTGGGACGTGTGGTGCACAAAACTCTGTTCATGCTGAAGCCAGTGCCAGTGCCAATTCTGTTGAATTTAGTTATGAGTGATGTGGCATCTCCTTTGTGAGACACAGATCTATGGTCATTGTTGAGCAGCCTGATCTGGTGGAAGATGTTTCTGCTCATTGCAAGGGGGTTGGATAGAAGGGCTTTAAAGGTCCTTTTCAACCCCATTGATTCTATGGTTCTGTGACTATTTTCTTTCCGTCACACTGCTGATAAAAAGACTGTTCTGAAAGTTAGTTTGAGGGCCTGTATATGGAGCTTGTTAGAATTCTGTGGGTTTCACAACAAAATACAGAATTACTGGTATTTGTTATCTGCATTATTGTACTTGGTAAACAATCTACTCTTAATGTGCTGAAAAAATTCAGTGCCTGATTCAGAGACCTGTAAGTGGAAGTAACAGGCTAGACACATGGTTACAGGTAAAGGAAGAGAAATGGCAAGAAAATTTATATTTGAATGAGGTGCAGTTATCATTCAAGATGAATGGCTAAAAGTAGTGATGATCAGGCTAGGAGCAATTTTATATTACAAGCTTCAGAAATGTTGTGAAAAGATAAAATGAATGTTCATAGAGAAATTTGAAAAGTTGATTTCAAACCATACATTCTGGCATAGTTGAAAGCTTGAAAACAAACAAGGAATAGGTCAAGAAATGACATTGCTGACAGAGTGGTGAGAAGAGACTGCAGTTACAAAATACTCAAAGGGGCTGAATTATTCAGAATTTCTGACAGTGATCTATGAGATTTAACATAATATCCTGGTGGTGTCCAAATAAACAAGTAGTGATCTGATGCATCCATGTATAACTTTTCTTAAATATAATTTGCATGAATGTATATTTTTTATGTTTTAATAAAGTGATTCATCACAAACTGAAATGTATTTGTATTTGACTTTATATTCTATTAAATGCTTCTATTTGATGATACTGTGCTGCTGTGCACTCTGTTAATACTGCTGTTAATATTATCTAAGAATCAGTGTTTTCCAAAGTAGATAATTATGCAGTCAGTATGAAAACAACAGAATTTTCAGTTAAATGAAATTACTGGCATGTTTCCTCACGTGTTTGTATCTACCATGGTCCCTGATGCAAGTTGTGGTATAAGTTTTGTGCTTGTAAAGCATCCAGATACTGGAAACATGTCCAATATTTGCCAGCTTTCATTTTACAGTAATGATTATGCATCATAAAGTGTCATCAGCATTAAAATAATAATCACCCTTCAGAATCCCTATTATTGGTTACAGACATTTCCCCTCAAGCCTGTAATATGCCTAAGTAAGAATCAGAGTCTAAAATTATAAATACAAGGTGTGATATTTGTTGCTTAGCAGCAGCAGGGAGCCTGGGGCAACCTCACTCCTGTTCCACCTGCCTGGGCAGAGCTCTGCTTGGTGTGAAACAGCACCTTTTACAAAGACGGCCTTTGCATCTTTTGAATCAGATACTTCAGTTCTGTTTGAAGTATCTGGTTCTCTTGACTTAGACAGGTCTTTTGACAGAAGGATCACAGAGCCCCATTTGGTTTGAATCACTGAGCTTTGTGAAATTAAATCACTGGATCAGCACTGATAAAAATTCCAGTGAAACATGTGGAAACCGGAGAGGAAGTTGAGTATCCCAGACTGGTCCTTGTTCAAACAGGAAGGAATAGGAAAAGAATCAGCTCAAAGTTTATTTAGTTCATCTACATTATCCTGAATTGAATAGAATTACCCTATTTTCCATACTCAGGAAGGAAGCACAATGAGATTTATGAGACTCTTCAGCACAGAAGAGAGATTATATATCTTTTAACTTCTGGTTTCAGCCTTTAATAATGATTTTTATGACATATTAATATAAAATACCCACATTTGTATTGTTTTCCTAATTATGTTGCTATGTAATGCCTTGGGATTTCTAAGCAGTTATCAAAAGCAGGTAAACATAATAGTTCCTGTTTGTCAAGTAACTCATATTTAAAGATGAAGTATTTTTTCCCTCTTCTTTCTACCCATGGTCTTTTGCAGCATGTATTTCCCTTGTGGAGAACGTGCTTCTGGCACTCAGTGTTGGGTACAGGTACTTTCCATTATCACATGCTGGGTGGTACATCTGGGACCTCGAGCTTAGGCAAAGATGAACAGGCTGTATCCCACATCTTTATCTTGATTTAGAAGAGAGAGCAACCCAGATGGACCTCTGTATTGAGCTGGCTGAGGTCATTGTGTGTTCACCTGCATAAATTTCTTCTTAGCCTTTAAAATTGATTTAAATCCCTGTAAGTTTTTAATAATTATTTCACAGAAAGTTGTATGAAAGAAGTTTTAGGTAATTAAGAAGTGTTTCTATACTTCTCTCTTTACAGGGATTTTAAAATTAAAATTATTAGGCCTTTCTGTAAACTCCTTAAAGATTTTTATTTTTATAAAACTTTTTTTCCCTGTAGGTTATATCTGTTTGTATGTATTATTTCTCCTACAGGTTATAGGTATATCTACATTTTTCTGCCTCATGTGGTCAAATCAATGGGTCAAACCAATGTGGTTGCTCTCCCCTTGGGGAGAGCATCTCTTTCAATGGGGTGATAATTTATTATCTGTATTTGTATGGAAACAAATGAGCTGGTTTATGTTATCAAGCAGATGCCCAGCTGGTGAAGCAGGCAACACTTGTATCCACAGAGGAAAGGAACAACAGTCCAGCAGGAGACAGACTTCTTATAGAAGACTGTTTGGAAAGCTGTTAATTACATTTTCCTAATTATGTCAATTAATGGAGGGGATGTGAACAAGGTTAACTAAAGGTTTTACAGTACTTTTGCAGTTAGGGCAGAAAGAACCTTTTTCTTTTGCTGATATCTCTCCCTGTAAAAAAAAGCATTTATGGAAGATTGACCTGGCCAATGTGCTTTTCTTAGTGCATACTGTATTCAGGAATGCAGTGCACAGTCTGCTTCATTGTAGAGCATTGTATTTCTCTTGGAAGTATTGTTCAAATTTTGGTCTATTACAGACCAGTTTTCCTAAAGAAAAGTTTGCATTGAAGTTAGTTCTGAGTGGGTGCTTTTGTGCTCCCATTCAGCAATCCAGTGAAAAGTACAAAAGTCTGACATCTCTGAGTCTGACATGGAGAGATAAAGAGTGGGCACAGAGGGAGTAAGAATCATCATGGGAAACATCCACTCAGCATAGAGGGCTTTGCAACAAATAATTCTGTAATAGCAAGGCTCTGTTCAAGCTGGAGAGATGAGCAATCAACATTCCTTAGTTAAAATTAGAGGGCTGGGCCCTATGGACCATGTGAAGTTTAATAAGGGCAAGTCCCAGATTCTGCACCTGGGGCCAGGCAGCCTTGCTTGTGTGTACAGGATGGGGAGCAAGAGGCTGGAGAGCAGTGCCATGGAAAGGGACCTGGGGGTCCTGGTCGATGGCAAGTTGAACATGAGCCAGCAGTGCCCTGGCAACCACGAGGGCCAGGTGTGTCCTGGGGGGCATCAGGCACAGCATCACCAGCCAGGCAAGGGAGGGATTGTCCGGCTCTGCTCTGCACTGGGGCAGCCTCACCTCAAGGGCTGGGGGCAGTTTTGGGTGCCACAATATAAGAAAGACGTTAAACTATTGGAGAGTGTCCAAAGGAGGGCAACAAAGGTGGTGAAGGGCCTTGAGGGGAAGCCGTATGAGGAGTATCTGAGGTCACTTAGTTTTTTCAGCCTGGAGAAGAGGAGACCGAGGGGAGCCCTCATTGCAGTTACAGCTTCCTCATGAGGGGAAGAGGAGGGGCAGGCACTGATCTCTTCTCTGTGGTGACCACTGAGAAAGCCCAAGGGAATGGTCTGAAGCTGAGTCTCAGGAGGTTTAGGTTGGATGTGAGGAGAAAGTTCTTCACCCGGAGGGTGTTTGGGCACTGGAACAGGCTCCCCAGGGAAGTGGTCACAGCACCAAGACTGACAGAGTTTAAGGAGCGTTTGGACAACTGTGAGGTACATGGTGTGATTCTTGAGGATGGTGTGCGCGGGGCAAGGAGTTGGACTCTATGATCATGATTGGTCCCTTCCAACTCAGCTTATTGTATGATTCTATGATTTTCTGAATATAGAAACTCTGATGAACATGTGACTGTATCTTGCCAAGATAGTTTGAAATGTAACTGCCGAGTCATTTCATCTATGTGAAGGAAGGGCTACAGCTTTTGAAAGCTTCTTCAAGGTTCCCACTAAGTATATGATCCCAATTTTTATTCACACACAGACCTCCTGATTTGTTTCCTTAAATGAAGGAACTGAAAAGAAGAAAAATAATAGGATAATTCTCAGATACTGTCTCTTTTTGTCTGAAAGCAAGAGCCTTTCCACCAAAGTAGGGACTGAACGAGAATTAAAAAAGCTACGAGAATTTAAAAAGCTTTGGAATATTTCAGGTTAGGAGGAGAAGGTGTCAATCAACTGCAAATCAGTGTTTAAGAAATTCTTCCTCCCCTGAAAAATCAACGAAGAAGAAAAGCTGAGGGCAGACCTAATTCCAGGTAATTTATAGGAATGCCTGAGTACCCTGACCCTCGCAATTTGAGCTCTGAATTGTAAATTGTGTATCCAACCACTTGAGTGGAACCCAGAATTTTGAACCTGTGAAAAACCTACTATAAAAATATCCTTTGCAAGAGTGCCCTGAAGGGAAATTGACAGAAGTGATTCAGAAAATACAGCTAAGATAAATGCTTCAGGATATTTTCAGACTAGTTGTTATATGCATATTCCTGAACTGCGGAGGTTGTGCAACTTCAGCTTAAGCTCTCTGAATATGGGACAATCTGGGGACATTTTTTATAGTTTAAGATGCAACATAATTTCCTGAAGGTGAAGGATAAGATTGCGCTTTCAGGGTAGATTGTTCTTTCAGGCTTTCACAATAGGCAGTCTGACTTGTTCACCAAAAAATGCTCTGCGAATGGTCCGTGAGGTGAAGCAACAACCATAACTGGGTGCCACCACCCAGGAAATGTTCCAGAGCTGAAGGTTTTACACTGGATCTTCTCTTCAGCCAGAGGGGAACTGCAAAAAATGGATTGCGTGGGATAGAGTTACTTGGTGGGCACCTGGTCTCCAGCCAAAGTCAGCCCACCGCAGCTTGGCTCCTGAGGATGTGCACTGTTCATTCAGCTGCTGGGCACAAGGATCTTTTGGGTTCTTTGTGCCCATGGAAAGGAATTCAAGAAACTTAGAAATGGCCATAGCCATCAACTGCTGCTGTTCTCTTTTTAACATCACAAGTGGCCTAAAAGTAAGAGGGAAGATTTCTGTAGAAAAATGTCTTCACTGATATGCACTGAGAGTATGCAGATAACTTGTTTCTTTAGTATAGACACAAAGATTTAAGAAATCAGAATGATTTCAGAATCATATTTTAGAATATGATCTTACTCTCAAACTGGGAAGCCAAGTGTCAGGACCAGCTAATTTAAGGAATTGGAAGAATCTGTTCTTTAGCAGAAAGCTAGTAAGAGGCCATTCTTATCATGATTAAAAACTTTCTAATAGTATTATTCTATGAGCCAGAAATTTCTTCTTTTTTTCCCTCAAGAGTGTAAAGTAAGTAGGACAGAATGTAATCATAATTTCCATTAGCATTTGGTAACAAAGGTTTTCTGCCATACTTACTTGAGAGCTGAAATGTTATCCCAATAAAGGTCAGCTGGACAATTTCTGAGGGTGAGAGGCTGGTTCAAGCAGTGCACCTAATACAGGGATGTGGAGTCTATCACAAGCCACAGCACGGGAGGAATCTTCAAAGGACTAATTGTCTATCAGTCTGGGGCATTTCATTGTAACCAGCTACATCACAAAACAAGTGAAAATAAGATGGGTAATTAATGTCTTGCACTTTTTTTCTATGAGGAAATAGTGTAAAATATCAACTAATCTTAGTGCCAGCCCTGACCTGAATCAAAAAATACAGATACATTTTACAAGTTTTGGACTTGTGTAACTGTCATTAAAATTACATTATGTTAGACTGATAAGGGAGCCACTGATTTTTAGGATGGCTGGATGCTCCATAGTGAATAGTCAGTGTGGGCAAGAGTGGCTACAGTGAAAGCTTACAGATTTAGCTTAGAAAGTTCTAAGATTTCAGCTGTTATGTGCAGAGATCTAGTTTGGGAAGCTGTGAAGAGTTATTTCAGTATATTAAGCCTGTAGTTTGGAAATACAAAATATTTACTGCAAACATTGCAGACATGAAAAGAGAGATGCTTCTCTGTAGAGGCCTCCACAAACGTTCATGCAATTTAGAAAAGATTGCAGTATTTTGATCATAAAGTTGACAATCTGGACGTTCAAACAGCACACTAAATAAAGACCTCCACAGAAGTTCAAAGGCAAAAACATTGCTGGGTTTATAACCAAGTGATTATTTAAAAGCTGGAAAGAAAATGCCTTTATATTTCAGTGATTCACACAGATTGTCTCCTGCAAAACCCATGAAAAATATTCAGTAAAGGAAGTGCCATTGCCGATACTGATAATCCTGGAAAATTCTCCTGGCAATAGGATTGATTCATTCTTTTACTTTCCAGAAATCAACTCTACAGACATTAAATAAACTACCTTTTACAAAATTTCTCTGAAGCTTATGAAGTTCTTCCCAATTATGTTTTTGAACTTCAGACTGATGGAGAGAAAGAATAAATATCTTTGGAGGGAAAAGAGGAAGAATGCTTTAATATATCCAGCTGTGCTCAGAATTTACCATTGTCTCAAAACTGCTTTTTTTCAATGCTGCAAGGAATTTAATACCACTAACTTAATTTACTTAATTATCAGAAATAAAAGATGTAGAGTTATTTCCTTTATTTTACAAGTCCAGCTGGTTCTCAGGAAGATACTTTATAAAGATGCCCTAAATGTTCAGATCTAACCAGACAGATACTTCTCCACCATGGCTAAGAAGGCAAATGGCAGAAGGCAGCGTAGTCGGCTCTGTGGTGTTGCACCACCTGAGTGGGCATGCCAGGAAATGGCTTCATGGCTCCAGGGAACCTGGATCCGTTTTTGACCCAACCAAACTGCCTAGATTAAACCCATGGTACTTTTGGTGAATAGTGTCAGATTGGATTCTGGTGTTGAAGCCAGGTTTGCTGTATTTGAACCCAATTTATGAAATACGGTACTGCTGAGTGTGGGAAGAGCACAAACTGACCTCCCTGTTTTTATCTTTGAGAGCTCCTAAGCACTGCCACCTTCATACCTGCCTTCCAGCAGGAAATCTAGTGGTAGCCATCACTCTGAAATTTTAATTTCTGCCCAATTGACCAGTCTGAAGTGTTTTAATTGAGCCAAATGATAAGTTCTGGACAATGATCATTATGAATTTGGTTCCCTTTCTGGTACATTACTTTCTGAATGCTGACACTGATTTTCAGAGAATATTTTTTTGGGCCTTCCCTTCCCTTGATCTCAGTCAACAGATTCAACAAATTGTTGAAGTCAATTAACTTAACATTGAAGTTAATGATGATAAGTTCATTTATGTTAGCTGAGGGTCCTGACTTAGAATTTCTTTAGATGTTACAAATTAGTTGTTAACTAATTTTTTACTTGGTAGCACATAGGATCCACCTCTTCCACAGAGAAGGAGTGTGTTTTGCAGTTTTTTATATCCCTCTGTTTTGTTTTTTTCTAGGCTTTTGAAAAAGGAAGATAATTTTATTTTTATCCCTCGTTCCCGTGAAGAGCTTCCAGAAAACTTTCCAAAGGAAATTCCTGGGATCTGTTACTTCCTGGAGGTTAGAAGTGCTCAGAAGCCACCAAAACCCTCCATCACATCTGCCAGAGTGAGAAAGGTGTCTTACAACATTGGCACCATGTTCCTCCGGGAGACCAGCCTATGAGGCCTGCTGCAGATCAAAGACTCGTCAAAAAAGCACAAGCCCAGAACTGGGTCATGACAGGGGAGTTGGAGGTTCTTTGTATTTCACTGCCTTCTTCTGAGCAGGCAGCAAAAGCTCCATGTAATGTCAGGCAATAAACATTTTAAAAGGTGAGTAACTGCTGTCAGTAAACAAAGTGGAGATAGGGAAAAAATATTAAACAATGTACTTCCACTTCCAGAGGAATTTCTTTCATAAACTTCAGTCTGTCCCCTCTATGGCAAACAAAACAACAAAACAAAGCCCCAACTCTCAAATTAGAGGTTGGTCTTGTTTTGTGCAGAAAGGATGATGGTTCTCTGTAGATTTGCACCAGCTAAGCAGAATTGAGAGTCAGTTCTGATTATGCATTCCTACATTTAATGTGTTCTTCAGTAAGGTAATGATGTTTTCTAACTTTATGAACAAGCATTTCATACATATACTGTAGAGCTATTGTAACCTTCCTGGCAGGAGGAATTATGACAATACAAATATTGTAGGAATTTTACCTATTTTTATACATATTTCACTTTCTGGATAATTACATTCCACATACTGTAAGCTGAGTGAGCTTAGATAGCTTTTCAGAAATTACTATATATTTCATACATTCTACCTATCAAACCTTATTGTTATACAAGTGGGAAGAAGGCATTTCTTGACTTTTTTGGCAACAAAAGTATTAATATTTTACAGAAAAAAAACCCCCACTTTGGTAAATCAGTTTATCTGATTTTTATGCTAAAGCTTTAGATGAACACTGTCTTCTTATTTAAAATAATGTTCAGTATTTGTCCTACAGTGTTGTATGTCCAGTCCTTACAGGACAGTGCAAACAAAATGAACAGAAATGTTCTCTTCAGTGGGACTTGTTTCCCTTCTAAATTATCAGCCAAACTGATTTTATGTAGAAACCCTGAAGTTTTCTAAAAATTTGGTCTTGTGAAAACTTACTCTCAGGAATTCCAGCAGACACTGGAAGCTCTCTGGATGCTGGTTTTCAACCTTTTTTATAGGACTTGTGCTCCTAGTCCAAATTGATTATTGAAAATCCGTTCTGTTAATAATGACTGCTCATTTGGAAACTTCCTCTATTGCTGGATTGGCTGAAGGTTCCCTGCTCTATCTAGTGAAGATCAAAAAAATACCAAAAAGGGGAAGGCAGTACTTTTCCTTGCTGTTGAAAATTAATGTAGTATTACTGTCTTCAGTTAATCCAGTTCAAGGAAGATGTGTATCTGGCCCATTTTCAGGCATTGTCTATTTCTCAGGTTTTCCTTTTCAAAAGTAATGGTGGTCAGTTTTCCTGTGTGGGTGTACTGCTTTTGGATCATGCTGAAGTGGGTGATGTTGTTCTGAGCTTGTAGATTGTTAGTTAAAACCTGTGCAGTGATTCTGAAGTGGCTTAGCTGTACGTGGGCCTTTAATCACTTTGATCAAAGATAAGACTCAGCAGCACTAGGAGGCCTGAAAAACTCTGCATTTCTCCAATCCAGAGCAGAAATTAGTTTGTTTATGGATTTAGTAGTCATAACGTGAAGCACCTCTTGAAAATAAGTAAATAACTTCCACCACATTTCGAGATTGTCCAGTTGGATCTTTCTGTGAAGGGAATGGCAGTTCTGTATGTCTCCCATTTGACCAGCAGCCCCTGGGAGTATGGGATTAAGTCAGCATAGCACTGCTAGCCTGTGCTGAATATGTTTCAGGCTTCCTTTCTGTGAAGCTTTTCTGGATGAGAAAGGACTGTCTTGAACCTTTACAGACTTCAGCATAGAGAGGACATCTGAATTTATTACACAGGGGTGGTTTTTTCTGTGCCTGAGGAGGCACAGAAATTAGCCCAGAAACTTACTTCAATGCAAATTCACTGACTTACTAGCAGAATACTGATGTTAAAGATTTCTTCCATTGGTATTAGAGCATTCTTGGGATTAGAGGAGTTATTTTTTTATCTGCCTTGGTAAATAGCATGTGCAGTTCCATGGCCCATCTGAAAAATTACTTTAAAAAAACTGTTCAAGCTTGAGGTTGTAGAATTTCCATCCAGACTACAGATCTGAGAATTTTCTGCACAGGATGACAAGCTTTAGCCTATAGCCATTAGTTTGCACATACACAGGATGTAGCATGCATTTTTTACCCTGGGAACACCAGTGAGATGTGTAAGAATCATAAACGGATCAAAGTTCATGTTTCACCACTGAAAGAGGAATGCTGCTTCCCAGCTAATAAATCTATAGTTCTGATGTCATTATTTAGTTCTCTAGAGTGAAAATTTTTCAAATAGCCATTAGTAGATTTGGATTTCAGTCTGACTTCACTGGCACATCTTCCTCGTTCAGTAGGTGCTGATGTCAGTGTACCAACCTCTCTGGCCAAGCTCTTTTTCTCTTCTCACCACCCATAGTCCTATTTGAAGAGTACAAATGTAGAGGTTTCAACCAAAGCTTGTGGCTCAATAACTTTTCCCTTACAGTTGCCAATAAGAAATGTCTAGGTTAATTCTGCACCTGATCTTCACCAATGGAAACATTTTCATAGCAAATGATGGATAAATGCTAGTTCTACTAGCAAATTGGAGGAGCAATCAAAACCAGTTTGTATCACCATCCTCATCCTCTCAGAGACTGTTGTATGAGGAAATTTAAAATCAGAGAGATCAGTGCAGGAACTGAAAATTGGTATTGGTATCACCTTGAATACATTGATAATGTTTGTAAATAAATCATCTAGCTCCCCAAATTAGACTAGATTGACTGTATAAGAATATACAGTCCTTGTTTTTTAAAAGCTCGTGTAAAGGTAACATATCCAGAACTGCAGCACGGATGCTAAGTATTTGTTGTCTGTATTATGATGAGGGAAGTTATGAAAAAAGTGTGGGCTCTCTGGGGACATTTTTCTATGTCAATGTGAGGAAAGTGTAAAACAAATTCTCAGCGCTTTCTAAATTAGTAGTTGCGTCTGCTGCCTTTTGTATTAGGATACAAGTTTATTTTGTTGGACACCTTTACAAAATTAAATGAAACTTATTGTCAAGATTGATGTTGTCATGTCAATTAGGTGGTAATCAGACTCAACATTTCTTCAACAATTCTTACTTTTAGTGATAGGGGAAAGGTTCTCATTTGCCTGGCATTGTCTTCACAAATAAAAAGATTCTCAAAATTTTATACCTTGAGATGATGAGGTGGAGAGGTTAGAGGTGCTGAAATGGTTGCAGAAGTCATATACTCTAGTTGGAATTTTCTTTCAACATTTCCTTCCTATAAAACAGACGATCTTTTGTTTCTCTGGGCAAGAATTTACATGCCTGTATTTCTTCATGTAGCTGCAAGTAGCCACATCTGCTGTCTTGAGTTTCTGTGCAGACCAAATCCACCCTCTCTGAAGAGAGAAAGAGGAGATCTATTTCACGTTGCCTATACAAGGCAAGGGGAAGGTGATGTGGGGACACCCCCAGCTGGATTCATCAATCTCTTTGTGGCCTGTTTCTTGTAAAAAAATCATGAGGTAAAGAGAGTCAACAGTTGTTTCCCCAGAACACTTTTTACAGATCTTGTGTCAGATTTTTACATCTGCTTGAAACTCCCCATCACACAGGCTTTTCTGTGATGCAGTGCATAGAGGTCATGAACTCAGAAGAAAAAGGAAATAGTGATGAAGTGGTAGGGTGGTGGATGAATTTCGTTCTGCATCCCTCTGGTAATATTTACCATTCAAAGACAAAAGCCTCTGCATGGGAGAATTGCTGCTAAGACAGGATTCTCAGAGTGTGGTTTTCTTGCAGGATCCCAAAGGATGTTTCATTTTTAATACCAGAGAGCCAATAGTCATTAACTATGATTGTGGTTTTGGCTTCTCTGCTCATTCCCACATACAGTTTCAGATCTGAGTCTGTTTTGAAGCCTGGAAACATGCCTCTGCAAACAGAAAACCGAAGCTCTTAAAACCTTGGAAGTCTTGTATGGGAATTGCCTGTTTTGAAGAAATCCTTGTGGTTGAGTCATTAACAGGTCTGTGCAGTTCATGTGTGTGCACATGCCATTTCACAGTGCTATCTTCTCCTGTGTTTACAGTGTTCCCTACCAAGCCCAACAACAAGATCGGGCGTATTTAACATCCATTTCTTCCTGTGTAAAGCAATCAGTGCAAAACCATGACATGCTGCCTGCGTTTAAAAGTATCAGCACTGCACTAAGATGTAAACTCTGATAACCAATTTCACATTGTATGTTTCTTGCTCTGAATAGGTCCTTCTCTCAGGCAATTTAAAAATGAATGAAAAAAAATAGCACCCAAAACTGCCGTGTTGAATTGCAGATGAGTCCGAAACCTGCATTGGTTGTTGGGGCAAGTTGAATTGCTGGACAGCTTTCCAAAATTCAGCAGCAGCATTGTAAACTTAGGACATCTGAGTTTTCCTCTTCAAGTCTCAGGCCACTACCTCACCTCTGCTGAGTGCTCAGAGCTCACTGAGGAGAGCTAATTCCCTGTCCTAATGCAGTCTCAGAGCTTCTGGCTTAGTTTCTGGATTCTAGTGATCTTTTGCAAAATTGTGCATGTGTAGTATTTGGAAATAGCAACGTGCTTAAATTAGCAACAAAACAAGAAGCTTAAAAAAGCTTGTCAAACTCAGAGACAGTTGGTTCCTTTCCCTCAAGGTAATACATAATTCATAGTGCTGTACAGGATTGAGGGTGCCAGTGGCAAGAGAGGCTGTCGATGAATTGAAGCTGCTGAGTGTGCAGTAGACTCAACAAGTAGGAGTTGATCAGCTTCTGCTACTGTTAATATTTCCATCATCTTGCATTCTATGTCCTGCTCTTGGTCAGGGTTCTGCTCTTCAAAAGACCTCCACTTTCCTTCCCTTAGCACGCTGTATGTGACATAGATAGTGAATAAATCCTGTTGTTGTTCTTATTGGCATATATTGTTGACATGACTGCTTATATCTAAAGAATAACTGGGGTTAAAGGGCTTACTCTTCCTTGCAGCAAAGACAAAACTGCTACAGTGACACAGCAGGCACTCACATCCTTAGAGAGGGAAGAGACCACAGTGCAGGTTATCACTGGTGGATTTGGGTGAAGTCAGTGCATTAACAGCCCATGGCATGTTTTTAGCTTCCACAAGCACCAAATTTATCTGTTCAGATAGGAGTTACTCCTTAACGACGTTATTAATTTGCAATGCATGAGCAGGCTTACAACAAAAATCTGTGAAGTGTTTAACCTCATGTACATGATTGATCTTTTGTGGCTTGGCTGTTAATCATGCATGAAAGCAAGAGAAACAGTGAAACTGGGGAATGCAACAATTCAGTCACAGGCAACAGATCATTCACCTCTGCAGATGCGCACTTGTTCCTGTGTCTCAGAAAGGTTGACCTCCAGTTATCTGTGGTCCAGGTTAGTATCACTGTGTCACTATAGCAACAAAGTGGCCTCTCAAAGCAGCATGAGGCATCTCAGTCTCCTTCCCTCTGGGCTGGGGTTCACATTAGAGAGCCAAACACAACATATGATGCAAAGTGGCAACTTTGCTGGCAGCCTTAACAGAAAGATCAGTGGAGGCAGGTGTTAAACCAGCTGTTTGCTCCAAGGATTTTAGTTTTCAAAGGCAGAGTGAGGCTGACTGTGTTTCAATTTGGACAAAAAATGGAAGAGAGGATTTCAGAGAAAAAAGTGTCTTCCCTGGCTAGCAAGGAGGCAGTGGAATTAACATGAATCAAGCTGGTCACCTTGGCTGCAGCAGTGCCTCCAGCTGTCTGGCCCTCTTTGGCATTCCAACAATTAAGCTTCTTTTGAAAATTGGAGGACAGGTAAGCCCTTCTGGCACTTGTCCCCTCTGCTTTAGACAGAGGATGAGGCTGCCTCAATCCTTGAGTGTGCTTAACTTTCTCAGTGACCACAGATGGCAAACTTAGAGTAGACATCTGTTTTTTAAGATGGCCAAGATAAGTGAGACTGGTCCCACTGAATGGCGTTCTTTTCAGCCCAAGTGCTGTGTCTCAGATCCTCTGTTGTGCTGCTTTTCGGCATTTTGCATTGGCCAAAATAAATTGAATCAAACTAAATGTCAGAGGGATAGATAAGCATATTCCAGGATAAATAAAGGGTTGGTACTGTAGCCATGGTGACTGTCAAGAACATGGGCTACTGTGGTTCTGCACATCTCTCCTAGTGTCTGAACCCTTTGCACATGATACCAGCGCTGCCAGTCACAGCTCCTGGATGCCATTAGGAGATTTAGAAAAGCTTTTGAGCTTTGAGCCCCTAGCCCAATTGTGCAAAACCTCTGTGCCACGTTCCCCTGAACTGTATGCCAGAATGCCTGCATAAGCCTTATCCCGTAGTCAAGATGGTAATAACAAAAATAGATTCTAAAGAACAGAGAGATAGTTGCCAGGTTATCATTAACACACATTTTTTGTGCTTTTGTGAATTTGTAGGCCCAAAATTAACTTTCCATTAGCAGGAGGTCTCACATTGAGCTACTTGTTTTCTAGGTAATTATTCCTTAGCAATACTCTCTAATGACTACTCTTAAAGCAATAAATAAAGCCATGCATTATAATCTCTTTGTGTAGGCTCCTGTACAACACGTATCACCTTAACAAACGTCTTTCCAACAGGACATTAAATGGCAGAATAACACCCTGACACGTACTGTTTGTCCTTCCATCCTGTTCCTCAGAGAAGAGCATGTAGTGGAATAGTTTGATTTTATGAAGTGGTGTTTTTTTGTTTATTTTCTAAAAGTATATTTTGCTACTTAAATAAGGAAGAGCAAAATCAGAACTCTAGACCAGAATTAGAAAAGAGTTTTGGATGTAAACAGAGTGTTTTAAAAGACTGCCCACAGAGTAAGACTAGTCTCATCCTAGAAACAACAGTACTGGCAATAGTTGTAAGATATACCCAGGATATATACCCTATAAATAGGAGTAATAAACCAGGCAGATATATACAATGGATGACTTCTGTTTTATACACAACAGTAAACAGATGCTAAAACTGATTAATACCCACAGAGGGCAAATACTGTTTAATCCATTTTGGCATTTGTTTATTACCAGAAACCTTCAAGGTATTATTTTTTCCTTCCCTAATGAGATTGGAACATGCTGTTAAATCAGTATCAGAGTTTCTGAACTCATTGCAAAAGAACAAGTTTAGGAATAAGTAACCGTCAAGGAGAGATTTTTTTGGATGTGAGCCGTTGCATGAGAAAAGAGATCATATAGAAAAGAAAAAGGGAGCACTGACAGATATATTTATTTTAGAAGCACTGTGGCACTTCTGTTTGATTGAAATAATTCTGAAACTGTACACTGAAAGCATGGCTGCCCACTTCAGATTATTTGCATTTGCTAAGAAGGTGGAGGTAAAATTTCAAAAGTCGCAGAAGGGGCATACTTCTCAATCCCATTTTCTCTGCTTAAAAACAACCTCTTTCTGAAAGTTGAACCTTACTTTGCTGAATGACTCTGAGATTCTAAATGCCTAAGTAAGTTTTGGAAATGTGGGTTAGAAATCCCCCCTCTAAGTTACGTCCCATGTGTTTGTCAGTATTTAAGAGTGTAAACATTCCTCTCTGGAAACTTCTTGTAGGGCCTGCAAGTGTAGAAATAAGAAGCACCTGAAGAAAGTGAAGTATGTGTGTAGGAGAGGGCAGCTGTGCACAGATGTGCTGCTGATGTTAGCTGTCGTCTATTTGGAAGCTGGATGACGCAGAGATTATTCATAGAAAATGCAAGAAAGTATTGTACAGAGTGTCATGAACTCTGAGGGCATAAGGTTGAATTTTAGAGCCCATAATCCTTAGCATTTTAGTAGAATTGCATGAGAAATGCATGATTTTTGAGTTTTTTGAGTAAGTGTTGAATCTCTAGTTGCAGAGAAAAATTGCAGGGGAAGAAGATAGTCTAAAAAGTCTAAATGCAAAATGCAAAGAGTGACCTGCTTTTTGGTATTATTTGGCTTTCCTGGATGTAGGACTAAGAATTCCTCCATGAGTTTCAATACTGAATGCAAAACTAGATGTGAAACAGGGCAAGTGAGGTACTTTGCCAAATGAAAATTTGGAGGTGGTAGTAAGAATGTATTTTAAAAAGTATATAGGGATAAATGTTAGCACTTCTTTAAAAAATGGAGACTCTTGCTCTGTAAGTAAATATTGTTTAGAAATACCTAAACAGAAAGAAAGCTTGGAATACTGTTGTATCATAATAAAAAGGTACAAAGTCTATGAGATAATCCACAGTTCACACCATTCCTTCAGAAACAGTCCTATATATGGAGTTTTCAAGTGCGCATTCAATCAAGAGTTGTCTGTAGTAAATTTCCAAGGAAGTAATATTTCACCCAGCAGCTTCTGCAACAATGCCATGCAGATCATGTTGGGTACGGCTGAGATTTAACTCAGTGGTTTAGAGCTTATGAAGAGATACAGAGCATCCCAAAACCAAGCTTTAAATTTGCTTACTGACAGGACAGCATTGTGCCTTTTACTGAAGTCTAAACAAAGCCCATTTTAGTCAAAATTCCCATCCTAATGCATGACATTGACACCACCTTGCTGGAAAATTAGCCCTTCACTAAATTACAGCCATTAATATCTTTGATGCTAGAAAGTTCCTTATTATTCTTACATCTCACTGTGCCCAAGTTGCACTGGGATCCATTATGCTCTAGAGAACCAAGGTTTTGGGGAATTGCTGTAAAAATGAGTGAAATTCAGCTGATCCGTATTTAGGTGTCTGAAACTTCTGTCTGGTCTGAGCTGGTCAGGTCAGTTCCCTCTACAGTCACTGGTAGACATCCTGGCATTTCAAAGATTGAGCTTTCCTGGAGAAAGTCTTAGGGATGAGATAAACCACTGCCTTAGATGTGCTCTTCTCCCCAGTGACCCCTGTGCAGAGGTGGAGGGCTAGTTCAGATTAGCTGCCGTGCTGTAGGACTGCTGTTAAGAACGAGAGAATGTAAAGAACAGAACATCAAATACACGTGGAGACAAGTACACCGGGGCAAGGGCCAGGCTTCAGCCCCAGATTCAAAGGGATGTGATGGTAAAATTATTAATATTTAAGATTTTAGAGGTCTGGCTAGGGGGTTTATCCTGGTTATAATAACATTCCTTTCAAAAACTAAATCTAACAATCTGTGATTGTTGCCAACTCCCCACTTTTACTCTAAGATAGTACTAGTGTATTATCTGATGTATCCAGCAAGAGCCATCTCTCCAAATCATCATGTTATTTACTGCTTGATTCCTTCTTGGAATAGCTGCTTAAGAAATCCATCCATCCCAGTAATGGGTTCTTTGTATTTTTTAACATTGAAATGATAATTTTTCCTCACCAATTTTTTGTGAAACAGTGTGTAGGTCGGTGCCAGCAATCACTTGGGAAAGAGAGGGGAGCAGAATATGTGGTGCTGGCTGGACGTTCTCTCATTGTGATCATAGTTACTGAAGCTCCATCTCACCTGTCCTAAATTGTACTTGTGTTGTTATGCACTTGGAGTAGCCAGATTCTCCAGCTGGATCCTGTGTCAGGCTCTGAACCAGAGAGAAGTGGGAAGGACCAGGGCTGCCACCCTGCTGCACTTCTCCCATATGTCTCTCTTCCGTTTGCAGTTGTCATTCTGATCCTTAGACATCTGTGGTGATTTTCACTGCAGTCATGGTCCGTGGGAAAGTTCCTCTTGGGAAGAATCAATAGTATGCAGTCCCCCGCACTGTGAACTGTTACTCTCCAAGGGAAAGGGATTAGAAATAGTATTGTCCTCAAGAGCTGAGAAAACTTGCAGATTTTCCATGCACAGTAAACAGTTTCTATAATTACCAGGAAAACAAAGCAGAGAGGCTGAGTTGTGCAGCAGGGGCAGCCCATCTCACACGCACTGCTGTGATAATGAAATCCAAACCCTGCGGAATTGCGGGCACATTATTCTCACTTGCTTTAAAGGTCAGCTAAGAAGCTAATTTCTCAAATGGGCTCATAGCTCTGAGACAATGTAATACTAGTCATTTCTTCCAACAAATTGCAGTTGTCAGAGAAACTGGATTAGTAGCTCATGGAGCTAAAAATAGACACTATGGGCTTGCCAGAGAAGGGTGAATTCAGTAACAGAGGTGAAGGTACATCAAAATATCGTAACATCTGGAGAAAAAGCAAGGAAAAATGCTCAACTGAAAGGAAGTCACCCATAAAATTACATTAAAAATAATCAGAATCGCAAAGACGAAGAATGACAAGCTTTAGTCTTAATTCTGTTTTATTCACCTTCTAAATCCACCTTTCAGTTTCTGCTTTATCTGCTGAACCAGTTTGGCCACAGTCTGTTCAAAGTTCAGCACCTTAAATTAGGCAGTGAAAGTCATGTTAAAGCCACTATTTGAATATTGAAAAAGAAGTTTTTGGCTTGACATTTCCATCTTCTTTGCAGGAGGGAGGGGGAGATAATTTATTGATAAATTTATTCAACTTAAAAATAAAAACTAAACTCCCAAAACCCAAATCTAAGAGCTACAGTGCAAGCAAATTTCCAAACCTCAGTGTATCTTTACTAGAAAGTGGCTAATTATTTTCTATTGCCTCAAACATTTGCATTTTAAAGAATTCTCTTCTGTGCCATGATTTTGCAAATTCACTTTGCTTCTTGCTTGGATTTAACAAACTAAATAAAACAAACAAATTCTTTATTTTTCACTCTTCTTCAGTTACTTATTTTCCACAGCAGAGCCATTCCACCATACTGCGCATGACCCTGAAGGAGCAACAATCCACTGCAGATGGGGAACCTCAGCCTGTTTGCTCAAGGTGAAAATTTCTGCAAGGTACAGGCTGGGTCTCAGCTGAAGACAGGGCTGGCAGTAGTTGCATGCAGTTTCTACTATGACTTAAGTAATTATTTTTACTTACATATTCAGAAGCTGACCTATGCATAGCTCAGGAATAACCTTCACCACTTTCTTTAGAGATTCTTTCTGTAGTATGGATCTTTTCTGCACACCTGTTATAAAATCTCTGCATTTCAGATCTGAGGCATTGACAAGTATAGGGTATAAATAACTTATGTCAGCAAATTAAATCACCGTGAAAAATATTTGTCAAGTATTTATGCTCATTGTCTTTTGGATATCTTATAAACTAGAGTCCTTTTTGCAAATTTTTGTTCTTGCAGAAGTCCTCATTGTAAAAGAGGTCAAGAGGAATCTTGATTTGGGGATTTAATTAGCATCAATGCCATTTATCTGGCATTCAGTGTGTGCCATTATTACCAGGGTGTTAAGGTTCAGTGGTGGAACAGAAATGTCAGAACAAGCAGCACCAGCAGTGATCTGCATCGCACATCCTACACATTATGAACACATTCAATGGCTTACTTTGTATTTTATAGAACGTGATATGACTGCTTAAATTTGTAGAAATATAGGTAGGGATAAATAATACAAAATATGTGGACATTGTCTGATAGCTGTCTTGAGATATTATGGATATATTATCACCTACCTGTGGGATTACTCTAAACCAAATCATGCACCTTTTTCATCCATCCTTACTTCAGAGAAAAGCATGGCCATCTTCATCCCTTTGGTTTTAAAACTTTCATTTCTTCAGAGTCCAGAGATTAGTGACACAGGTATTTTTCAGCAAAGGACTTTAAGAGAATAGTAACTGTTTTTTGGGGCTTTTTTTTCCCCCTAATATGGTGGGCTCCACTTCTAGGACTGACTTTACATTCCTTCTTGATATGAGTTTAACTTTTCCCGGTTTACTAAAATCCTGATGAAGTTCTTCTTTGCAGGATCCCGCAGTATTTTGAAGAGGCTATGTGTATTCTGTTTGTGCAATTCACGGGTAGAACACATATATTAAGGCATTTTAAGATCACCATCCTGGAGAGTCCAACCAATTATTTCACAGCCACAAAATATCCCTTTCTTCTCTTTGCTGCTTTGCTCTGCCAAACTAGCCAACCTTAGAGAAGGAACTGAATGCTACTAAAAATAATCTAGTGGTTTATATTTGTATATTTCAGTGAGATAAATTTGCAATAAGGAGAAACTTTTGCAGAACAAGTTAGTATTATTGGCGTGAAATTCACAGCCTGGGCCCACCAAGTCAGTCTCTTCCCAAAGCCTTTGAGGACAAATTGAACTTTGCATGCAGTATCTCACCTAGAGGAACTGGTAAAAATTTTCCAGTTGTCTGTGACTGTGATTCTGACTCTCTCATCTAATCAGGAATCATGAAATTCCAGAAAGTGTAAATGGAAAGTTGTGTTTCTGATACGTATTTAAACAGTTTTTCCAGGAACCAGCTGAAATTGGTGATTCAGGCTCATCTTCATTTCCTATGCAGGTAATGCTAGAGAACAATTAACTTTGATGCCTTAGAGTTGTATCTTTCAACATTTCCTTTAATTTCAGTGTTGCCAAAATAAAATCTGAGGGCTAATTCCTATCTAAGATGGTCACAAACATCTCTAATAACAGAGCCAGACATATGTGAAGATAACTTGGATTATTGTAGGAAGATGGATTTTCACCTGAGTTCACTATGCTCAGTTCTAGGAGTGGGAATTTTAGGAAGTGTTATGAGCCCCATATTGCTGCTGTGTCATTTACTGAGAGAGAACCAAAGGGACAGTACAGTTCAGTAGAGTGCAGGTTTAATCTCAGCTTTATGAATGCCGAGAATTGCTGCTTGTCTTGTTTCAAACTTCTCTGTTCTGGATACTGGGTAAAAATATTTGGTACTCC
This sequence comes from Pardalotus punctatus, assembly GCA_013400915.1. Classification (NCBI taxonomy): domain Eukaryota; kingdom Metazoa; phylum Chordata; class Aves; order Passeriformes; family Pardalotidae; genus Pardalotus; species Pardalotus punctatus. The sequence continues at coordinate 189,345 of VZTX01023062.1, forward strand.
TAAAATGTGAAGATTGACCACCTCAAAAGCTACACTCCTGTGGAAATGGACAGCTATGCCCTGGGTGCAAATGCTTTCTGTGTAGTTCTGTGGTACTGTTTTTACTGTTGTCTTATAAAGCTTCTCTGAAGAGAGTTGTACAAGCATTCTGCACTAACAAGATTTCAACCTTGCACTATAAACAATGGTTGCTTAGCATTAAAATAATCTTGGATGCCGTTAAAGAATACTAGAGCTCTATCAGGGTTTAGAGCACTGAGACATTTGTGAACTGAACCTGTTTGTATAAAATTTCCTACAGACAAAGGATAATCTAATTAATGACAGTATTTCCATTTTAGTAATACACAGAGGAGGTAAGGCAGTGTCCCTAGAGATTTCTGTCAACATAATGGTTAGATTAATTTTAGTACTCTGTAAATCTGAACATTATTTTAAAATATCAGCCTGTGATATATTGGGAAGGGATGGGGCAGGTTAGAATTTTATTGTCAGATGGCATGAACAGAAAAGCTCAGAAATCATGTAAGCCAAGACCCTCCTACACTGAAATCAAGGGATTTATAGCAAAATTGCATCTGATTATTTGTCCTGTAACTAGCTGTTCAGCAAAGGAATCCACCTGCCAACAGAAGCCGAGTCCATACAAACTATCACATGCTGCATTTCAGTTTTTTTATTGGGATTTGTTTGGCAGACTTAGTGGTCTGGAAATTCCAGTAAGTACCTCTGGTTGAACGTTGTTATTTCAGTTATGATTGCTTCCCCAAACCAACTGAATTTTTTACTAACCAAAGACTTACCTACTTGAAAAAAAAAACAACAAAACAGTAAAGTTTGGTTCTGTCATTTGTGTCCTTGACTGTGAGCAGTTGAAATGCATGATGTCTGTAATAACCAGGCCCGTGCTGTGGCATTGAACAAGTTATTCAAGGCTGCAGCACCAGTATAACACAGCAGAATTCAGTATTAATCCCTCCATGGGAACATGAGTCTATGTAAAAACTTGATGTGCCATATGTGTAGGCCATGGGAAAATTGTGTGTGCAGTGAACTATATACGGTCTTAAAAGCTTTAACATTTGTACTGCTCTTCCTATTACAAAATGTATGTCTTGATAGCTGTTGATCCTATGCGCTTCTGAAAAAAAGTGTAATCTAAAGTTTGTTCTTCTTGTTTTAAAATTACTCTCTTGTGTCTGTTTACACAGGCCTGCGTACAGCAAAGGGTCTTTCTTCATATGTTGCTGGGAAATGGAAAAGCAGATGCTATTTGTAAATCTTGCAGGCTTAGAGACATCAGTGAATGCCTTTCCTGAGTCTCCTCCTGATAAGCCACTTCTATTTTCTAGCAAATGCGAACAGTGCCAATAGTCTGGGCCTTCTTTAGAGGAAACAAAACAGCCTTGTTCTGTTCCACTTCTATTGATACTTAATTTTATCTTCTTGCATCTGTTTGAGTAGGCTGTGGTGATAAGATTCTTCCAAAGTGTCACTGAAGACAACCAGTTTGCCTTTTTTACCCTTCTTTTTTCAATGCCACTGAAGGCCTCAAACAAGAAGAAAAAACTTTACAAAACTCAGGCAGGTATGCTGTTAACAGGTAGCAGAAGGATAAAACAACTTTCTCAGAGCACCCCAGACTGTCTGTTAGCAACATGCCTGCAGCGTGTTGTGACCTGACATCTCGCTTTCATAATGTGACCTACTATAATGGTGTTTGTTGCAATGAGGTCCTTTTAGTTTGTCCTGAAAGATTTTACTTGTTTGTCACCGTATTAGAAACATAATGTACACTCTATTAAAAAGCAATATACAATATACTATACATCTATTTCAATGCCTCTAGTTTTGGGCTAGTATTCATCTAAATGTTTATAATCAAAATACAGATTTTCTTGTTCTTCACAGGACCAAGCAAAGTTTTGCCTTGTCTAAATACTAACAGTAACATTTCTATTCAACAAATACTCTTTTCTCATGCTACTAGTTTACTTGTGGTGGGCTCCATCCTTCTGGTTCCACATTAATGCATTTTAAAGGGAAAAGTAATGAGCTATTTTGGTGCATGACCTTTGCACAGTACCTGATTCATAAAGATAAATAGATTCAAAATTTCATTTATGAGTTACTTGTGATCAGCAAAACAACGAAAGTCCTTTGAAGTTCAGCTGAGAAAATTCTGAAGTTCTTGCATTGCTTATTCAGTTTTGCAGTTTCTAGAGTCATTATAATGGATATATTTGAGGAAGCCTTTGCCATAGACACTGGCATATTCATAAAAGTTGTTCTAATTTCTTCTTCCAGTTATATGTGGAAGTGTACTGTAGTGGAGAAATTATCTGGATTTTTAAAAAAAAATCATGCAAGTTTTCTTCAAGACAGTTCTCACTTCATTTGTCTCTTCCTCTGGTAGGTAGCTCACTTTAATTAATTCTTGTCATATTAGTAGCACAATATCCATAAAAATGTTTCTCCAGAGAAACCTCACTGCAAAATGTTTTGTTCCTGATTGCGACCAGGATGCCTCTATTTCAGAGCTAAGTCACTGAAAAAGTGATCAAAGAAGACAGAATATTAGGACAAATCAAGAAATTTTTGTGTATATTGTTAAAAAAGTGCTACAACAGGGAAGTTACTGAGTTGTTTTTTTCCTCATTAAAATCTGCTGATACACATTACAGCTGGTCATAAAATACTTATTTCTTCCTTCACTGTCTTTCTTTTGAAGCCAAAAGATCTCCAAAGCAAAACAAGTTAATTGGTGACTTTGTACGAATTACATAGCGGATGCAATCCAGACACCAAGTCTATCAGGCTTTAGTAGTCCCAAAGTCGCTAATTCCCTTTAAGTCATTGACAGAGCTGGTTTGTGTGAACATTGTAACAACACAATATGAAATGCACCACTTCAGTTACATTGTTGGCTGCTCAAGATACCACCCAGACTGTGTTTATTCTTCTTCTCCCATTGCTTAAAAAGGAAAAAAAAATAGCTTAAGTCTGTGTCTCTGCATTATTCAAGTTCTCATATGTGCAGCCTGCATCTAGTGGTATGGTGCAGGCTTGCTTTTCCATGACAGCACCTTTTGTAGCACGTTTTTTTTTTCTGTCTGGAATTTTTTGACATCTCTTCAGCCATGTCAGTGGCTTTTTATTTGGGCTGCTCAGTGCCTGGAAATCCTGGATAAGAGGCCACTCTAAATGTGTGCAGAACAATTTTGTATCTCAGGTGAGAAGTTTTGTATGGATATTTTAGATTTATTGCTAGGGGCAGACCAACTTTTCAATTTTGTGGGCTCACCTTATGCTGTAGAGCTGATGTGTATAGGCACAACACATGTTGACACATTGCTCAGCTAGTGCAGACACATGGTCGTGCAGTTCAGTGTGGCAAATCCTGAGGAAAAATGGAATTTGCAGCAATTGGAATTTCAGATGTTGGCAGGAGTACATGACTTGTACCACCTACTCTCTCTTGTGTCATGAAAACTATCTAGAAATATAGGAAAATAAGGAAAAAAAAAAAGAAACAGATGAGGACAGCTGTGAGGCAGAGCTCATTTATCAAATTTTGTGTTCCAGATGTGGAACTACAGCCATTCAAAATACAATGGTTAATGCTGATCAGCTGTCTCATAGGAGTTCCATCTCAGTTTCCATAGGTAAATTTTATCCTGAGAAACTGTAATACTGTCACAGGGCAGGAGGTGTTTGTCCTTTTAAATAACCACTGTTTAAAGGTTGGTTGCTGACATGGTCCGTACCCAAAGGCCCTTCTGGGATTTGGCAAGTAGGGTTCAGTTTCCAGCAAGGTTTTGTGGTAGGAACTTTGAATGTTACTGTGAATCAGGACTGACCAGTGGTGGTCCTGAGCCTTCACAAATAAAGCAGATTTTTGCAGCACAGTCGAAACCCTGGTCAGTACTGCCGTGCCAGAGAACCCGTGCTCTGAACAATTGCAGGCTTCCTACCTCCTGGTAATCCTCACAAAACAAAACCATGTGGCTCCTGTTTTACATAACAGGAGTCGTTGTTTGGGCTAAAAGTCTGCAAAGAGCTCTGAAACTGTGTCCTGCTCTCCTTGCTGTGCAAAACCATCAGGAAAGAGCCAGGTCGGATCCTGGAAGTGTTCCCTTTGTTGGGTACCGGCCGTACCCCATGGACGGTCACAGGTGGGAGCCACACACCCAGTGTCCAGAACAGCGTCCCACTCAGCCAAGGACAGGTTTTCCATACATTCTACACACATGCCTACATATTTTATGGATCAGGTCTGTGATCAATGTTTCGGATGGTTTGTTTGCGGTGGTTTCATGGGGTTATTCTCTCTTCGGTTTGCCATGTAAATAATATTGTACATCTGCTATTTTATTATACAAATGCCATGTGTATTGCTTATTTTTAAAATGTTACAGCTCTGTTACAATTTATTTGCAATGCCATCTGACAGTATTGGTTTAATATACAATGTATCTGTATGGCATGAGTGAAATTGATTATATTTTGCAATGTCAAATATTTTATTTTTGTTTTTTAAAAAGAATACATTTCATCCTATGCAGTTCCATGAAAGTTTCTTAAGTGGCTCATTATGTCTGAAAATATTGCTTCCTCTCCAGTAGTGCAAGCATAAAAACTAATATTCCTGATCAAAATCATCAGATACATCATCTAGCAATTTCAGATTAGAAATGTGTGTACAAATATGTAAGCATTTATAGTTAATCAGAACATCTACTATATCTTCCTTGCCTTTTGTGTAATGAGATATTTTAATCATTTTGTATACTTTTTATTTGTAATTATTTGTGACTCATACACAGTGTAAATAATGTTTCATTATGCAAGTTTTCTAGGTACTCAAGGTTACAAAAAAGTTGAATTTGTATATGAAAAGAAATTGGTAGTAGATTGGAATGACATAAAATAAAGTGGTGATGACTATGTTCTATTTATACTGTTCATTTCCAAATTGTCTGTTAAAGAAAAAACATTTCATTTGCCCTTTAATGTCCAACCAGTTATTTGAAGTATATTTACATCAATAAATCATGCAAAAGTCTATTAAAAGTCATGAAGCATCATTGAAATTTTCCTTTTTTCTGTTTGTGGCTTACCTATGGAGAGCAAGACTTAAATATACTAAAACCCAATTTAGTGGAAACAGTCCAAAGTCAGTGAAGGTATTTGTGGAAAAGAATCTTTTTTCACTCCTGTCCCTCAAAACTCACCTTATAGTCCAAATCCAAATCTATTTTTAAACAATAAACTAGTAAAATATGTTATAACAAAATGGTAGATGTTAGATATAGATACACACAAAATAGATTTTGTGTATATCCCTTGATAAGTAAGCTTTGGTTTTCATGGACATTGCCACGCAAAAACTTTACTAAAGCCTTTGTTCTCAACTGAACTTCTGGCATTCTGAGGCAGAGCTTCTTAAGAAATTTAACAGATTGTTGGAAAGAAAATGTCTGGTGTGGGTGATACTACAACAGCTGATTTCTTTTCAGTGATTGTTCAGTTCTTGGTTCTGTAGAAGAACAGAGCAGAAGCAGGTTTCCTTCCTGGAGAACAGTGAGAGAACAGGTGACATGGCAGTGAAATCCCAGCATTAGATCCTCGTTACCAGTGCAGGAACAAAGGAAGCTGGCATGCTCCAGTGTAATCAGCTTGACAAATGCTGCTCGTATTGCCCACTTTTTCATTCCTTCTTAATCTTTTCTGTATCCTCAACTGAGAAAATGCCTCATTCTGCTCTGCTATTTTTTACGGAAGACCATTAACTAGATTTGGTTGCAATATTTTTTCTGCAGAATGTGCTACTGGGAGAAAATGGAATTTCAATTAATTCAAAATGTTGTCAGGGGGTTGATTCTGACGATTCTGTTCTAAATATGCTTGGCTTTTATGTGGCTAAAGCTAAAACTATGGAGAGTTTAACCTATCCTAAAATTTTAGGGATTTTTGCCCTTGCCACAGCTGACTTTAAGCCTGGGAATATTTTCTAGGAAGGAGACTGATAATCTGCCCATTCCTGTCTTCAGAATTACTCCAGAAAATGATTCTGAAATTTTTAGGTGGGAATTTGAATAACTCTGGTATGTGGGAGTCAGTTCTTGTCCACAATATATTTGAGAATACTGTGTATCAACCAGGAAATTATGGTAAAGACAATTCTCAGAGACTTATTAGCTGTGAGAGTTACTGTTTTATTAACATAACACTGCATTTTGAGATCTCACTTTCTCCAATAAAGTTTCTTTATGCAACTGTGTGGATGTAAAGAATGGAAGAAATGCTTTCAGCTTAACACCCATGTACATTAAAGACAATTCCAGCACTGAAGCATACAATAGGAATAAAAAGTTATGCAGACATGGACAATAACAATTATGAAAGTTGTGGCATATATTCCTGAAATTAAATGGGAAAGAATTGCTCAGGTTTGAAAAGACATGTCTGATAAAAATCTCTGAATACTATGGTGAAAAGGGATAGGAAATTATTATTCTGTGTTTCCTATAATGGCAGAATTAGAGGGCATTTAATGAGGTTACAGGCAGCAGATTAAAAACAAGTAATGCAAGAGAAAGTACTTTTTTTTTTCTAAGAGTGTGTAATCAAATTGTGGCGCTCAATGCCAACAGAACATTTAAAAGACTAAAATAGAAGCAATTAGAAAAGCTGATGGAGGGTAGGTTCATCAGCTGATTTGAAACATGTTGAACTGCATGCTATTGTCAGCACAGAAAGCCACTAATCCTTTGTTGCAGGAATCTGGGAGAGTGTCCCAGCCAGAGTTCTTGTAATACTTTATTATCCCCTCTTTACACACCATTCCCTATGGATATTGTTCCAGACAAGTTGCTGGGTAGATGGACAGACATTTCTAGAAAAAGCCTGGGTTTGTATTTCTGTATGGGAACACTGGAAAAAGAGAGTCCAGGATGATCTGCAGGCTGGGTGAAGAACGGGCAGAAGAGAATTTGAAAGTCATCCCAGCATCTGGAGATAGAGCAATGCACTGGAAACTTGCTGTTAATATGCAGTCTGGACACCAGAGCTGCTCTGGGGGAAAAGAGGTGGTCTTCATTGGGAGGCAAATCAAAAAGGAAGATTTTTGCTGAAACATATGAGCACAGACAAGTTTCCTGTGACCTTTCATAGCACTTTCCCTATGCCTAGGAGAAATATCCAAAAGTATGTATTAAGTCAATAAAAGAAGACCCAGTAATGGGCCAATATCAGTGTTACAAGAAAGACTTGGAGGGCTTTCATCATCTTGATGGGAAAAACACTCCATTGTGTGTTGACTCTACCTGAGTACCTGAGGGACAGACCTTGCAGGATGAAATCTGATACATTTTCAGTAACAGCTTTAAGTGGAAAGGACTGTTTAAGTTTCCTTACGTGTAATATTCTTCCTTGATTTCAGTACAGACGCAGAAAAAATTGATAAATATACTAAATAAAGACACTATTCTTCTAGGTCTGCACACTCTGTACATTTGAGCAGATCACATACTTTAATTCTGTTTCGCTGGCCTCTTAAGATATAGGCATGTGTGAGATGCACCAGCTAAGTCAGGCTGAGTGGAACAGAAACTGAAGTTGAGGACCATTTTGATTCAGTATTTTCATTAAAGACCTTAGCACAGAGGAGAAGAAATTACACCTGTTGATGGCACAAAACAGGGAGTTGTTATCAACACAAGAGCCAAATGAAAGGAGGGAAGAATAGACCAGCCTCCAGACCACATAAAATAGAAGTAGGATGAAAGGATAAGTAATGTCTGCCATGATTAATTGCAGGTATTCCTGTAATAACTGGAAACTCATAATTTAGAAGTGACAGTAGAAGAAAAAGAGATAGAAGGGTACTGACTGAGAAGTGTATGATTATACCCACTAATGTCATGTGAAAAAGACAAATGTAACCACGAGATAACTGTTTCTGATTGACACAGCGAGATATCAGTGGCATTGTATAAGGTGCTTATGTGATCATATCTGGAATTCTATGTGCAACTCTGATTCATTTAAATTCAGGATATTGGTGTATTTTTGTGACTGGCAGCAATGTAAAGCCTAAGGGAAATATAATTATTTAATTAACCTGTTTCTTTTCCAGTGAACCATGCATCTTTTAAAGGACATATATAAAGTGTGCCTGATATAATTGTATGTCTTTAGGTAGAGAATATAGCATGAAAAATGTCCAAAGTACTCACATTTCTTCCTGCTTAGTAGGCTAAGGAGATACAAAGTGATGCAGCTTAATAATATTGCCAAGAGATAGAGGCGGCTGAGTTACCATCTGGTGTATCTCTTGACAGATCCAGGTTGTGATCTTCTTTAAAACAGTTTTTCTTGTTTTATGCAGGGCTAGAATGAACAGGTGAAGGGTCTTCAGCCATTGTCTGTACCCCTGACTTTTCTTTATAATGTGAGAAAGGAAGTTAAATAGCAATTTTTCCACAAGGCATCTTGGTTCGACTTCCTAAACACAGATGTTTCCTGCACTTTTAATGCCCAAGTTCAGCTTGTTTGCCCTTTAGCTTCTGCATGGCCAAAGAGCTTTTGTAGGTCCTGGGCTACATTTACCAATGCCACATTGACCTCTTAGATGTCATAAAACAGCAATGTATCCAGGCAGCTGAATCAATTACATGGTGCTGAGTTTATAATTGATTTCCCAGATAAAAACATCACAGCGCTTGAAGGAAAAACTAGCTAACCAGGCAAAGATCACAGGTCTTTCTTCTACCAGTGTATGTGATTGCTTTTACTAGAGTACATTCACAAATGATAATACAAAGCTTTGCATATGGGCCAGGAATATATTAAAAGAAGTTTGAACAATATTCCTAACACAGTAATGTGATGATTTGAGTACTTTTACAAGTAAGTAAAATGGAACTGTAATATGATTTATTTAATTTGTCCCTTAAGATGTCTCTTTAAGTCCATGAAAATAGACATAGTATTGTATAATTTGCATTTTTCTCCCATCTCTCTTGTTTCTGCAAATAGTCGTTTTTTGCTCTGGCTGCTCTGTCTTGTATAATAGGCCTTATTGTAATTGCTTTCAGAAAAATCAATATAATCGTATGGTGCACAAATCCAGCTAGGCTGCTTGTCCTATGGTGGCAGTGAAAGAACAAATACTGCTTTTATTTCAGTTGTCTGTCTGGAGCTGACAGGTTATTACACTGCACATGAAAATTATGGTATTGAGAACTTTGCAGCAGTATGAGAAGCTGAGTGCAATGCTCTTCAGCCTAACTCCTGATTGTGTAACTGGCACTCTGCAATTCCCTGTCACAAAACCCCGTGGCTGGCAGGATGTGGTTGCTTAGCTCTGAGTTCTTAAACCTTGGACAGTCCCTCTGCAGTGACAATGGCCGGGTGGTGTGTCAGGAAAAAGAGAGACCTGAGTCATTACAGAGCAGGTCATACGGCTTGTTACTGATATTAATTCCTTGTTCCAATACACCCAAGAATACTTCCCAGTTTTAGGACTGAATGTTATGTATTTCTTTCTTTCTTTACTCTTTCTTTCCCTTTAGGTTCCTGCCTTGGGAAATGCTACACTGGATAATGAAGTATGGCAAAATTCTTGGCTTGACTTTTCACCTCTCTTTGTGTCCCAGACATAATATACATTTTCTGAGCCCTCCAGTTCTTTCAGGTCTGAAGACACCAGAGTGTTAGAGAAGTTATTTTGATTTTTCATTTCTATTACTAAGCACTTTATTATCAGAATTTGAACGTCTTGTGCTAGATATCTAAGACCTTAATAGATTCCTCCTCCAAATGGACTCAGAAATTCTCCAGCTCTCTCACTTATTCACAGAAGCATTAAAAATGTTCAATGCATTGAGAAAATACTCTTTCTCACAAGAAGAAGAAGAGGGTCAGGAACTGATTTCTTCTGTCTTGTCACCAGCAATAGGAGTGGAGGGAATGACCTGGAGCTGTCAGGGGAGTTTTAGGTTGGATATTAGGAAAAGGTTTATCACCCAGAGGGTGGTTGGGCACTGGCACAGGCTCCCCTAGGAAAAGGTCACAGCATCAGCCTGGCAGAATCCAAGAAGTGTTTGAAGAATTCTCTCGGGCACATGGTGTGACTCTTGGGGATGTATTGTGCAGGACTCAGTGATCCTTGTGGATATTCTACCATTCTATAATTCTTCAACACCAGAAACATAGTCATCTGAGGCAAGAGGGCCTAGTTTGGAGTGAGAGCCACATCTTCCTCTCATCTGTCTGCTGGAAATACAACACAGCAGAGAGGAAACAGACCAGGAGTTTCCTGGAGTGCGTGCAAGAGAACTTCCTGACATGCATGAAATCAGACTTGAGCTAGACTCTAAAACTGAGCTCAAATTGAAATGAGTACAAAACCATCTGAAATAGCAGTCTCAAAAAAAAAGGAAGGTGGAAGGAGATGTAGTATAAGCTGGGTAGAACTTCCTAAGGGCAAGAGAAGAGATGCTGCTGTCACCAGTAGAAAACTGTTCAGAAATATACTATAAAGTGATGCTGAGCTTCTGTTTAAATAATGAAATAATAATACTGCAAAGCATTATATTATTTAAATCTGCTGCTGAAAACCCATCAATAACAATAATAATAGTAATAATATTAAATTCTGGGATAAGCGGGAGTTTAAAACTAGTTTGAACATTGAAGAGTGTAGTTCATAAGGAGAAAAGAATTATCTCTTAATGTCTGTGCTGGCATCCAAGGGAGGAAGAGAATTTTATCTTGCAACAAGGAGAAGATTATTGGTAGAAAAAAGTAGGCTTATTCTTCACTTTAGGCTCAGAATTATTTTGTATTAGAATTAAGCAAAATTCTTGCCTGTCTCAGAAAAACCTATGAATTTCTCAGATGCGCTGAAAATCAAGACCCAACCAATTTTAATTGTGTACAGCAGATTATTACCTCCAGGAAGTGTAATATAGATTACCATTTGGCTGAGTATTTGCTGCATGCTCCAGGTCAAAAGGAGCTTGTGTAAATGTCAGTGGCATAACTGATCTGTGACACTGGAAGTGTGTGGTAAATCAATATTATCTTAATTACATTTTCTTGAGGCAATTATGTAGTAGTCAGAGAAGGATGGCATATTTAGCTTTAACAAAATTTATAAAAGCTTGACTAGTTCATCAGTAAATTCATTGCCTGCAAATCATTAAAAAAAAGCCAAACCAGAACACTAGAGGTTTTCCCATAGTACTCCTGTACCTAGGACATTCCTGGTGGAGACTGTGCTGGGTGCTGGCCAGACCAACATGTCACTGTGCTGAAGTGTGGCTGTGGTGCCATTTTTGCCTTTTCTAAAATGGGGGATGCCAAGGCTATTCTGGCATTGCAGCACCTGGCAGCACTGCTCTGTATCTCCATCCCTGAGGACATCACAACTTCCTGCAGAACAATGCTTGCAAGAGAAAATGCTTGTTGAATCTTAAAAAGGAGCAATCACCAGCAGGAGCAATGCAGCAGGAGCAGAGGCAGCCTGGTGGCTCACCTGCTCCTGGGCAGCACTCTGCCATGCTGCTCCTCCTGGGTACAGAGGCAGTCATTTAAAATAAACACTGAGATAAAACCAAACCTTTTCTTCCTTGAAAGCCACTTATTGCTCCCCTGTCCCTCCTCTCAAATGGTTAATGGTTAATGGTTAATGGTTAATGCTATAGCATTTGTTTAATTAAAGAACTGCTTTCTCAGAGGCCACTCCAAAATACAATAGTGGATTTCTCTACTATTCATGCATGAAAAGTGCAAGATATTCTTTGCAACTTCTGTTAACAAGTGCAGGCAGCTCAGCTTGCTGCCCATCTCACTGCCCCATGAGAACTTCTCTGCCTTACTCATAGCAGTACCCTTGCTCATTTTCTTCCTTTATGTAAATAATTAATGCCATGAAAATGCATTCCTTCTTTAATCTCTGTGCAGCAATTTCCAATGTCACTCCGTAAGGAACTTTATTCCTTAATTAGGCTCCAATGTATTCAATTTTGAAAAATGTGGGATCTCACTCAGGAATGAATAGATGAGTGAAATGACTCACTTTAGGCGTTCTTGTGAATTCCTACTCCCTCCCCACATGCCTCAGTAGATGGTGTGGTGTAAATGAAGAAATGGACCTAGAAGAAAATGGTCTTAGAAGAAGAAATGTGGTAAGAAGGAAATATTTATGTATTGGCTAGGAAGACAACACAGTTCTGAAAAGAAGGAGAGAAGGTTCCAAGCAACCAAAATTAAAGTACACAGAACAATTCAGAGTTATTTTAATAGCATCTGCTGCAGAGGTTAAGAAAGCAAGCAGGTGATAAGGACAGTACAGACAGTAAGTGGGGAAAAGCCTATTCCACAGAAAGACTTTTCTATAGTCACATCAGACTGAGGAAAAGTAATGGGGAGGATGACACAAAGGCAGGGAGTGCTGTCCTCCTGTTGAGACGAAACATGCTTTTATCTTTTGTACATATTCATTATTTTTTAATGCAGCTTAATTTGCCATTTCAAAAAGAAAACTGTTCATAATTTGGCTTTGCTTTTCTGTATGTGGTCCTGATTTGGTTGAGCTGAATTTTCTTAGATTTCTCTGTGGCAACTTCCATCAAATATGTACATTATTTTTATTTAGATATTTGCTTCCTGATTATTTACTGAACATGACTCATAACTGCATTTTTTTATTTCAGTTTTGCACATTTGTTGACCATTTCTGCTACAAGAATGTTTGCTGTAGATAATTCATTTTCACAGTGGTGAAAATAAAAAGATTCATTTCTTGGCATATCCAGGAACTGAAAAAAGGCATTCAGGGGAATTACTTGGGTGAAGTGAAAAAAGAACTAGAGATTCAAACAGATGTGGCTTCAGCCAGTGAAAAATATAATTGTAATATGCCAAGAGCCCCTATGGATAACAGAGCACTGAAGAACAAACCACATCAGTGTGTGAAGAGAAAACAAAGGCAACAGAATTCCCATCACAACTGGCTGCTTTCAAAATGGCATTGCAAGTTGGGAAGTGCCAAGGAGGAAATCGGTTTAAAGGCTTTGCATGCAATCTGGAGAGTTTAGTGCAGCATTTCATCAAGTCTTGTCCAAAGAGTTGATTTTCCTAAAGGCGAATTATCTTTAGCAAGTAAGGTCCAGAACACAAATTGACTTGCTAGCATATAGCAGGAGGTGTCAGAAATTTTAGTGCTTTGGGAACAGACTCATTTTTCCTTCTAGCTTTGCCTGTAGACCAGCAGAGAATTTATCTGCTATGGAACTGTATCTGGGCTCTTTGCAATTCCTTACCCTGCCTGTTCCTTGCTTGCTCATTGCCAGGAGGTAGAGAAGCAGCCCTGGCTGGGTGGGTGGATGCAGCAGCAGGTGATTTGAACACAGCCCAAAGACAGCACATGCTTTGACATCCTTGCTGAGTTTTTCCCCAAGAGAATCCATATCGCTTAGTCTGGTCTTCATAATTCTATACAAAAATCCTTATCTAACAGTTTAACATCAAAACCATATTTCTTTCTCACTAGAAAATGCCTTAGAAAATTTCTTAGAAAGAAAACCAGGTCTGGTTTAAAGCCACTAGCATGGGCCTCTGCAGGTTCAAGTTCATTTTTCTAGAAAGCACCTGCATAAACATATTAATCCAAAACATGTAGTTCTACTGGATATTTTCTGCATCAATTTAACTGCAAGATGACACTGGCTCTTTGAAAAAAAGCCAAAAACCAAAACAAACAAAAAAAAATGCAGCCAGTCTGTAGTCTCAAGACAGGGTACAAAACCCAGGTCTGTCAGCTGTTAAAAGTGGAACATTTAATTGTCCTTCCCCGTGGGACCAGATTAAACCCAGGCACAGCCAGAAGCCCTGGTACGGAAATGATATTTCAAGGTTTTTATTGCAAAGAACTAAAATAATAAATAGTGGGATATTAAAACCATGTACTGGGCACTGTTACATTAGCAAGTTTAATAACTTTCCTCAGATATTACTTTATTGTAATTTGTACAATGACCATGACTACATTAGGGTTTTGGGTGACTACTGTGTTGGTGAGATACAGCTATTGCTGGGCACATTTGCTGTCACCATGGGCTCACAGATAATAAACATAATTACCTCCACAGTACCAGCCAGTGCTTCTCCTCACATAAATTATTTTGCAGCACTGTGACCCACCCCCATGTGGTGTGCTGTGCTGCTGTTGTATGTCGTGATCCTATTTCAGCAGGGTATTAGCTGCACTGCAACAAAGATGTGGAGATGTTGAGCTCCTGGGAGGTTTTGGCCGTTCATTTAGTTCCAGAGTAGGAAAGATTAATTTATTACCAGAGCTTTAAGAGTGTCTTTGGGTTTTCATCCTGAGAATGTTGGGCAATTTTTTTCCTATACCCTATTGCAAAGTCATGCTTATGGAATCTGATTTGCACTTCTAGATTTACACATATATCTGATTTGCACTTCCACCCCCTCTCCTGGGACAGTCTAGACAGCTTTGAAAGATTGATAGACAGAAAAGTATCACAAAGGCTGCACTTTTCTGTCCAAAGCTGCTTAGGTATTTAACACCTTTTGGCAATAACCTTGAATCTGGGGGAGTAAATGCAGTTCTTTGAGATGGAGCAAGCCCTTGGAGAAACAGCACTGCATCAAACATTCTCAGCTGGAAACTGTCTTGCACACAATGCGTAGTATCAACAAGCTGTTAGACAAATGTCAGGTTAGCTAATCTCTGGGAGCACAACTGCTTTTGGCAGCATCCTTTCTTCCTGTTTCCTAGTGTAACTTTCCTGCTTCAGCCCCCTGGTTGCCTAGAACCAACAGCAACACCATTTTCCAGAGCTGAGACAGACAGATGCACCCTGTATTCATCTGGAGCAAAGCCTGTTTCTAGCAACATAATCCTTATTTCTGATAAGAGAGGTAATGGCGCATATCTGACTTTCTATCTTTATAGTATTAAATCTTCAGAGAGATTGCAGGGCTGCCTTGATTGTTCTCTGTCAGTGATCTGTCTCCTTTCGATCTCTAGTCTGACAACTATCAATTTCCTATCAACATCACTGGGTCTCCCCTAGGATTTACTTGCCAGTGGCAAGTAGGGGAAAGCTTGTCTTCCTGTCTGTGTTGGCTGCCTACCTGAAGAACTGCTACCAGGCTTCTTGGGAGGATCTGGTCAGGAAGTTTTGGATGTAACCCATGGTGTGCCTGGCTGGGCACCACGTCTGTAGAGTGCACTGACCTGGCTAGAGGAGACATCACACTTGCCCTTGGGGGGCTTCTAAGAAGAACCATTTGCTTCAAACTGCCTGGTACTCATCAGAGAACCTGCTCACAGTGTGTGCTTCCCTAGTGAGCTGAAGGCTTTGTACTCTTATCTAGCATGGGGTTTTATACACTTGATTTTTTGCGTTGTGAGTCTTTTAACATTATTATTAAGAGCACAGGGCTTCTCAGCTGGCTGCAAAAAGGAAATCTCCACCACCAGCATAAGCAGCCCAGGAGCCTTCAGTTCAGCCTGTGAAATGGCTGTCTGTGTGTTTCTCTGAGTGGTCTGCCTCTATTGTTTAAATTGATAAGCAAAATCCTAGTTCTTCAGAAATTTTGCAGGTGTGAAATTATGCACGAACTATGAATCAAAAGAAACCAAGGAAATAAAATTCAAGGGGGAAGAAGTAGTACTTTGCTGTGCAGGGAAATAAATGGCATTTTACATTGTCATTAAAACAGTGAAATATTTATTTGATTTTCTTTTGCATCAGTAATTTAGAAGGCTCTGTCTGACAAAAGACTCAAATACAAATCTCAGTCTTATTTTGGAGTTCTGCTTACCAAATATATCTACTGGGGCAAGAGTTACAGGATTTAACTTGCAAGCCTGATAAAAAAATGAAACTGGAGCTTGCGCTGAAAGTATGATAGCAGGGATTTGCCTGTGTGCACACCCAGTGTGCTTAGTCACTTGTTCCCTGGGGACTCCAGGAACTCCCCAGCATAGCTGAGACACAGGGCTGCTTTGGTTCAGTGCACTAATGTGTGACAAAGTGCTCAGCTGAACCACTGGCTTCACTGTGAAGCATTTGAACAGTTTTGACAGCTGCTCTCCAAGGGAGTTTGAACAGCCCAGCAGACTCCCCTGGGCAGCTGCTGCTATGCACAGACCAGTGGACAGACCATGCTGCAGTCCCAAAGATGCTCTGAGGCCATTCCTGCAGCAGAATTGACCAAACTGTACACAATCAGGACACCTGTATGGTCAGTAGAAACTGCTTCTGCAGATGCAGGAATCGTCACACAGGAAAGTCCTTTGTACAGACTGGAGATTGGAAAGGCTTTTGCATGGTTGTAGAAAATCAGTGGCAATGGACCTTGCTCGTGTGGGTGTTATTGTGTAGGACCATGACCTGTCTAGATATGAAAATATCCCCATGAGTACAGTTTGGAGGATGCTGCTACAATGATCCTCTCAGAGTCCCATCACCAACCTGACAGCAATTGGTCACCTGTCTGAGAGATTCAATTTCCCTTCTGAGTATTGTCCTATGTAAATGTCTCAATAAATCAGTTTATCTAAAAAACGTTTTCTGTCAGTGTCTGCACTGCTATGGCAGAAGCCTTATCTTCACATTTAGAAAACTTCATAAATAAATATGAAAATAACTGGTATCTCTCAGAAATGTAGGAATAACCTTAAAATAATTCATTTTAAAAGCCTTAGTAAACAATAGTGGATGCTTTACTTCCTCACAGGTTCTTAAGCAATGCTGAAAAGTGTTAGAGGACAGACAGTTTCTTAGTAAGTCTAACTGTTAATGATATTTCTTTATAATTTCTTCTCACATTAAAACACAGTATCTTCTCATAAAGTGAGAAGTGAAATTCATATGGTCAGCTCTCAGGAAACTGCTATTACTTTAAAATTTATCACCCCTCCAGCTGAAGAAAGGGAGCTTGACCACAATGGATAAAATGAGTTTGTATGAAAATAGCACCATAGATGCTAACAGCTGTGCCATGGATGTAAATTGGCTTTGTTTAGTTCTGTATCTCCAAGGTAGGTGGCCCTGACACATATTGATGAGATCCCCCTGAGCCTTCTCTTCTTCAGGCTGAACATTCCTGATTCTCTCTAACTTTCCCCATATTACAGATGCTCCAGTTCCTTAATCACCTTCGAGGCCCTTCATTGAACTCTCTGCAGTACATCCATGTCTCTCTTGTACTAAGGAGTCCAGTTCTACAGGTACAGCCTCACCAGTGCTGAATAAAAGGGGAAGGAGCACCCATTTTTTCAGCCTGTTGAGGTCCCTGTCCAAGGCAGCACAACCCTCTGGCATATCAGCCACTTCTCCACCTTTGTGTCACTGGAAACTTGCTGGTGGTACCTTCTGCCCCATCATTAGTGAAGCTATTGAATTATCTTGTGATTCTGTGGTCTTCTGAGAACTACAGCTGACCACTGCATGCCTGCTCTCTCTAAGGAACACTTTTCACTTTCCTTCACTTACCAACCTGTACTTTTTATATTCCCTTTACCATAACCAGTGTGGCACTGTTGTACCCATTTGGGTACTTTGAATTACATCTGCTTGAAAAGCACTTGATAAATCGGAGATTTGTTAAAGGTGGGCTGAAACCTGCCTTTTATCATTATGGAGAAGGACTCTGCTGTAATGTGGTTTTTTTTCCCATTGTGAGGATATACATACAAATTTATAGAGTTTGATGTTCATGCAAATACATTTACCTGTGGGAGGGAAATGACTCATCTCTAGATTTTGAAAATGGAAGTGATGACTGAATTGTTTTTTGGAGACAGGCTTTTACACCATCTGCAATGCTGTCATGTTACTGCAAACAGACCCAAAATGCAATCGGAACAACACTGTAAAATAGACTGATGTGAGAAATTCCATTGGCCATACTGTGGGAATCTTACTAATAGCAGTGAGAAATGCAGTTTATATGAAAAATAAAGAAGCCTGGTACTGAGAGCCTTCTACCTGTTTCTAGAAGTTAGAGACTGGGTTTAGGTCTGAAAACTAAGGCTTTATCATCTTTCTGACATTCTTTCCGGCATTATTTCATGTAATAATTCAAATTACATTCAACCTTGCAGAATCCTTGGCCTCAATTGCACCTCTATCAATGCTTTCACTCCACACTCATAATTATCCCCTGTAGGGAATGGATTTTATCAGTTTTCATTCTTCCAGCTTTCAGGTTACATAGCCTATCTCCTTATTCTTGCATCACAAGACAGAGGAAACAGAAATTCTCCGTCTACCTTTTCTATCACATTCCTTTATTTAGCATAGTTATTTCTCATCTCCTCTTATTAGTCTTCTTTCTAAAGGAAACAGTTGCACTCTTTTCAATCTCCCCTTAAGTGTTTTTCTGTATTCTAAATAATTATGCCCTTCTCTCAATCCCTCTATGATTCTGTGCAATTTTTCTCGAGAAATGGTGGCTGGTGTTGTATAACTAGCAGCACAATTGCATTAGTTTTGCACTATTCTTCTCAGCCCATTTTTGCGTGCAGTCTGACATACCATTTGCTTTTTTTCCATCACTGTGATACATTAAGTAGATGTTCCAGTGATTTACCTGTAATGATATACAGCTTTCTTTCCTCAGGTGGAAAAGCCAACAGATTTCTAATTCAACTGTTGAAGAACAAGTAGTTTGGGAGGACTTTTTTGTACTTACCCACTTCACATTTCACTTGTCTATATAGTCTGTCCTGCATTCTAAAGTTCTTTGTCCTATTGCCATGTTCTGAATAGAATAAATAACTTTATCAGATTTCATATTTTGTGAACAGATTTTGTAGATAAAATTCTGTCCATTCATTTGTATCATTCATGTTCTGTGATAATGCTTTTTTTCTTGTGCATAGTGAAACTTCAATTTTTAGTTTTCTTGTGCTGGGGATGTTATATTTCTCCTTAAGTAAGCAGACCTACCAACTTCTTCCATTTCCTATTTTCCACAGGTTCACTCATAAATAATACAATTCACAGATGGAGAAAGGAATAAATGAAAAGGAGCTAAATGGATTTCCAGCTCAGTCCCCTGAATTTTCAGATTATCACATGGAAAACATTAACTTAGGAGTTGTCTATAGTAGCATTTCCTCTCCATTCCATTTCCCATCCCAGCACACAGAAAACCAGGGAATACCAATTTGTGTTTGTAAAACTTTTTAAAATTTGGAATTTTACCTGTAATGTAAATAAAAATTCTGAAACACATACTATTGTTTTAGGAAGAGTAGCTCCATTCAAAGGATCTTGTACTTAGGGCAGAAAATTTCTCAAGAATCATGTTCAGCCATTTATGACTTGATTATCTATGGTACAGCATAAGCCTGTCAATACGACCTTAAGAGAAGAAGGGAAAGAAAAAAAAGCTTGAGGTATCTAATAGAAACAGTTATGAGGGTTTTATATGTAGCACTACGGAGTATTTTGAGTACATAAAGCTCCAATTGTATATAGTCCAGAAAAAAATCATGGAAAGGTTTTGAAATTACCCCT
The DNA here is from genome assembly GCA_013400915.1 of Pardalotus punctatus. Taxonomy (NCBI): domain Eukaryota; kingdom Metazoa; phylum Chordata; class Aves; order Passeriformes; family Pardalotidae; genus Pardalotus; species Pardalotus punctatus. The sequence goes on from VZTX01023062.1 coordinate 208,919, forward strand.
TGGAGGTTAACAGTGGAGCAGATATCCACCTGCAGCCCATGAAAGATGCCATGCTGGAGAAGGCTCCTAGCAGGACTTGTGGCCTCATGGAGAGAGAGAGGCTATACTGGAGCAGGTTTGCTGGCAGGACTAATAACCTGTTATTAAATGGCAATAAATTAATTTCCTTAAATTGAGCCTGTTTTGTCTATGAGAGTAATCAGTAAGGGATTTCCCTTTCCTTACATCACCTCTTTTCATCAACCCACAGGCTTTTTTCATGTATTTTCTCTTCCTGTCCTGATGAGGAGGGGGAGAATCTGAGGGCAGCTCTGGTAGAAAAAAGTGCCAAGCCCAACACAGAACCCTCTCTGCAACCTCAGTCAAACATGTACCTGCCAATAGGAAATATTTTTCACACTAGACACAGTCTTCAGTTCACTCAGTTATTACATTCAAAGGCAAAATCACCATGCATTAACTCTTCCACCACTAAAGGCATAATCTTCCATATATTGTACTTTGCATCTTCATGCCTATGCCTGATGTTAGCTATCAGAGGTCTTTGTGTAGAGACATTCTAAAATGTTTCTATCATGGATACACTGCAGGAGGGAAAAGGGCATTCTCTTTTGATAAAGATATTACCACTGGTGTGGCTTTATCTTTTGATACCGAGGCTGTGCAGCCATTTCTATTTTGAAGTTGTGTCTGTACCAGAAGTTGCCAACACAAATGACAGAAGCAGAGGGACTGAATGAATCCATTGGTCAGTCTGAAAGAAGCTTAACTTTCAAGGGCTCTGGGTGTGACTCTTTAAAGACAAAAATGATAGAAGAACTTTTTCTTTTACTGTTCAAGCAGATGAAATGCTGCTGAAATTGGCTTCTACTAGATTCACTTGCTGCTACTTAGTTTAGGACTTTTAACATCTTCAAGAAGTACCCTTTAAAAACCGCTTTTTGTTTGTTATTTGAGGTTTTGGTTTGTTGTTTGTGTTTGTTGGTTTGGTTTTTGTTTCGTTTGTTTGGGGCTTGTTTGTTTTGTTTTTTTGTTTTGTTGTTTTGGGTTTTTGTTTTGTTTTTTGTTTTAGTTTTCTTTTTTGGTTTTCTTACTATGTCCAAACTGTTTAGAAGCTCCAGATACTGAACAGGTCAGGGAGTTGGGAATGCTGATCAAGGAATACTGGAAAGTGTCTTTGCTTTGCCCTCATTTATGTAGACAAGCTGACTAGGCTGAAAGCATACTTTCGATAACAAATATTAAAACTGGAACTGGAGCATGGAGTCTTGAGTGTCCTGTTAGAAGCAGAGGCTCCGTCTCTTTTTCCTTAAAATAATGTGAAATAGCAATTTGGGATCCAAATATTTCAAAGTCCTGACTTCCCCTATTGCAATTTTTACTCCTATCAGTTTCTTCAAAACCTGCTGAAAGCAGTCCAACAGAATTGATTTAGCACCAGGAGAACCTGGCATTAGATTAGACCAGTTACAAAGAAGAGTGGTAGAGCAGAGGAAATCAAACCACAAAGATCCATCTGAGAAAGAGGCAAAGTGTGCTGTGAAGCACAGAGAGCTAACAGAACAAAAAGGGCATTCCCACTGAAAACAAAACAGGCACGTAGAACCTGTGATTGTTTCTGAAGCAGTTATGTTATACTGGTACTGAGATAAGGAGATAAGAAAAGCAATAAAACAACCAAGGCTGATGGCAGTAAGCAATGAACAGGAAAATAACTTTCTGTGCCATGAGCTGCTGAGGAAAAACTGAAAGTAAGTCCAGGGACAGAAGGAAAGAGTTTAGATTAGATTCCTAGAAAATATTTCTTTCTAAGTGAAATGTTAACAGTGGAACAGATATATGAATTCTCCTGCAATGGCTCTTTGTATTGAAAAAAACCTGTGTAGGTTTTATTGGGTTGTCTCTGGAAAATAACATTCTTTTTTCTCTTTTGTGTGCATTGCATAAATTAGATTTCAGCTACTGAGCCATGAGAAGCAAAATCCTGTTTAATATCATATTCAATCTGAGAGAAGCAAGCCTCTTGCCATATTGTATAGCAAGGAGAGTAGTGGAACATACAATAACAACATGGATGAAATCTGGAGATAACTGAGAAGTTTCCCACATGTGAAGAATATGCCTTTTTATCCACTCTAGGTATACTTGTCCTCTGGAGGCACTTTAAGCTGATTCGTTTTCCACTCAACACCCTACATTTTATAGAGATCGATTTTGTTGCACAGAGACATCCCTCACAATCTCTTTCCTCACTCTCAGGCATAATTTATCTTTCTATACTGGAAACTAAAAGTCACTCTCACTCACTATGCCGGAAAGTATCTGGGAGTATTAAAAGTAGAGACAACTTTAGACAACAAAGAATGCAGAAGCTCTACACATTTTTCCTGTTTGGAGGAGAAATCTGGCTTCAGATCTGTACATACCAGGTTTCCAACATGAAAGTGTTACTTTATGCTGAGTGTTGATACCGACCTTACTTAGACTGGACAAAGAAGCTATGAAGATGAAATAAATAAAATATGCCACTGGCTCAGTAGCATGAAGGTCAGGAACCTTATCATTTTCAGTTTGGATGTTGATGTCTTCTCAGTGGTTACTCTAGTGGTTTGAAACTTAGGGATTTGCTGAGCTGGGAGGACTTTTTCCCTAGGATATTCTGTTTCTGTCTTGAATATTATGTGAAAACTTTTTCTTATGGGAGTTCTTCCATTATTGGGAAGAACACAGAAGATAGACATGTAAAGCAAGGCACAGTAAACTCCCCTTTGAACTGAGTTTTTATAACAGTTATGCTTGCAGTTCAGTTCTGCTTAATGGATATTTTTATGAGGTACTTCCTCTGAATTTCAAAGTAGGGTATCCTTAGATCCAGAAGTATCCATCAGGAAGGCCAAATATTGCTGCAATTCTCTTTAATTCTTATTTGCTGCATGAAAACAGGAAAGAAATCCCTTTCAGGGACTAATTTATAGGTATTGGCTCTTATGGAATAAACCATAAATACAATAGACTGATTTATTTCTAAGCAGAGATATTTCTGCCACAGTATTGACTTTCAAACCTTTGGTATGCAAGCTAGACCTTGATCTCACTGTCTCCTTATTAAAACAAAAACCTTAAATAAATAAATAATTTGCTGACTCACTACAGTTGCAAGACTGATTTTAAAATGCTTATTCAGGATGTAAAGTTTGGGGGTTTTTTTACTGTAGTTGAAACCTTGCATTCCAGATGAGTGGCTGCCTCATCTACCTACCTATCTGGTATCTCAAAAAATGTTAGAAACAATCTTCTGAATCTTCTTAAGATATGTATTGAACTGAAAAGAAGACAGTATTCTGGTTTGATCAGCAAGTTTTTTGATGAAGCTGGGCCTGGCTCAAACAGCACCAAATTTGTGATAGGCCAGGGAGAAGATTGACACTCAGAGCCTCATGTTTTCACACAATACTTGGAGTTGCCACACTCTTTTTTGATGAATTAATATTCTCAATTGCTCACACTTAGTTAACATGCAGAGCCTACTGGACCCCTAACCCTTTCAGGGAAAAAAAATCACAAGCTGCTGGAACTAACAATGCACTTATGAGTTTATAATTGAAATTATGTAAGACATAAAAAAAGAAAATAAAATTCAATTATTTTCTAATTGTTTCATCTAGAAAAATAATTATAGCAATTTATTGAATGTTCTTTAAAACAGAGATGCTTTTAAAAAGTCTTCCAGTTGACTCAGAGTAACTTGAAAGGAATTCACCATGCATGACAATTAAGGAAGGAGCCACTATAGCATGGTAACAATGGACTGTTCTGAATTTCTCTAGTAGCTCTTCTGAAGTAATCTGGGGCTGACCTGGAATTGTGTGTGGTTTTTGTGTCTAAATTAAAAGTATGCTTTTCTTGAGCTCTAACCAAACTATCTGTCAGTCAAACCCGTGGCTAATCAGCAAAATTATGCCAGGTACTAAAATCTTCTGTTATTCACAGCTTCATATCAGGTAGTTGGTAGGAGACATATACAAAAACAGATGAAGCTGCAGAAGCAACACCCCTTCCTCCCCTAAAATCTGCACAGAAGGATGATTTTACCTTTCCAGTTCTGATAATAACCTTGGATCTAAAAATGTCTTTCTTTTTCACAAGTCATTTTCCATTTCTCCTTCCCCTTTCTCCACAAGTCAATATTGCTAGTCATGGTCATAATGAATTGGAGGTGCGGTTTTGATTTATTTTAAAAATTCTTAAATAATATTTTTTAATGGAGTATTGAGCAATATTCTCATTTGCTTCTGGATTTAAAGTTGGGTTTTAGATAAAGGTTCAGACGTCTACAGATATGTGACATAGTATCAATCAATTTTAGAAAAACCATTAAAGCAACTCAGGATTTTCCAGTTCTGCCACATATGAGGGCCGCTTTCTCTCTAATTATAATGCAAAGACTCTTATTAACACCTTTAACCTTGGAGCCAGGCATATAAGCTCCCATTAAAATCAAGGGAGATTTAGTCAAGTCACCCAATGGAGTTTAGAGAGCTGTTTACCTGCCCAAATGTAGGTGTTTGCTTTTAGAGGAGTCAAATGGCTCTCCAGAGTCCATATCTGCACCGGCCAGATCCCCATTGACTGCCATCAATGATTAAATTTCTGGCTCATAGAGACATCTAAATTTACATGCCTAAATCTTCAGATACACTGTCTGAATCTGGTAACCTGCAATGTGTCTGGCATGTATTTATGCAATGCTGACACAAATCACTCTAAAAATCACCTTTTCCTGCAATGTACACCATTTTTCTGAGCAAAACCTAAGGGGGTGTGTTGGTAGCATTGATGAATCCCAGGCAGCAAATGGCCATTGTTGTGCTCAGAAATGTCTGTAGATTTTACAGAAGAGTCCCAGTTTCAGGCAACTATTACTTACATAAATGTGAAATGTTGGTAATATGATGCAACATGTCTATTATATTTAAGGATTCTTAAATATGTGACAACAAAAAGAAAAAGTGCAACATTTTAAAAATCTGAAGAACACTGTAAAGGATATTATTGCTCAAATTCCTTAAAAAGCACACTGTATTACACATCTGCAGAAATAACGTTGTCAAATATGCTATTTAACTTACCCTGAAACACTGGAACATTTTCCTGCGTATTACATGAGTAAAGGGTGAGATTTAAGTATTTGTTTTTCAAAGAGCTCAATAAACCTGATCATACATGATTGGATTGCTAAAAGCTTAGGAAATTATGGCTCCCTGCGTTCAGTTTTTTCTCAGCTGCATGTAACACAGGGAAGAATGACTATAGCCCTGTGCCCTTCTCTAGCAGAAGGAATAGAGGTTGAGGGGGAATGACATTACACTGGGCATCTGGCTTGTCTTTAGCAAACTTGGTTGCAGTGTCTCCATCCCAATGTCTACAAAGCCAAGCAAAGACAGCAGCAGTTCTGCCCTCATAAGCACGGATCTCTTGGCAAAAGTCAAACACAAAAAAGAAATTATACAAGACTTGGAAGCAGGAAGGCATTTATTGGTAATGCTTGCCTTCAAGAATCCCAGACCCCTGAAATCAATGGGGAAGTCTAAAGCAAGAAATTAGGTTGGGGAAGAGTTACTGGGATCTGATGGGATATACCCAAAAGTGCTGTGGGAGCTGGCTGATGTGAGGCTGCTCTCAATTACCTTTGAAAGACTGTAGTGATCACAGGAGGATTTTTGGAATGGGCAGAAAGCAAATGCCACCCCGACATTCAAGGAAGGCAAGAAGGACTATCCTGGGAACTACAGACTGGCCAGCCTCACCTCAGTCCTGGAACATTCCTGGAAACTGTTTTCAGACATATGAAAGTCAGGAAGATGATTGGGAGTAGTCAGCATGGAGACACAGGATAAATTGGGCCTTAGGAACACCATCATCTCCTACAGTGAAATTAGTAATTTGGTGGATGAGGGGAAAGCAGTGGACATTGTTTTGACACTAGCAAGGCTTTGGCTGTTTACAGTAACATCCTCACAGACCAACTGACTCTGTGACATTTATGGAGAAGACAGTTTTTGGCATATAGTGAACAGAATTTGGTTTATGTTCTTCTTACTGGATGTGTTCCCACTTAATGGTTCACAGGCTAATAAAGGATCTATGACTTTTCTCTCTCACCTGGTGGAAAGTGCAGGGATGACACCTGGGTTACATGTATCAACACACACCAAATTATCTCAAGAAATGTTTCTTATCCCAAATCAAATTGCTTTCCTTTCATTAAATTTGCAGATCTGGAGTGGCTTGGATTTGCCAGCTCTTTTGAAAACTGATTCATGCGAGAAAATTATAAGTTAGACTTTTCAGAGCCTAAATGTAGGCAGCCATCATTTTAGTCTGGGCCATGGATTAGGCTTCTACTTATACTTAGTTCTCTTTAGTCTTTTATCGTATTTTAAAGCATATGGCTGAAGTTATTTTGTGTCTTGCTAAATGTGTCATCCAAGCAACTCTGACACTTAAAATGTTAATCAGATGGTAGTTTTCTATTTGACAAGTCGGGATATGACATTGTGAAGCTCTTGGTTTCTTAGATGCTGCTAAGTATATGCAAAATATTGTCATTTGATGGGAATTTCAATTTGCCATCACCATGCATTGCATCAGAAAATATAAACAGATGGGTCACCTTGTGATAGCTAGGAATAAGATAACAAATGGGGGAGTTATTCTACTTTTATAACTCTATAACTGAGGGCAGAAACTGGCTATTAGGGCATTTGCAGTCCAGTTGCATTACAGTTCCTGACTGTATGAGGTACTGTGTGGATTAATAGCTACTGAAACTCACTTCTCATTGATTATGTCTTATATCCATCCATCTCCCACTTGCTCCCTCTGCAGTGTCCCCAGGTTCTCTGTGTGTCCCTGAATTCCCATGATACTATCTAGGTTATCACATGCCCTTGCTTCCCGTGCTCCTAAAGCATTCCCTTGCTACTGTGTTTCCTATATGTTTTCTGTTTTCAAGGCAAGGAAAAACCAGGNATTATCACATGCCCAATATCTCCCTTGCTTCCCGTGCTCCTAAAGCATTCCCTTGCTACTGTGTTTCCTATATGTTTTCTGTTTTCAAGGCAAGGAAAAACCAGGTCCTGTAGTTATGTTGGAATTACAAGTGCACCGACTGGCCATCTGGTACTCGTGTCAGGTCCATTGGCTATTAACTCTCAAAATGGATAAGCACTGAATTCTGCTCTCCTTTTCATCATTATCAGCCATTTGTTGATTTTCACAAAACTTGCTGGCTCTGAGGTCTCATGGGATGCCTTTCCCAGGTTAACGGCAGTTAACCAATGGGTTTAGAAGTTAGAAGTGGAGTGGGATAAGGTATTATATTCCTGTAGCACAATGGATCCCATAAATCTGGTTTGCATCAGGAGGCAGGATAAGCAAAGCATAGCAAAGCAAAGAAGAAAACCTGAATAGCTGGGTATTTTGAACCGTAGCTACTGGAAATCATTATTTTCAAAGCAGAGAAGTCCATTTTTTTTGCATGTAGTTTTTTGTTTGGGTGTTTTTTTTTGGTTGTTTTTTTTCTTGGATCTTTGTTCTGTTTCATTTTTTAATTTGTGTGGTGCTATGGAAGAAAACTTACCATTAGTAGGATTCATGTCTTATATGTTTAAGCTCATTTGTCTATGTCATTACATAATCAGTGAAAAGATTCGGAAAGAAGATTAATTTTATTCAATCACAGGTCAAATGAATCTTAATCGGTGTTCACCTCTCACAGACTAAAATTAGCTAACAAGAATCCCATCAAGTGAGACTAAAAATAGTTCAACCTGATTTTTTAATTTAAACATAAAAAAAATCTTTTTTTACTCTGAGTGATCAAACAGTGGAACAGGCTTTCCAGAGATGCGAGGAGTCTCCATCCTTGGACACATTCAAAATGCAACTGGACATAGCCCTGAGCAACCTGCTCTAAGTGACCTTAGTTTGAGCAGGGTGACTGGACTGGATCATCTGCAGAGGCGCTTTTCGATTTCCACCATTCTGTGATTCTCTGATGCGGAATTCTTGTGCTACAAAATGCATGCCTAAGAAAATAGATTGTATTGACAGATGTGCCTGCACCTTGCGATGCTTCTTTCCAACTCATTATCTATTCTCCTGCCAGATTTACTGCTTAAGCAGTGAAAGATCTATATGATTTGTATGCATGAACTAATGTCATGCAAAGCTGATTGTCTCAAAAAGATGATGTTTACTGAAGATTTCCTGAGTGTTTTCACAACTAACAGGAGTGAAACACACAACATCCTTACAACAAGATGTTTAACCAACATTTTAAACGTGAAGCACTCATTGTTTTCTTTCCCTTAGCTTATCCATGTTCTCCTGTGAAGGGATTCAGGGAGAAGGACTATGACCTGCAGCAAATCAAGATGCAGTCAGGGAATTCTTGGAAGGACTTGACCTGCATGGATTCATTTGACTCAGGCTGCATCCAAGGGTGCTGAGAGAGTTACTAAAGTCCTTGCAAGTCTGCTCCCTATCATCTCTAAAAATCATGTCTGTAGGAGGAGAGTCTCCAGCAACCAGAGGAAAGTGATCTTTATTCTTCACTGCTATTTGGAATGGGCCAACAGATCACCCTCAGGAACTACAGGTTGTTCTGCCTTGCTTCAGTCCATAGGAAAATCAGAGTAAGCCCCCCTGGGCGCATGGAGGACAAGAAGATACTGGGAACAGTCAGCATGGATTTGCCAAGGATAAGTCATGCCTAACCAGTCTGATGGTGAGGATGGCAAGACACTGGAACATGGTGACTAGAGACCTGTGGATGCTTCATCCCTGGAAGTGTTCAAGACTAGTTTTCATGGAAACCTGAGCAGCCTGGTCTAATGGAAGGTGCTGCCCATGGCAGGGGGGGTATTGGAACTAAATGATCTTAGAGGTCCTTTCCAACCCAAACCATTCTACGATTGTCACAAGAAAATGATTCTGTGATCTGACAAGATGACAGGACAGTCTACTCTCTCAGTGATAGTAAAACTGAGGTTCTGATAATTTATTTGGATGAAAGGCAACTCAAATAAGGGGGAGGCTGCTGAAGAGCTTGTTGTCTATTAGGAAACACTTGTTGAGCCACATTATGGAACCTAAATCTTTGTATAATCATGACCTGAGGCTGTCTGATAAAGAAAGATATATTATGGGGTTTTTTTTTGTTTTGGTGTTGGTTTTTTAATGAGAAAATAAAGTGGCTTCTTTTGTGCTTAATTCTAAATATGCTGGTATAGCTCTAATACCACTTTTTATTTAATTGTTTTTTTTTATTTTATTTTTTTTTGCAGGTAGTAGAAAGCACTGAAACCTGACTTGATGATCAGTCAGTTCTAGGAAAAACAGTTGAGGCACAAATTGCCATTATCTAAGCCCGGTAGACCTGCTGCTTTTCCTAGCTCCCCTTGACATACCCACAAAGACACTTTTCCAGCTCAAAGGCTTAGAAACAGAAATAAAACATTGAAATACTTCTACTCATCCTCTCTTCTTCCACCTCATATAAAGAAACATACCTGACCACCCAAACCCAGATAAATGGCTTCTCTACATTTTCCATTCTCTGTGTCTTATGACTGAGATGTACACGTCCCCTAGGCACTTTCTATTCCTTCAGGGAAATGGACAGAATGGGTAACATTATTTTTTTCCATAAAGAGACTGGATTGACTTGCATGTAATATAGCTTGAAGCCTTTCTTTCTCTAGCTCTCAAATGAAAGTACTGATTTGAACATCTGATCTTTGCTCTTCACAGTAAGTCCATGTGTTCATCAAAACTGGACCAACTAATTTTTCCTTAATTCAATTGTATTTCCCCCCTAGATCCTTCGACAAGATCTGCTACTGCATTTTCACTTTAATATTATTTTTAGTGGGACCTAATATGGCAGCAATTATTCTTAAATTAAAACCTCTGCAGAAGAATTCTTTCCCAGTGCAACTCTTTCATTGGCAATGGATTAATTTGTTCCCACTTCAAAAACTCTTCCATTACTCAGGTATTCATTTTATATCTGTACATTTGTATAGTGCCATGAAAGTAAAAAAAACGTAAAAATTGGATCAATGGAAAAAAACAGCTGAAGAATTAACAGCTGAAGTAGAGAACAGTAATTATCTCAAATGTCAAATGAATAAAAGCTCAGAGACCCACCCTGAAGTCACAGCATGATTGTCTTATCTGTAGTCCCATGGCTTATTAATATAGTATTGCTATCACTAGTGACAGTAATGGCAATACTATATTAATACTATTAATTAATACTAGCCACAGGGTGTATACTGATTTGGCAAGGTTTGTTTAAATTTTTTTGACCAGTCTAAGGTTTTGTTTTCATTTAATCACAACTGCAGTTTTTCTAATGATCAGCTAGTCATGCCCAAGTTGTTTTATTCTTTCGTATTGGTATATGATGCAGCTATAATTTTTATATTGATGGCAGTAGCAAGTAGATATTCCTTGTAGAATGAAATATTTATGATTGTGACTTAAAAATGTGGTGTAGAGAAATCCCAGTCTGTCAGATAGCAGAGACCTGGAAAAATGAGTTTGCAGATTGTAGTGGAGAAGACTGCAAGCATGAAATAAGAGATGGGGTACAGGCCTTGCACTAGAGACCCCATGGTTCTAGAGAAATGGGGTCTCTCACCAGTAGTTACCTAAAGAAATGCAGATGTAGCTCAATGAAGACGAAACTGTGTTTAGGAATAATGAAGAGTGCAAAGAAGTGAGATCTCTAAAATGCACTATATAGAGTAAATTCCCATGAAACATGGTATTACACACCAATGAAAAAAAAGGAAGTATATAGGTGAGCTAACAATCGTGAAAATTACCCCAACTGGATCCTAGAGTGAAGAAAGAGAAACCATCATCACTTCTCCTGGTGAAGGACTCTGGATGCTGACAGCATGTTGAACTTTCTCCATCCCCCCAGACTGACAACACCCACCTGAGTCAGAGGGGCTGTGGTAGGGTGACCATAGCACCAAGGAAATGGCTGCTGTACACACACATGGAAATGTGTGATAACAACTGCAACTCCATTATTATTGTGACTGAGATTTTTTTTCTTGTAAAATGGTATTACTTTTTTTTAATTTCTAAAAGTTGTCTTTCTGTTGGATCTTGCCGCCTATCTCTTCATTAGTTTATATTAAGATAGAACAGCCCATCTAAACTCTCATCTGCAAAAACAGGAGACTAAATACAGTGGTCCCCAAAGTCTAACCTAATTCTCCTTTGTTTAATTTAATATAATGGTATGAAAGGAGTTTTTTATTGACAGTGATCCATATCACTCAAAGTCTTTTGTGTAGAAAGTGAGCTTTAGTCAAACTCACGTGAATAAATCTCAGTATTGTGAGACAAGCTGCAGAAAACATAAAGGTGGCGTTCCTCAGTGGTAGTACCTGCATTTGAGTTGCCAGTGTTTAATTATTTAACACCACCTTAAACCATTACCATTCCAGGAATATAATATAAATCTAATAAACTAACTAATCTGAGTTAGGAACTAACTTCGGTGTACTCCCTTTGGTTTGCACAGAACTAAGTCCACATCTTAGCTTGCTCCCCAATACAGATAAATGAATGAATCTTTGGTACCTGCACCAACAATCATTCCCTTCCCAGTCATAGAAACCTAAGTAGCCCTTTGGCATGCACTTCTAGGGCTATAAAAGAAAGGATTCAGGACTGTCCTCTTATCCTGACAGTCATGTAATAATGTGATGGAGGTAGGTGGGATATCTGGTGATCAGATTGAGCAGAGTTGTCCCAGACAAGCTCCAGCAGAGTACTTAGTTCTGCCCACATTAGTGGATCATGCAGACCTAAGGTTTCTCTTCTACTGTTTCTCAGAGAGTATCTGAGTGCTTGGAAAAAGTTTCTGTCCCCACAGCAACTGAACCACACCTCTGGACTTCGGAGTAGTCTGTACAGAGATTACACACATGCATGAGTCCCTGATTTTTACGGTAGCTGGACACTAACGGTTCAGGCCATGCTGTCTGCTGTGGGTTGTCAGGAATAGCCTTCCCCTTCAGCAAAGCTTTTTTTACTTTTATTTCAGAAAAGGAGATCAGAAGCCTTGGGGGACACTTCTGTATGTGCTTGCTCATTTGCATTTCTTTGTTTCTTTTGTCAGTTTTGCAGCAAAAATGACCTTGGGAAAATGCTTGCGTATTTCCTTGTATGGAGTCAACTTGGTAGTTTCACACTGCAGAAATGAAATTAATTTTGTGTGTGAGAGTGGGATAGAAGTAGGGATGAAAGCCAGCATATTTTTGATGAATGAACACTCATCAGAACTACACCTTTTGTGAAATAATAAGCAGTTTCTTCTAGCATTTCTGTAAGTCTACAGGCCAAAGGTACCGCCAAAAGAGGAGGCTCACCAATGTGAAGGAGCACAATTTCCTAGAGGGAAGAAATGTGACACCTGTAGAACATGACATCTATACTCTCAGTTGCAACTAATATATGCGAATCTTCCCACCTTCTGTCCAACATTTATCTATTTCTCTCTGCCTGACCTTATCACCTTCCAGCAGCATAGATGGCAGGAGTGCCACTGTGGCTTTTTTTCCCTGGTGTCTAGCACAGTAGCCCTTGTTTGTCTAGTACAGTAGTCCTTGTTTAAAATTCTTGGCTACCACTAAAAATAGAAAGAGTAATGCACTATTTATAATACGTTGGAATCTTGAATAGTAGTAGTAGTATTTAATTTTGGCCAACTTCATGCCCTGATGAGTTACAATGTGGTGATATAGGCATTCAAGTGGGAGAAAAAAAAGGCATAGGGGCTGTGAATATTTGTTGGACTGGTACATAAACAACAAAGTCTAAAGCCAGTGGGCTTTTTCTCACTGCTGTTGAGATATAGAAATAAGTCCTTTGCAAGACAAATTCAACACATGGGATCACTCTTCCCTCCTGGATCACAGTGTTATGGATGTGCCAGGAAGCTTTACTAAAGAACTAAATTGATATTTCCTGATGCTGATCAGTACAACCAGGGCTGAGGGATCAGCATGTGTTGCCTAGGAGAGGGTATGTGATATCTAGAAAGTGGGCATTGCAGGACCTATATTTTTGCGAGGCTGCAGCCCTAGGGCTCTGCTCCCCGGCATACCTCTAGTTTTGTGTATCTCATTCTAGGTCAGGTTTCCTCCTGTCTTTTATAGGTCATGATATTATTTCACACATTCACTGGTATCAAGGTCAGACTTTCAGAATAAGTGTTTTTTTAACAACTTACAAGCCCTTAACTTTGTATTCTCTTTCACTCCCATCTGAAAAGAAATATGACTTTTCCAGTACTCAGCCATTCTGGTGAATTCCTAAAAGCCAGCTTTCTTCTACATAGCATAGGTGCTTCTGAAAGGATCCAGCCCTTCAGCTAATGTTTGTAGCTTATTAGAAGAGCCTGAGATGACTCTCCTTTGATTGTCCTTGTCCCTACACCTCTCTTGCAGAAAAACTGAAGTGACTGTGGAAATTAACCTATCATCTCCAGCTGCCAAATTCAGGCAGAAATTTGAAGAAGTGAAATTCTAAAGCAATGAACACATTATATTTGGAAACAGAAAGCTGCTTGCTGGCCGGGAGAGAAGAAAATGATAAAAAAGATCTTCCAGGCTTCCAGCTCACAAATATTTTTGGGAGAGCTGGAGCTAAAAGCATGTGTGTCCAATCCAAGGGTAGAGCCTGGTGATTCACATCACAACTTTAACTTTGTAGTCATCCAGGAACAAGTTATCATTTATATACTGGTGGTAGACAAACCTTTTCTTCTTTCTCTTCTATTCTTCTCTTGACACTGGAAAGTTTCTTGTATAGACATCTGGCAACTAAAGCTGTATTGTAAAGCTGCACTGAACCAAGGTGATAGGAGGCAGATGGTTTCCATGGCAACTTCAAAGCAAATTTTAGAGCAATTTCTCCCCACTCTGGTACATTTCAGTATAACACTCAGCACCAGCTGTCTGGAAAACTGTATTTGTGGCCACTTGAACTGACTAGGCATGATCAGCAATAACAATAAAGGTGATCCAAACTGACTTTCGTCAGCAGTCTCATGCGCAGTGGTATCCCAGACATAACCCCAAAGCTCAGCTGATCTCCAGGTTTCTGATGTCCCTGATGAAGCAGTTGCCAGACTAAAGCAATGGTAAACCTGTCATGTCCTCAGTCACATCTGCTGTGGAAGAAGTTTATGACCAGGATGTTGTGTTTGTTCATTTACTTTCTGAAAGTCAAAAGGAATTTAAAGGCAGCAGAAGATTCATCCCCTTCTGACCATGTATCATGGTTAAAACATTAAAGTAAGCTTATCTAACAGCATTACAGGAAAGATGTGAAGTCAAGGGAGATGATCAAACCTTTTTCTGCACCTTTGCAGGTAAAGTGAAAAAATTGTCTGGACTTTAAAGAGCTTTAATGAAGCCTGGGATTCCAAAATTGCCCATACAGCCTGGAGATGAAATATGCTCTGTCTTTTTTTTTGTTTTTTTGTGGGAAAAATTTGGGAGCATAGCCACTACATGAGTTTAAATTGACATGTCTGCAGGCATATTAGCAAACCCAGCTTCTCAGACATGAATTAGTACAATAGCATAAAATTATGCTTGTCATGATGCTTGATAAGGTCACTAAATTCGGTATACATAAAAGGCACAAGCAATCCTTGCCAATATAAATATGATCAACAAAAAAATTTTTGTATGGAAATTCCCTGCACAATTTTGCATTTGATATTGATAAAATGAATTCTGAAGCCAGGAAATCCTTAGGAAAGGCACTTGTAAAGGACTAACAACTTTCCTTCTTAAAAGTGTACAGCTAAACATAATCATAGACATCTATTTTAGTTAAAAATTTTAATTAACAAAAATTAACTATGTATAATATAATTTATGCAACAAATGTAATAATATTTAAATAAGATTTATTCCTTCCATTTTTACTTGATTAAAAATCATAAACCTGTGTAGTGTCAAGCTTTCCTGTTTGTGTTGAAGAGAGAAATAGTCTGTATTATCTAGAATAGGAAATTAAACTCACAGATTAAGATCTGCTCTGTCTCCGTGCATAAAATAATCTTATAATGAGCTCTAACTGCTGAAAAGAGTATATGAATTCTGTAAAATATTAACTCAGATTTTTTGGTGCTTTTTCCTCAGGATTTCACTCTGTCTGTTAACCAGAATTTGAGACAATTGCATTGGAGAAAAGAAGCACACAGTGCTGACAGGACTGGGGAACAGAGCTAAGCTAAATATGTGTTGTGAGGTGCTAAAGATAAGATTATTTTTTTCCTTTCAAAGTACAAAGAAACATTGCTGGAAACTCTGAGTATTATAGGCCAACAGCTGGGTTTCTAAGTGACATCTCCAAATGTGCACATATGTGGCTCTGAAATTAATTAATCCCCTCCAGAGAATGCTTGTTCTCACTCAGAAGATTCAGAGAACAAAAGGCAAAGTTGTGGTGAAGATTTGAATTTGACTCTTTAGTCTAATGTGACATCCAGAGCTCTCTGTTCTTCCTTTATTCTATACAGTAAGGAAGGTATGTACAAATAGCTCTCACAGTCTTAGTTATCTTGATGCTGTTGAGGGAGGGGGATAAAATATTAGCTCTGGACAAACTCTTCAGAGGAAAACTGCCTATACCAGATGCTCCTGATTTGTTATATTTTGTAGAAAGAATAATTTTATTATTCTCTTCTGTATAGGAAAATACTACATCGGAATGCAGACATAAGCCAGTATGTGTTTCGTAAGGATATTTGAAAATTTCTGTTGGATACATAAGGGTCAGCAGTTGAGGTAAATAAGGAATTTTATATGGAGTATTCCAAGTAGTTAAAAGTTGTTCCTTGAAAGAGAAGATGAAGAAAGGCTGGATGGGAGAAAGGTCTACCTTGATAAATATGACCTATTTTTTAATTAATAATCAATTGATTGGACAGGACACATATAATTCTCTGACTACATATAGTAGTATTTATTCAAGGATTTATACCCTGATCTTATCAAGGATAACAGCCCCCTTATCTTACTTGGCTCAGTTCCTTTTCTTCAGTCCTGCCATTTTGCTTCTCTAACAGGCAATTTCTATCAAAACACATCTGACACTCTTTTGGACTGATTTACAGCAGTATAATTTACAACACTTATGAATATTGACCTTACAGTTGATAATATAACAACCATTATTTTTGTTGCCAACAAAGACCGAACAGGAATGCCCAGAGAAGAACACAAACCTCTGTAAGGAAAAGATAATTCCCTGGGCTAGGTCTGCAGCAGGTTGCCCTGTTTGTGGAAGAGTCACACATCCCACACTGACAGTTAGATGACATTGGGCTAAGAGAGGGCACAGCACTATGAAAGCCCTCAAGGGCTACTTGGGCGTGTAATTTATGTAAGGGTGAGTTCCCTGTTCTCACTGACATCAGAGCAGGACCGATAACATAAGCAGTGTTTGAATCGCTTCAGTAGGCTGACATGGAACTGCTGCTGGTACTTAAAAACAAGCCAAATACCTCCTTGCAAAACATGGCTAATCACTACTGACAACACATTCACACTTGGGTATCCCATCAAGCTAACTGTAGTGAAATGTTAATATGCTGGTGTCAGAGAGAAATGTCCACATGTCCTCAAAAGGCTGTGTCTTTCTGACAGTGTGTCCAAAGGCTGTGTGTGTCCTGCTGCGGTGGTGCACCCAGTCAAACAAACAGGGTGGTATGTACGAGTGCGTTGCTGCCACCCTTCTGCCTGGTAGGGCATATCTGAGCCTCACGGTGACATGAATGGCTCTCGTCAAAGAGAAATGGGAATTGCTCCGTGCCCTCTCCAACTTGAGTCAGCCATTAGAGAACCACACCTGATGATGCCTAAGTGCCAAAACTAGAATAGGTCTTTGGAGGCAATCTTTTCCCCTTGGTTTTAAACTTTTCTTCCCCTCCCTTCCAAGAAGCGTACTCCCTCAAGCTTTTAAAGATTTTGGAAGCTGTCAAATCCAAGCTGAGGCTAGAAAGTAGTGCAGCATAATGGCAACCATTTGGAGAAGCAAACAGATTTGAGAACCCAAAGTTTCTGCTTCCAAGGTGGTTTCACCTGGATTAACCGGCTCTGGTCAGGAAACCTATGAGCTCAGGGCCACCACAGGCAGAGCACCAAGGTGGGGTCCTCTTCTAGTTTAATTTTATCTGGAAGAATCCTTTTGTGTTCTGTGAGATCACCACACAGTAGAAAACTATTTGCTTCCAGGCCACACTCTTGATCCAAACTACAAGGGACTCTAGATGTATGTACTTAAAGTTAGATGGTAATTCGAAGTCCTATTTGGGGTAACCTAGAATTTATTATTATAAATAAATAATTTATAAATTAACTACAAATCTGAGACAATCAGACCACTTTAAAGCATTTCTGGTGAGACAGTTAAATGTGGATTGTATCTTATATCACCAGACATAAATCAGTTGTGACTGCAAGCTAGGAGAAATATAGACAATGGTGAGAAACAGTCATTCCTCTTCTGCCCTTCTTTTTCAGGGAACTACTGCTTACCATCAATAGTCTATTCAGCTAGCTAGTCAGAATAATTTTCTTCAAGAAAACAGAGTGTGTTTTCAATTTTATGTTTTTTCAATTTCTCAATTTTTATAGCCAATCCAAACTTGAGACATGTGAATAAACTCAAAAGCTATAATAAGTCAGATGCCAGAAAGCTGAATGTTAATAAACTGCCTGAGCTTTAAGTAAACACCAGAAAAATATTGTGACTGCCTAAAGTGAGAAAAAAATTAATAAAATGGTCATTCTCTGCAGGGAAATATTTACTAAGTCAAATAAAGTAGTGCATATCTTGGGTGGTTGGTAGGCTGCTCCTGATCCAGGGACCATCAGATGTTTTTAAAAGGAATGTCCCTTTTATTCCTGTGGTTATCAAGGTGCCATAACTACTCCCACCTCTGGGGATATATCTGTTGTGCTTTTGAATGCTTGGGTGAGAAGCCAATGCAAAGCACAGCACTATGGAAGCTGCTGTGGGGAAAATATCATCTGTATCAGCCAGACCCAACCCAACTGGACATAGGTACAGCAAGACTGATCAGTGTCCAATTTTTTTCTGAATTAGCACTTACGATCTTTCCAGTTTCCATCTACACTTGGGTTTCAAATGCTGTTCATATAAAATTTTAATTTCAGGTGGTCTCTTGTTCTCCATAGTTTTAAACACTTGTAAGAAATTAATAGATTCAGTTGACCTGACACAGTCCTTTCTGTGTAGTCCATTTTCATACAAGGGCTCCTGATAGTGCCTCCATTGCAGCTGAGCCCTTAGCCGTGGGAGAAATTAAATCTAACATATTTAATCCATTGCAATCATCTGATGTAGTCAATGCTATTCCTTTCACATCCACAGTCACAAGCCTGAAATACGCTCTGATTCTTTGGCTAGCTGAAGCTACTGCCAAAGTAATGGAAGCAATGAAAAAATGTGATAAGGTTTTCAATAAACTACATATTGTGTAGGGGGAATATAAGGCATGTCAGCAAGCATGGAATTAGAGAAAATAAGTCTTATTGAGCAAACTGTTTACCTATTTTTTGCTGTATTTTCAGTTTTAGTCTGTAAAACCTGAGTAAATATAGCAAACTTACTGGAGTTTTCTTTGACATAATGCAAGATTTTAAAAATGCTTAGTCTCATGAATCAGGTATTAAATGTTCAGAAATATTAATGAGAAAGTGCCAAAAGATGGAAGTTTATGAAAAATAAAACTTTTAAAATTGAATTGAGGTTTTCTTCTACTGAAGGTGTGCAAGGCTAAAGTCTCAGTATACTCAGCATTTTTACCAGTAAAAATTAGGAAGTAAATATGCATTATTCATAAAATCTCAAATGCCAAAAAGCGACGAAAAGAGCCCAGTCAAGGGGTGGTCTATGGAAAGCAAAGGATCTGAAAGGGCTAACACACCATAATGGAAAAGCCTAGTACAGTGGTATGGGTACAGGTGGAGGGAAGCCCTTCAAATAGAACGGGTTAGAAAGAGAATTTCCTGTTGGCATGAAATCTGATGGAAGGAAAATGTTATTGTGTATAAGCATTCCAGGAGGCTTCAGGCATCAGTTGATGGCAACTGAAAGCTGTTTCCAGACATGGAATGTGCAAGAGTAAAATCATGCCTAACAAACATGACAGCTGCCTATAATGAGACAACTGGCTTTTTGATGAAGGGAAAACAGTAAAAGTTGTTTATCTTGATGTCAGCTTTTGACACTTGTGTGACAACCTCATCAATGAACTAGTGAAGTGCACACTAGATTAGTGAACAGTGAAGTGGACTGAAAAACTGCCTGAGATGCCAGGTTCAAAGAGTTATGATCCCTTTTCAGGTCAGTGGGAACTTCACTGGACTGCCATGGCTTCTCAAATATGGATGACGGCTTATCCACTTCATCCCTCAGTTCCCTCAGGACCCATGGATCCATCTCATCAGGTCTCATGGACCTGTGGACTTCCAGATTCCTTAGATGGTCTTGGACTTGATTTTCTCTTCCATGTGGCATTGGCCATACACTGCTATCTTTGTATATGATGTATGTGTCTATGGCAAAATATACCTAGCAGTGTGTATACTGCGTCTAATTATGATGTTCATACTTTATATTTTAGAAGGCAGGAGTGTGAGGGATGCTCATGCCCAGAAGGATGTGACTGCAGGTCTTTGTTTTTCTGGGCTCCATGAAAAGACTCTCCATGAAGGAGACATGCCAGATGTCCTCAAAGTAAGAGTTGAATGTGGACACTAGTAATATACAGATTTACGGCACACAGATGGCTTCAGTGTCTGAATGTCTTTCAGCTTTCTGTAGGAGGCACCCCAGCCAACTTCTGTCGCCCTTCATCCTCCCCAAAAACCAGAGGAGATGTTTCACAGTCAGGAACAGGCTGAGGGATAGCAAGCTCTGACCTTGCTTGCTGACACAGCGTTTTGCAAAGAGAGGTTCAGTGGAGATACTCCATAATTTCCAATTATCTTACTCCACAGTGTTTCTTAGAGGCCAAATCTGCTTAGTTTATGTTACCAGAGCAGTAAAATTACATTTACATGCAATAACCTTTCCTCCTGCCTCCAATTTTCATGCAAAGTCTTGGACGATGCCAGAGATTAAAGAAACTAAGGAGCCACCCTCCCAGCTAAGAGCTCTAGCACACTCATATTCTTTCTGGTCAGGCAGAGCAGAGAGAAACACTCTTTTTTTATAAATAATAGCTGTGCCTTTTTGATGTGATTTCTGGAGGTCACTCAGCTGAAGTCTATAATCTCATTTTATGTTTAGCTTTAAGACAAAGATTAAAAGCAGTTTAATATTGATTTTTTCCCCCACTTTTAAACCAAATGGATACCTGGCTATCGAGACAAGCTAAATATAGTTTGGGGAATTTCAGTGACAAATTATAATGTGTCAGACAGTAAAAAGACAGTCATTCCTTATCCTTCCATTTTTCCAGACATGACCTGTTTATGGAGGAGGGAAGAATGTGGTATAGGAACTGTTCTGTTGCTTTTTTGTATACTGCAGTGGAACATGGGAGAGCAGGGAGTCCTTAGAAAGTAAAAGTAGAGTTGTTAATTTTCTTTTAATTGATTTTTGAATTACACTGAGGTTTGTAACAACTCTGTTACACTTATGAGAAAACATGTGTACTTGAATTGATATTCATAAGCATGAGCGGCAATATTAATACCGCCGTGTTGTCCATATAAGACTGGTTCCACGTGAATTCTAATGGAATGATATAAACTTCTAATCATAATGAACACTTTAAACTAGTATTAAATCTGTGGTATAAAGTAATAGGTGTGAACTCTGCATCCAAATGCTGAAACTGTCAATCTTGACAGGGCTGATGCAACCTCAGGCAACGAGACATGGCTGTGCGCCCTGAGGTCTGAATTCAAGCCCTTGTGGTCCAGAGGAAATGTCCTACTCTCCTGATGTGAGGAACTTCTCTGAAGTACCAACCTTACCAGGGGTTAAGGTAGTAGATTGTAGGAGCATAGGGGTGAGATGACTGGATCTCACCAATCTACTAGATCAGGGCAGGATATTTGCAATTAGTTGATCACCAGCATGGTGACTCTTTTCATTTCATGGGCACAGCAAAAAAAAAATAGACTGTTGTTTTTGAATACCCAGTCTTAAAAGATTTGTCTCTCTTCCATTGTACAGCATTCATACAGGATTAATCTGATGCAAACAAGTGAAAGGTTTTTATCTTTGGTAGATTCCGGGGCAACACAGGCTATGGATGATATTCCTCAACTCTTCTTCTAAAATTAGTAATTTAAATTTTGACGTTGATCCTATTTTGGTGCTTGAAGAAACTAATACATGCCAGTCCACAAGAAAAAAAATATCCCCAGAAGAAGCAGCTTCTCTCCAAGAAATTTTGGAGGCTAAAAACTACCTGGAGCTCTGTGGGGAAATGAACAGAAAGATCTATAGATTTGGCTGAACAGTTAAACTGCTAAGAGTTCTTTTTAAAGGGCCTTAAGCAACTTTTATCTTATTAAGAATTCTTTTGAAAGTTCTTAAATAACTTTTTCCAGTTATTAAGCCAGCACCAGAAATGGCATAATACTATTAGTTTCAGTAAGCCATTTGTTAATTTTCCTGTGAAGGAGGATAATTTGGATACACTGCTTCAGAGATTCCTAATTATTTTTAAATAAGCTTTATATCAATTTACCAATTATTGTACAGTGGAGATTAGTGATGTCAAAAAATCTTTCTCTGCTTGAGATATGCTTTGTCTCTTGATGAATAAATTTTGCTATATCTTGCATGCTCTGGAAAATAATTTCTTCACTGGTAAGATGTAAAAGAACATAGAAAAGCTCCTGTGCTACTCTACCTGGATCACTACTTTCCTGTTGAAAAAAAAATAAAAAAGGAGTTTGTCCTTAACAATCAGACACCCACCAAAATTATGACTTCAAATGTTTCTTAAGAACACATAACTTTCAGTTTAAGAAACGTATTTTTCTGTGTCTCACTGGACAGGGACAGATAGGATTTTCTGTAGAAATGCAGCCGTTCTCCAGGTCACCAAATGGAAAGCAGAAGAGATACTTTCATGAAGCTGTAAGCATGGCTTTCTTGAGGACTGGAACATCCCATTGGACAGCTGGGACCTAACAAAGTGTGAGATCTCTGACTTCCTCCAACACTATATGAAATCAATTGATAGTCTCCACAGGGTAAATGCAGGGAAAGTTCCTACTCCCTGTAAATTCTGGGAGCTGTATCTGATCCTTGGATGCTAGACAATAAATTTGTATGAATATAATTGTCAAATACTATATGATATGCTTCCACAGGGACAGCAAACTGTCAGTGCCTTTCAGAATGCAGTAAGACTATAAAATCAGATCCCACTCTTAGACCTTTTTAATCTAACTATATAAAGGTTCTTTAGCCTTGTCGATAGAGTCTTAGATTACATTAAAGACAAGGATGGAAGACTCTCAGATCTTTTGGGGATGGAGACAAATCAGAATGACTTCTGGAAGAGAAGCTAGTCCAAGAAACTACTCTGCTAATTTATTCTGCCCAAAGCCTGGAGTAGACCATCATAAGTGGTTCAAGCTCACCCTTTATTTAAAAACAGACAAGAGAAAAATCAGAAGCCCTGAAAGAGACTCTTAAGGAAATTTAATAGTCACGGGGCAGTAATGTGCAGTCACAGACTGAAATCTGTTGTGGAGACAGACAAAAAAGAAATAGGAGGGGAATCATCAAGACTGGTGACTGAGAGCAGACAAAATTCAGCCTTGGCAAAGCGTGCATCTTTGGATTGTGCAAACTGAAAAGCTCATGCACATTGCAAAGCTCTGGGTGAACTGATTAGTTGTGGCTATAAATATGTTTGTATTTTTATTTTTATTTTTATTTTTATTTTTATTTTTATATTCATATACATAAACATATGTGTGCATGCACGCAATTGTATATTTTAACTTCCTATCCATCAGAGCACTCTGCAGTTTTCATGATGCGGTTAGCCTATCCAAAGATCAGTCTTAATTCTGAATATCATCTTGTTACTGTTTCTCATTCCTATAAAGTTCTTCATCCTTCTAGTAGGGAGACGTCTTAGACTTAACTATAATTACTTCTACTCAAAATATGAAATCATATGGGGAACATGACAGTGATCCAAAGCTGAACATGCATATTTTTCTACATTTTCAGCAGGTTTATTAAATAAGTACCTTATAAATAGTGTGCAATTTTTTTTTCCATAGTTTTCCAATTCCAGTAACAGTAAATAAAAAGCCTTCTATTTTTTTGGTTTGGTCCTTCATAGGATTGTAATTTGTGTTAACATGAAAATAAAATGCACTGCATATTATCTTTCTTCCTTGATATATCCCTCATGAACACGCTGGAACTACATGAGGAAACATTTTGTCTTCTATCTTCTTCAAAATACATGTAAACTCTCCTCTCCTCTCCTCTCCTCTCCACTCCTCTCCTCTCTGCACAAAAAGAACACTCTATTCTATTCACAAATGTGAAAACAACCACAGTTTGTACTGTGCAGGGAAGTCGCAATGTGGTTGGGTCAGATATTTGAGATGAGACCATTTGAAGAAGACAGTGAAGGATCCTTTTTCCCCTGACCTAAATAACAGACTTAGGAAGAAAAGTGTTAAGTGGATTGTATAAAACATGTACTTCAGAAATTTCCCTTGGAAGACAGATGCTTTAGCTTTTATATGGGACGATTTTGGTAATCCTTTCTCTTTTCCCGTTTTCTGAGGTCACTCACCGTCTGCTTGAACTGTTTGGCTGTGTGGCTTTACAAGTCAGCTCATTTTTCAGTTCAGGAGGAAAAAGTATCTTTGGAAGTTACCAGAGCAACCAGCTCTGAATTACAGAACAATGTCTAGGCAAGAGATAGCCTTTATTTATATTCTTTCTATTTTTAGAAAACATTGTGTCTTGCAAACTGTGAATCTATTTTCTCTCATTAATTATGTGCAATTATAAATTAATTTTAACTAGAATTTTAAAAAAAAAATTAAAAAAGACAAGCAAGACCAAAAAACCTCAGCATCCAGAATATCCAAACATACACTCTGTGGAAGGGAGAATACTGCAATTTTCATTAATTAAACAGGTACCTATGGCTTCCACATCAGCTAGTATTGGTCACCCCTCTTCTGTCTGACATTGTCAGTATTTTACTCTTTTCACCTCCATACCTCCTCCCCACTCATTACTTTTGCTGTGCAGCCCCCCAGCCATTGCACCCCTACTCTTTCCCCCTGTCCCAGGAGTTTCCTGGTCCCTCCACCATCTCAGGATTCTTACTCAAGTTCTAGCTCCTTGTCTAATTCTTTGCTCATTCAGCCTCCCTGTTTCCAACATGGTAAATCTTCTCCCTAGTCCTATTTGTTCCTTTCTTCCCACAGTGGGAAAACTCACTTTTACCCTTTTCCCATCTCACTTATTCACTTGGGTTGCCTTTGCTGCAGAGCCTATTTGTATCTGAGCTGACAATTAAAATCCAATCATCCAGACAATTTTTTACTTTCATTTCTTCCTAATCTCTCTCCATCCATGATCCCAGCGCCCCTTGTCCTCCACTTCTCTTTCCATTTCCATTATTCCTACTCCACCTGTGACAATCTACTCTCTTTCCTCCTTCCAGCCTTTTTTTTATTCTAATGGTCTAAAAATGGAGACATCCTTCCTCTAATTAATATTCTCAGATAGTTTCAATGAGAAGGGAAGGCTGAAGACATGTAGTCCATCAAAATATGGTGGATAGGAAAATGAGATAAAGGAAACAAACCAACAAGTTTCTGGAAAGATGTTCAATTTGTATATGTATTTTTGTACAACTTTGAATGATATTTGTGTTGAAAGGGAAAATGCATCATAAAATAGAACAAAGTTTATAGCTTAAGGATGTGAAAAAGGCAACAACTCATCTTATCTAAATCTGGCCAGTATGAATGAGTCTTAGAATGTTTTTCTTCTTGTCAAACTCACAGAAACAAGTGTGGCTCTGCATAGAAGATCTATTAGCAAATGAGCAGGGTTGGGATAACAGAATAATTAGGCTGGAATAACAGGCTCAGGAGGCCTCCGGTCCAATCTCCTGCTCACTGCAGGTTCAGCTTCAGGTTCAACCTGACAGCTCAGGGCTTCATTCATTCAGGGCTTGAAAATCAAAAAACACGGAGATTATACAGCCTCCTTAAGCAATCTTCTCCATTGCTTGACTTACTGTGCATATAAATCTCTTTACTGGAGTACTTTGAGAAGAAACGTTTTTTATCCATGCCGTAGGGGCATCAGCCACTAAGTGTTGCTACTGTCACCTGAGGATGTGCAAAACTAGAACAATGACTCTTGGATTGGATGTGAGCAACACTTTTGCCACCTGGCACCAAGCTGAACAGCAGCATTTTCATGCATCTAAATAATTCCCCAATTTAGGCAGCAAGCATGTTATAATATCTAGCTAAACTATAGGAGAATAGCATTAAATATTAGAATGTGTACACTTGAACAGAAAATATTCTCAGTTTCAGTGCCTTTCACATTATTTTGTTATATCTCTTAGCTTGAATTTTTAAACGATAAGTGAGGTCTGAACTTTCCCTTTCCACCCCAATCAGGTACAATAAAAGGTAATGAAGGTAAATGTATTGTGCATGTTTTTGAAAATCCTAGTGAAATATCTTGGAGGAGAAGAGGCTAAAATAGCAGAGCAATACACACGAAAATGATATTGAGGGCTTCTAGGAAATCTGGTCTTGACAGGATCATAGGAAAGTCTAGGTTCAAAGGGACCTGGCTATTGTATGGTCCACCCCTCTGGTCAGGACTGTCTTTAGATTATTATAAGGTTGTTCAAGGCAACCTTATAAGGACATTTAAATCCTTGGTGCTTTCAACAGGGTTTTGAAAGGGGTGATATTTGTCAGTATTTAAAGCACTATTGACTTCAGTGCCTCTGTGTTTCAAGAACAGGAAAATCCTGGAGTACAGTAGGGTGTTGGGTAGGATTTTAGAGATACAGCCTCAGTGTCTACACGCCGGGAGAAGCCCAGAGTGCAACGATGACTTCTTATCTGCATGAGGACATGTACAGACAGAGGGCTAGGGCAGGCTAGACAAGGACAGTCTTACATAACAAAGGAATCAATTGAAGTTTCTAATGGACCATGCTTCCTCTGGACATCCATCTCTGTTTTTTGAAGGTAGTCAGATTCAGTGTTTAAGGAACAGGAATGACTGATGTGTCTGTGCAAAACAGTTTCAGCTCTTTACTATGGAAGACACAGTAAATGAGAACCAGCTTGTTTAATCTGAAATTTGGTGGCTGCATGTGGCACAGTTTGGCTGCAAAATGAAGAAGAGAGGAAGAACTTCAATGTCAAATTCCTCAGAGGGAGTCAATTCGTTCTCTGTCCTTGTCCAAGAAGCATCTTGCTCTAGAAGCCAAACTGAGCATCCTGTGGATCTCTGAATCCCCATGAGAAGTCCCACACATGGTGAATGAGCTTTCCATGACTCTTCGCTTTTGATTAGAACGGCCTCTGTGATGAGGGAACAGCCTGGTCCATGCTTGCCCACTATGACACATGACAGCCCATTATAAAACAACAAGGATGTTTTTAGGTGGCAAACTCTGCACAAGAGCTTGTCACAACAGTGCCTGCTGCAAACATTGGGTGTTATTTTGATAAAGAGACGTGCTGGATGATCTACCACAGTGTGAGGATAGGCTGGAATGCATGGGACAAATCCTACAGCAGTCAACCCTGATCTCACAGCAGAATGCACTACCCTGATGAGCCTGGATTTGCACCCCAGCCCTTTCTGCACTGGAATCTGATTTTACCCCATTCTCACCCACAATAATTTTCTCTGAGGGAGGATCTGGTTGTTCTTTCATGTTTTTCTTATTCACAGATATATTTCCTTTAATTTCTTGCTTTTTCTTCTTATAGAGGAATAATGACTCCTTGATGCCTGCTGATTACTGTTTGCTCTCTGAACTGCATGGTATTTCTGCTTATGATTGGTGGCTGGCATTTTTAAAAGACGAGAGTAGTGCATGAGAAACAGTGAATTGCTTCCAGCCCTATCTCAGTGTAAATGACTGTTAATGCTAAACTTCATTAAATGTTTAGTTTTCATGTAATTATAAATAAATCTGTGGTCATCTGATTACTCAGAAAAAGAATTATACCATGAAAAACTATAGATAGAACCCAGTATGCTCAATTAAGAGGACATAGAACAGCTATTTGTTTTGTCTGATTGGCTCTAAATATTTTTTTTTGCAGAAATTTGAAGTATGCTTTTCAAAAATTATGTTTTCCATCATCATCTTTCTTTCGTATATGTCCATACAGTGGGTGTCCTTTTAATTTCAGTGTCATGTTTTGACAACCAATTGAAAGGAAGGCATATTTTATAAGTGCTTTTTGCAAACAATTGATCTAAAACAATGTTCTATAGTTTGGCTGAGTGTTAGAAATGCTTTGTCAAAATACTCCTTCAGCCAAATGTAAGGCTTTATTTCAAGGTGACAGTGAAATATTTAAGCAAACAAGTAGACCGCTATTCTAAGAAATGCATCTACTGGTTGGCAGAGCATTACTCATTATCCCTGATTTATTCATTACACTTACTTTTTAGCCAGCTCTATTGAATTTCTTAGCAAGATACCATCCTATTTTAAAGGCATTTGTGAGTTATAGCAACCCCTAATTTGTTAGCCTTTTGCAATCCAAAAGTCCTATCTGTTTCTGGTGAACAAAGCTGTAATCCTGATAAACTTTGTCATTTTGTTGGCTTTCATTGGATGCCTTGTGTCTTCAATGCAGTGTTATCATTAACCTTATTAATGAATCAGACCAACCTATAGCTTGGAACGGTCTTCTCAAATTTGAAGGGATGACTTTCTTATTTCACTTCTGCAAGTAAAAGCTGCTATAATACTAAACATTGTTTTTTTGTTTTACATGTAAAATTACTTTGCTGAAATCTTTGTCAGTTGATGGGTATTCAGAAGTTTAAAACATTTTGCATGTGTGTGTTTTGAAGAAAGGTATCTATATGTGACTTTTATCCAAATATCTTGATTTTTTATCACTTTTAATAAATTACATCAAAAAGCAACTTGCAGTGAATAACTTAAGAAATATGGTTCTCACTAAATCTCCTTTAAAATATCCTTGGGAATTCCAAGGGCCAGAAAAGCAGATTAAAAATTCCTTTACAGATCATATGAACTACTGCTTATTAAAGCACAGATTAATTACTTCTCTGTTGATAAATTACTTCTGACACATGTAATTAAAGCAGAAGATTCAATCATTAACTTCAATCACTGTGAAAGTACACTTTAAAAGAGCAAATTGTAATGCAAAAAGGGTAATAGCCTAATGGTGCACTGCTTTTATATATGTTTAAAAAAGATATTAAGGGACTTAAAAGAAAGATGGGCACTGACCTTTTAGCAGGGCCTGTTGCAATAGGACAAAGGACAATGGTTGTAAACCATTTGAGGGTTGATTTGGATTGGATATAAGGAGAAGTTTTTTTACAATGATGGTGGTGGAACACTGAAACAGTTGCCAAGAGGTGTTAAGATGCCCTATCCCTGGAAATAGTCAAGGTCAGGTTGGACAGGACTCTGAACAACCTGATCTAGTGGAAGATGTCCCTGCTCATGGCAGGGATGTTGGACTAGGAAACCTTTAAAAGTCCCTTCTAAACAAAACTATTTTTTAATTCTATGATTCTGTGCAGAAGTGGAGAAAGGTTCTGATTGTAATGGTGTTTTGAAGTCTAAGACTATGTCTAAAAGTGTCTGGAGTAAGATAACACTTTTAGAAAGGAAAATCTGGAGTTTAGGCACTAAGTGCAGGAGAATCCATCTGGGAAGGTGATGGGGAAGCTGTTAAAACATCTTCTGTACACTGAGAGACAGAAGAAGCTGGAAACAAATTTAATTGTCCGTGCTCAGCTTTCTTGTGAGAGCTGGAACATCAGTGTAGGGAACAACTGGCAGTGAGGGCAGGTCACCCAGGAGCTGCAGTGTGAGTGTCTGGTGGATGCAGGTCAGACTGGAACATCCAGGCCAGCTTGCCTGACTCCTTGCCTCTCCCCAACAGTCACAGAGTTACATGCTACTGCAGGAGAAAAACAAGCAATTGCTCAATTTATAAACTCTGTTGTCTATACAATGAATGCATTTTATGACAGATGTCCAACTCTGTGACAGATGCCCAACTTTTAAAAGCCAAAATTACATGAAATGAATGTCATCCATAAAGGTGAAATATTTGTCAAAGACCATAGAGAAAACAGGAAATAAAAAGCAGCACATTAATCTAACATAGCCTGTAATATAGAGGGTGATTGGGAAGAATACAGCTCAGGTTTCATTTATGGAAATGAAGTTGCATCCACTCACACTAGAATTGATTATAGTTCCCACTGTCTAGATTAAACAACCCCCAGGTCTCATTTACCTAATGTGCCCAAAGTTCAGATTCACCCAGCCTTTCTTGACATTTGAAATAGCAATTTGAGGCTTCAATTCTTTCTGTCCTTCTTCATTCACAGTTGCTATATTTTAAATACATTTTTTTATGCAAGCAGCAGGCTTTCTTGCCTGAAGGATTTTTCCTTTCAGGTTTTGTTTTGCTTGTTTTGGTTTGATTTGGTTTGGGGTTTTTGTTTGCCTTTTTTTTTTTTTTTTTTTTTTTTTCTTTTTGTGGGGGGAGGGGTGGGGGTTTTTTGTTTGCTTGGGGCTTTGTTTGTTTGTTTGGTGTTTTTTCTTTTTTTGTGTTTTGGGTGCTTTTGATTTTTTTTTGTTTGAGGAGTGAGTAAAGAGATCTCAAAAAAGCTTAAAACTTCTGAGTTAGGCTATCAGAAGAAGAGTGTGTGGCTTAAAACTACTTCTTAGCTATTGGTAACATGATCACCAGACATTTTATTCAGGTAGATTTTTATGTGTACCTGTTTATACTCAAATAGTTTGGAATGGATGCATACAATTATTTTCTTAAGACAAATTAAAAATATTTTTAATGTTCTATAGATATTCTTACTAACACTGTTTCTTAGGGCAAATAGCAAGCACCTGGCAGGATGTGTAACAAAACTACATTACAACAATTAACTTTTGTTTTGAGACTTCCTAGAGAAGTGATTAACCCAGCCTCTCCTCAGAGAGCTACTGCTCTAGCCATACCTTCATGTCCCAGTAGGAAAAAAATTAAAAACCTGAAGAAAAAAACACTATTTTTCCTTAGCTTTTGTTGCAGTGTGTATTTATTTTTCTTTTGATTAGCCTGCCTATCCAGTTTCTTACCAATATAGTTACTCACCTAGCTTGACTGTGGTGTCCAAACATGAATACTGGAACACTATGGGAGACGTTTCCAAAAAATCTTGCCACAGTTGATGTGGATGTTGTCCCTGCTCTCTCCTTGTTCCTGAACCAAACCATGTAGAAGACAATCAGGTTGCCCTGACATGATTTATCCTGGCAAACATGTGTTCTTACAGTCGCTTTCCTCTCCTCTCTGTTGTCAGAAATGTGTTTCAAGGGGATAGAAACTTGTGCTCAGGGAAAATGCAGAGCTGGGGAATGCAGGAAGTCATAACCACCCTTCAATTCATTCCCAGTTTCCAGCATACTTCAGGAGAGAGGCTTACTGAATCAAAATTGGTGTCTTTGTATTAGTGAACATTAATATACAATATGACCCAATAACAGCTCTAATTCCAACCTAATTAAACAGGCAGCATCTCCAACAACCCATGAAAGTGTCACACTTTAATTTCATGCCCCATGAAGATGTAGATGCCTCAACTTTGGGGTTCAAAGACTTCTGATCATCAGTCTCCTTTTTATATTCAGCGGAGGGAAGTAGGCTCCTAAGATGGACGAACAGGCAGGTTTGTTTTGTTTTTTAATTTTTTTTTCAACAGATATTTATGCTAGGAAAAGTGAGTAAAACTCTTTTTTTTTTTTTTTTCAGAGAGAGGCCATATAGGATCAAAGATTGTATAGAATGATAAAGTTGTTCCTTCCACTGCCCAGTGACCTTTGTCTGGATTTATCAACATACTCAGAAATCATAATGATTTTTACTTTCATTTGTTTTTCTTTTTTCATTATAATTACTTCACTCACAGATACAGTTTGCCCTGGGAGAGGTCAGGGAGCTGGAAGTGCAGACTGAATGTCTGGCTAAGCACGATAAATGCAGTTACTGAGTAGGTTCCATGAGATTCCCAAACCACACTGTTAGATGATGATGCTCCCTATCTTAACTGGGACGCATCCGTTTTGTTGTAGGATGCCTTCTTTCCAAGGATTTTACAAATGCTAAATACTGCCTGCTGAATTCAGCTCCTGTCATTCAAGATGAGTATCATAATTTGGTCATAACCAGTGGATGACAATTTTTGTTGTAATCTGCCCTAGAGCTGATATGCAGAATTTCACTTGAGACCACATCAGCTTTAGCCACATACCCTCAGACTGTACTTCAGAGTATAAACTACAGCCAGTGTCTGTGTGTACCTTACAATAACTTCTTGAATAACCATTAATTTATACACAGCTGTCAACTTAACTTTTCCATCTCTAGGAAGGTAGAACATACTGAAGTCTGAGTAATTTTTAATATCTTAAGGGGCAGAGAAGTGCTTTAATGTGTTCATTTTTTTATATTCAGTTTTGACTGTATCTAGGCCCAGTGCTTTGAAATTTGTATGGGAGTTAACAGTATTGCCTCTTCGCTGTTAACCATGGTCACTTCTTTAAATATTTCTGGGAATGGTCAAGCTCCTCTAGATGTTCAGTGCTCATGTCTGAAAGTGTATTTTTGACTAGAAACGCCTCTTTTCCTCAAAAAGCGGTCTCAGAAGGCAGGAAACACCAAATATTTGCGCTTCATGAAAAAATATGATGTACTGTTATCAAAATAAAAATGGACATCAAATGATAATATCTGTTCAGGCAGTTTTGTGTGTGTATGGATGTCTGTACCACGGTTGTATTTCTTACATTTAAAGGCTAGTTGAAGCACTGCCTCATTTGTTTTAAAAGAATCCTTCTTTGTGTAGAAAGAGGGTATGTGCATATGAATAATGGGTTTTTTAATATTTAAATAGAAAATACCTTGCTGCTGTTTTATTACAAAAATCAGCAGCTAGTCTTGAAGTGTCTTATCTGGAATATTTGGACAGGTTGCTCTTGCAAACATAAGGTTTTCATTTCTAATTTTAGAGTGCAGCCAGCAATAACAAGATTGAAGGAAAATATTGCACTTCATATAGACATTACAGGTAAATTTTTAAGGCAGTAGCTAGAAATTCCAAATGCTATGTAATATGTAGTTAGTTTATTTGACATAAGTATATGAAAGCTAATATACTTCAAGGAAACTGTATGAATGTAAAACAACTATAACTTTTTGAGAAACATTAATGAATCTGGTGGCTGATGCGCCAAATAAGTGGCATCTTAAGGAGATCAGTGCCTGTAACTTAGTACGCTTCAAAATATTTGTACTTAAGTGTTATATTTTCTTGTGAATTTTAAAATATCATTAACCTACAGGCGATTGCAAAAATGTTTGTGACAGGAATGTTATGTTTGAATAGAACTTGCTAAAAATTCCAGTATGACAGCGCCATTGCTGTAGAAACTTTTAACTGTAGAGCAGTGGAAGAAGACATTATAATTCACCTTGGGTAGTAAGTTGAATGAAGATTTTATCCTCCTTTGAGTGAAGGGAAAAATAAAATTGCAGTTGACTTCCTTGGGAACAGGATGGGGTCCTGCCAGGCTTAGGATGATAAATCAAAATAATATATCAGCAGCAGATGGTTGCAACAGATGATTGAATAAACACTATGTTTAATTTTTATGAAATAACTTTTTTTTTTTTAATGTACAACTTGTCAAGAAATTAAGTCTGACTCAGATGATTTCTAAAATGTGCTGTATTTTCATCACGGTATCTAGGGGCAATTTTACTTGCCAAAATAATCTCTATAGCAATAATATTATAAAACAGTAACATAATGTATATGCTCATTCAAATTCAGAAAAAATAGTGTGTGTAATGTAAGAAGAAGGCAATAGAAATGAGGAAAGAAAAAAGAGAGAGCAGGAAGAGTTTTAAAATATTAGCCAGTCTCCCTCCAGACCTTTTTACTCACACTACAAAGGCATTTAGATACTATTCCTGTGAAATTGGGGGAGTCTGGCTTCTAAAAATGGTGAAGCACCTACATACCTCTGTGGATGTATTTCCTGCACACAGCTAATAGGGTGTTACATAGCATTGAAACAGAAGGGATGTTTTGACTCCTTCTGTCAACACACATTATAGACGGTAAAAATTGCATACATCCCTATAGCTACTGCATGTACAGCTGGGATTCCCCAGCCACAGGAATATGTGAAGCACCCTGAGCACACAGGGAGGGAGTTGGATCTGTCTTCTAGGCATTCGACCAATGCTCATTCAGTGGACAAATGATCTGTTCATCTACAGCTTCCTACCAGCCATCCAACAGCTCCAGCCAGGTGTTCCCCAGCTGTTCTGAATGGGCTGCAGGCACTCAGCCCTTTGGGCATATCAAGAGCCTCCCCTTCCTTCTGAACACCTTTAATACTCTTTTATTAACACACTTTTGTAATTTGCCAGAATCATAGAATCATAGAAGGGTTTGGGTTGGAAGGTATCTTAAAGAACACCCTACTTTCAACCCTTCCTTCTATTGGCAGGGATGCCTTTCACTGGACCAGGGTGCTCAGAGCCTCATTCAACCTGGCCTTGAACACTTGCAGGGATGGGCCATCCACAGCTTCTCTGGGCAACCTGTTCTAGTGTCTTACCACCCTCACAGTAAAGAATTTCTTCCTAATTACTTCTTCCATAATGCCTACTTAGGCTTGCCTAGGAGCTGAGTTTATACTCTGTGAATAAAATAACGAGGCACTGCCCGTCCTCACATGGCTGACACCGCACACCCAGCTGGAAAGGCCTCACCAAGTGCAGCTCAAGGACTTTGAAAACAAATATACACTGTGGGCATCCCACTTGTGCCCACCCTCAGATTTCTGAAATATCGATATGCCCTGATATGTCTGGGGGGAGGAAATAAGTTTTTCAAGCCAAACTCATGCCATGGAGAGTGCTAAATATTTAACAGCACACATGGTCATGCAATGTGCTTGAGACCAAGACCAGACTCTCTTCGGTTTGCTTTTAAAGACATAGCAAAGTTGCTATAAATATGTTCAAATATGTTAGGAAAGGAAGGAGCTTTAGTCATGGACAAAAGTTAAGCTATGAAAATCATATTAGCTAAGAAAGATTTTTTTTCAAAGGGTTTAATTCATTTAACACTAGGACTCCAAGAACACATGACAAATGAGAACAAAAAAGAACAGATTTATAATACCTTCTTTAGACAAAGCAAGCCACGTACCAAAAGTTTATTATTGGAGCAGATTTATGCACATAAACTTGGTGTCTGAGAATTGCATACTCAGTACACTCATGGCTGAAAGAAGCAATTAACCAAATTTAGTACAAGAATGAGCTGTGCCTTCTAAGAGACATTATAATAAATTATTGGAACAATGCATCAGCCACTGTGGCATGTTTTTTTTTAATAGAACCCTTGAAAGCAATACAGGACAGCTTTCTAAAAGTGAGGCCTCAACCAAGGACTGCAAGGTGAATACAAGAGTTACTGGATAAAATTTTGAGTCAGGTAAAAGATCAGAATTTTAATGGTGGACACAAGGCCACCCAAGAAGGAGGGGCAGGTCCATCTGGGTGCCTACTCCAGGATCAATTGTTTCTCACTAGAGTGTCCCAGGTGAACAGATGACCAAAGATGAAACTGCTGCCTATGGGTAAGCGTTTTATTTCAGGTTCTTGATGGTCAGCAGCCACTATTCTATGATTTATGAACATTTTGATCTTAAGAAATGCTCTTCCAGTTGAAGTATCTGATGTATGAAATCTGGAAAATATATTGCAAATTTTTCAAAATACACAGGAGACAGCAGCTGGACTGAGGATTAAAGGCACCACCATTTTCCCTGCCTCCAAGCACTAAGCAGTTTTCTTACCTTAGTTTGGTAGCAGCTGGATTGAAACAGTCTCTGATTGAGGGATTGCTGTTCAACCACATGTTTGCAATGTCCTTTGGGACCTTCAGGGAGAAAAATGGAGTACAATCAACAACTATTATAAATAGCAATGGACCCAAAGAGGCTCACAGACTCTGTACAGTATGTTCAGCATTCACAGAAATCTGTCTCTGCATTTGCTATGAGAACAGCAGAAGAAGTCTGAGTGTGGTCCACCTCCCTTACAGCTCTTTTAAAAGTCCAGGTGCCCTGCAAAACGATGGGAGTCTTTCCAGTCACTTCACAGAAATCTGGATAGGGTCCAGATAGGGCAGAAGAGGAATCTATAAGTTTTTCCTACTTAGTGTCATCTTGTGGAAGGTATTTTCCAGGAAGGGATAAATCATCTGAGCAATTTTCCATATCAATTTCAAGTAAACAGGGTTAGCATGGTTACAGAGAAACTATGCAATTACAATGTGCAGCATTCCAAGAAAGAATGGTAAGTTATAAAAAGCAAGTTAAAGGAAATATTCCTCTGATATATATGAAGACCAATTTTGTTTAAAAAGGGTTATGCATTTTACATGGAAGAGCAAAAGCTTGAACTCCATCCTCAGCACCAGCCAGTCACAGTACAAAGTATTTAATGTTGACTGGTACTCTGTTGGGAGCTGTTATGACTTCAATATTCCCTTGATAAATTAATTTCCCCGAGATATTCCCAGGGCTTTTGTACATTCTGCTTGTGGCTGCACTGATAGCAAAGTCACATTCCTCAACTCTAAAAATCTGAGAAATACATCGTGTTGTTTTGTGAGATTTGTCTGGTGTGTGTTGGAGAGCCAAGAAAGAGGACATGACATGACCTTTAGCATATTGCCTTCTGCCTCTGAGAACATCTTTTCATTTGTACGCTGGGGAGGTCCACAGCTCCTTTCAGGAAGCATGTCTTTCATAACCCACATGACAGGCTTGACCACTCACTTTGACCAAGAGGGAAAGAGGAATCTGAAAGACCGCATACTGTGGCCAGTGGTACTTAAATGGATATCAAGTACATGAAATTCACCTTTGTGAAATACAGATACCTTATTCTAACAGGACAGTCTACAAATGCAGCCCCTAGCCTGCTTAAGCCCTACTGCCTAAAACGCCACTGCTGCTTTTTTCCTCTAAAATTATTCTATGCAAAGTCTTGCTCCTCTACCTGATCAGAGGTGTTGTTGTATTGGTTTGATCTATGATTGCATATGTGGATGGTAGGTGAATAGTTCTGTCCTCCACAAAGGGAAATCTCCAGACGTTCTCATCTGTTGCTTCTCCCTAGTGCAAATGCTTGGTTCAAGTTTGACCAAATCTGAAGCCCCTCATGATGGAGTTTGCTCCCCCCTGTCACTTCCCAGGGCACTGAACTTGTCCTTGCCAGTCTGCAGATGAAGTAGAAGCCTTCCTCTGTTCCCAAGTCTCATGTCTCCAGCCTCCTCCATCTCTGTCATCCACTCCAGAACCCTTACAGCTTCTGGCAATTCCTCCATTGATGTGATGCAGATTTAGTCTCTTGCCGCAGAAGGGTCTCTGTACAGATCCTATTAATCCTCCTGGATGCAGCTAAAACTGCACACTTCCTCTGGCAGCTGTTTCAGGTGGTGAGTCAGCTCCCCAACCAGAGTGTATTTCTAGCAGGTAG
This sequence comes from Pardalotus punctatus, assembly GCA_013400915.1. Classification (NCBI taxonomy): domain Eukaryota; kingdom Metazoa; phylum Chordata; class Aves; order Passeriformes; family Pardalotidae; genus Pardalotus; species Pardalotus punctatus. The sequence continues at coordinate 245,914 of VZTX01023062.1, forward strand.
GACACCATTACTCCCAGTCTCAAGCACCATGCTCTCCCTATAGTCAAAGTCTTGGATGACCATATCTTCCCTCTGAACATCCCTGATTCTCCAGAAATAGTTTATCCAGTTTATGAACCAGACCATGGCCTTGGCATGTTCACTGTTGCTCAGCAGCCATTTGCTCTCCTAAGAAGTTTTTGGGTTACTTCTACACACTGTTTTGTACAAGGTGTTGGATCTGTTAATTTGAAAACCATGCTCCTGAAGAGGTGAGTCCTCAAGAATTTCATCAAAAGAAATGCCAAGGGCAGCACCTGAAGAGGAATAATGTCTGGCATCAGGGTGGGCTGAAGCACCTCTCTGTCTAAAGCTTATATCAGTTGAGGGAATATTTTCTATTTAAAAGAAAAGAAGAAGAAAACTGAAAAAAAAACCAAAGCAAACAAAAAAAAATCTGAATAAATTAAAGGCAGTTGCAAGACTATTAATCATAGTAGACTGGATGGTTTGAAAGAAAAACCCGAAATGTCACGTCTACATTCCTGATGATATTAAACCCCAAAAAGATGTTCTTATGATAGTTACTGTGCCACAGATAACAAACTGAGTCAGAAACTTGAAATACATCCAGAAAGGAATGGGGGGGAGGCAGGAGAGCGTCCAAATAAAAAAATAAGATAAGGGTTAGTTTTCTCCCATGAGCTCATTAAATTGGATCTTTTGGCTGCAGTTTTATGACAGCAACTTGACAACAGGGAAAAGGACAGCCTCAGTACATTTATCCTCACTATTGGCCTTAGCTTGTTAGATTCCTGGAGAAAGTTAACACCAGGTCCCAGTTTTTTAATGTATTTCATTCCCTAATTTAACCTCTCTGAAAATATTTTCCATTTCAGTGCCATGATCAATGAACTTTTTTTGGGTCTTTTTTTTTTTTGGAAGTTTGTTCCAAAGGATAGCAAACGTTGCTGAATGCGAAGTTATCTCCTGGAGAACCCTCTGCAAGCCTTCTCTGAAACTGGGTCTATCAGCCCCAACACAATGGCTTTGTTTCTAACCCAGAATGCAGGACTGAGTGGGCAAACAAATGGCTTTTACTCTCTCAGCTTTGAATGGCCACCTAGCAGTCTGCAAAGCAGTGACCCTAAAAGGTCACAATCAAATCAAAACGTCTCATTCTATTGTTCTTAGCAAAGCTGTATTTCATCCTAATGGGGCCTAGAGTAATGAAAGCAGTTTATGAGAAATTTACTCGTATTGCAGGAACAAAATGGGCAATGAGAAATATAGTTACAGAGCACTCTGGAATTGGGCCAAGGTTCCTATTATTGGCCATTCACATGTAATGGAAATTGTCATTATGTTCCCATCACCAAGAAGAGTTTTTATCTGAACAAAAATTATAGTAGTTTTGCATGATGTTGTTTAATGGCCAAAGCTAAAGGGGACATGAAGGAGCCGAACACGAGGTCAGCATGTGGTCATGAAGGCTGCATGGAGTTGCTCTCCTGCCCTCGCTGCACTCCTTGGAGCTGGTAGATCTAGGTGTGTTTTGCTAGCTCTCTTCTCTCCTTCTGTCTTCCTCTCTTTCTTTTGCTGCTTCTCTTTGACTGGAAATTTCTGGGTAACATATCATTTTGTAACGTTCAAGGTTTTTTCCCTGTTGGACTAAGTTGATGCTAGGTAAGTGCCACATTAACCATGAGTACTGCTATGGTAAGTGGTTGAATGTTGAATTCTATGTTGTATTTCATCCTTTGCCAAGGGTGGTTGATTCCTGAGCAGCTGAGTTTTGATAGTTTTGCCAGTAAGCTTTAATGTGATTTTCACCACTTGACTCTATCTGCGGGGGATTTCTTCTTTGTGCTAAGAGAGAGCACTAGAGGCTTGAGTTAAAGGCCTGGATCTAAGGATCCCGGGGGCTTACCAGGTGCCACCATTGCCAACGGCAGACCTTTTACTCTGTGCCACCTGTGGTGATGACCACCTCCTGGCCCAGTGCCAAGCTGCCATCTGGGGCCGGGGTCAAGATTAAGAGACCTAAAGAGCCTCGAGCTCCAGGCACACTGGCACTGGACATGGCCTGCCGAGGCCATCGCAGAAGACCCCAACGTTGCTGCTCCTCCATCTTTCTGATCAGGAGAACTCAGGTATGGGGTCTCGCTTAAGGGCTAGGGTTAGGGTTAGGGTTAGGGTTAGGGTTGAGAGATCTAAAGAGCCTTGAGGTCCAGGGATTAAGTATTCAGGCTCTTTTATCTCTTTATCTACCTGTTAATTGCATCATTAATCAGCATATAGGTTCTTGCATTTGCTCTCTTTTCACTTTTGGAAGAACCTGGTTAGTATATTTGACCTTAAATCTTATAGCATTTCATCAGTACCCCTCTTGTTCTCTTCCAAGTGATCATCTCCAATTACAGCCCTGATTTCAGATTTTCAAATGTCACAATAAGAAGCCACATTCAGGGGTAGGAGGACTGGCTGGCCAGCTCACCAAATGGGGTAATAATTCCTTCCCAAACAACATACATATGTCATGAGGCAAGCTGTTAAATTAATCGTATTTAGAACTCTATGATGCTGTTTTACATTTCAACAGAATTATGCCTAAAGTATATTAAGTGACAGGCAGCCTAGTCTTTGTGAATCATTTCTGTGTATGTACTTGAATAGTGTCCAACACACACAGTCCTTGATCCTGCATTAGATCCTCTCTGCCTACCACTGTAAAAGAGCCATAACTTCTATGAGGATCTTTTAATGTCATAGTAGTGGTAAAAAAGTGTAGTTCTTGCCCAGAAGTACTTGGAATCTGGTTCATCCCTTGTTCAAATTTTGCTTTCATTTTAGATTAAGGTAGTAATGCTAAGCAATTTCCAAAAACCTGATTTATCCACACCTTTTATTCTTGTCGTATGTACCTGATGTCTTCCATGGCTACCACTAAATACTTGTGAGATTCCATCTTCAGGAAGACAGTGATGAATTATAAACACCATCTAATTTGACTTCACAGGCAGGACCATCTCAGGTGCTAGAATTACTATCAAATCTAGAAGTTCCAGATTTCATGGGCACCTCCAAACAGAGGAAAAAACCAGTTTAGTTGGAGGCATCTTGTATGCCCAAATTTCCCAGAAGTAAAATTAATTTTGAGTATCAGCAGAATGTAGTAAATATTCTGACTTTGGTATAAGAAGAATATTTCAGGGTGAAATACTTGGGCCTCTGTTCACAGCTAGCGATAGCAGAACCATAGATCAGTCATTCTGTGGTTCAGCTAATTTAGCTTTCAGAGCCTGCAATGGTCACATTGGCATGTGTAGCAACACCAGCAGCTTTTTGCACACTTCATAGTGAGGAAGTTATACCTCTAGGACAGAGACCATTTCCTGCCTTCTTTCAGATATCTATTTAGAGAGGTGATAAATTGGGCTTGCTCTTTCCCTGACCGTGATCGCTGGCAGTCTGGCAAGTGACATTGGCAACTGGGTAACACATACTGGCAGCCCTAGGAGAAGAGAGTGGGATATCTCCTCTAAAAGAGGCAACTCCAATGAGATCTGAGTCCAGCTGTTGTTAAAATTATTTTTGCAAAACAGCAGAGATGTGGCAGGTGAGGCACAAAAACACAGATAGAAACTCAGGAAACTAAGAGTAATTTCTTCTACTTAAAAGGCAAAACATGAAAAATGCAACCTTTATTTTCAGATTATCGTCAAAGGACAGAACTCCAATGAATTTCCATCAATCATTGAAAGCTATTGACAAATCTGCAAAAAAGGGTCTGCAAACTATTCAGTGCAAATATCTGCATATACAGGGAGATAGGTGAATGCTTCTTCTAAAAATTATTTTATTTTCATCTGTTATTTATAAGTACTTAAGGCTTAGAGAAAAGAAAACCTTGTAGCTGTCCTTACACATTTAATAAAGTTATCCGTTGCCTTATTGTCATATTTCATGTGTTCTCTCCCTATGCATTTCCATTTCCTACCAGTCACTACTCCCTCTCCTTTCCATAAAGGTAAAAAAGGATTTCAGGTACTGCAGTAATAATTAAGTCATATGGATGACAGCAGGTCAGTGCTTGCACCCGCATTCTATCCCTATTCACTTTACAGGTGCAGCTCAACACCACTGCCGCAGCTCCCGGAGAGAAACAAGCAATACAAAAGAACATTCATCACATGCCTATTAACTTGCTCAGCCATCCTCCTGTAGGTACCTGTGTTTTTCCTACAGCAGCCTTTTCTGACTAAGTTGGTCAATTTACAGATGCTGAAGTAGAAGATGAAAAGCAGTCTCACTTTCTGCTGTCCAACTTGAGCACAGTTGTTGGTACTAGGTAAGCAAACACAGTGGGAATGTTACCATAGATATTTAATTGCAAACAGTCCTAAATTATAGACCCAAAATATAAAAAGCATTCTTGAAAATAATTTTCATTGAGCTTTGACTCTAAAATTTTCACTAATCCAGATTGCTAGTTTTAGATAAGCATGCTTTCAGTGTGTGCTGCAGACCATATTGCCAGTAACTGTATAGTAAATAATATCAAAGAACAGAATATCAATCAATACACAAATGCAAAAAATAGAGAATTCATGGTGATCTTCTTACAATAGGTTGAAAGCAGGAATAATAGGAACAATCCAAGAACAAATACTACTTTCACTGACTATGACATGTAGAGTAGCCTGAGCAAATGTGATTCTGATGTCTGCCTGATAGAAGTGCCATTTATTAACATTGTGTTGAAAGAAGGTACTTTCCCTACAAAACCTTCCAATGTATAGATGGATTTATCAACATCCATTAAATAAATTGCCTAATTATGACAAGAAGTGTTTGCTGACCCTTAAAAAGCTATGTATTTCATTAGTTTGCCTTTCAGACAAGCAGCTCAGAGGGCAGCAGAAGTCGTGTAGTTGCAGATAATGGAAAGAGACTGGAGTAACTAGGCAGAGACATGGCTAAATAGCTTTTAAATGAGATCAGAAGAGTGGGCAGGAGGGGATGTAATAGAGGTCATCTCAGGGAGAACGCATAGCAGAATGAGGTGCAGGAATGAACAGCTCTTGCAAGTCTAGATGAAGAATTGGACAGATGGTTCTCCCTCACTGGCTCACTAGAGGTAAACTGAGTGTTGCTCTTGTGTATTTGAAAAATATCATCAGTAACTATTCTTTCATTTTCCTCTATCTTCCTGCTTTTCTACCCTTCATGAAGCTATTCACCTTCAGAAGTAAAAAAAATCAATCATTATTATTCAGTAGCCTAACTCAAGCCCTTCAGGGTCATAAGAACCAGTAGAACCTTTTGCCACCCAACCAAGTCAGTCAACATGGGTATAATTAGTTCTGCTTTGCCCTGTTACATAGCAAGTCTAGTGGTAACCTTTTGAAAAGTTAAAAGTTTGGGTGAGAAGGATAAGAGTCCAGATTTTGGCTCCTTGGCTTTTTGGGAGTACCTTGTCAAGGTGCAGAACCTCCTCTTCCTAGTCTTTCAGTGGGATTCCTCTCCCACTTGGGGGAACCTCCCTATGGAGATTCCTGTCACCTCCTATAAATTATGGAGAGGGTCATAGACTTACTCCTTGCAAATATTTGAAACCTAGCAGGGCATGGGCTTGAGCAACCTACAACAGGCAGATGACCATGCTGGAAGAGAGGATTGGGCTAGATGATCGTCAGAGGTTCCTTCCCACCTCAGCCTCTCTGATTTTGAAAATCTCAAAAAAACTGTGGTGTCAGATGGCTTTATTATAGCTGACTGAAGCCAGAGGACAGGAGTCCAAGCCTTTGAAGTTATGCTAGTCCTGAAAAATACTCCTTTTAAAGAAAAGTCCTAAATTAACTATTAACTGAGCTGGTCATTCACCACCAGGACCTGAGCTGTGCTTCAGCTGATTGAGGTCTGAGGAAAAACAGCTAGGGAAAACAGTTGCAAATAGTTGTTTTCTTTCTAATGTCTTGGGGTTTTTGAGGGTATGTTGGATTTTTTTCCCCATTTTCCTAGACTTCCGAAAGGGAGAACTGCTATCCCACTGCCAGTCTGGAAAGAAGACCAATCTGACATGGGTAATGATAATCAGGAACACCTGGGCACATCTGTCCTGAAGGTAGTGCTGGAGGTAGCTATAGTCAATGACAAGAAGTGCAGTCATGTCCCCAAATTGTCAGAACTGTGTTTAAAAATAGGTGACATAATGCCTGTTTCAGAAAGAAGGGCATGAAATATGCATTATTATTGGCTATAATTATTTGATGCTAAAAAATAAAAGTAATTTCTGTGGCTCAACACATATTTTCAGAGGCTTAAAAGTGGCAAGATATTGACTGGAGTATCAATTACATGGTGCAATGGGGCATGGAGGGCTACAGTGCAAAGCCTCGACTCAGGTGGTCACACAGCACCAGTCTGCAACACAATGCCATGAAAATATAGGATAATGAGGGCTTCCAGACAGTGGGCAGCAGCTGCTGAGGGGCAGTACTGGCTGTATCACTCAATTCTAATATGGAAACATAAAACCACTGAGGTTCTTCTTGCCAGGAAATGCTAAGGGAAAGTCTATGGGGTTGGGCAACAAATTATACACCAACCTTCTACAAAAAAGGAAAGACAATGTGACTGGGAAGGGAAAAATGAAAGTATAAGAACTGGTGTAATGATTAGATATCTTACTGATATTAGTGTTTCGTGAAGAGATGAGGGAGCTTCGGGAAAATTACTGCTGAAGTTTGGGTTTGTCAACAGCAACACAATTTAGTGAGTAATTCTTGTAACACCAAACTGCAAAAGTAGCTACTGTTGCAGTGGAACTATTATTAAATCTCATGAAATTTTTAGCTTAATTTGACTTGAAAGCAGAATTAGAGGTGGAAACTGTCTTAATCCTCTTTTTTCATTCAAAATTAGATGTCATTTGGATTTGGCACCAAATCTTAGCAGATTCTCTGGTGCAATGCTTGGTGCATTCTAGTTTTTAAATGTTCACAGTTTGGCAGTACTTCTCAGAACTTTAGTGCTTGATAGGAGTAAGAACCTGATTTGGAACATATTTCAATTGTTTGTTTCAAGCTTAATCTCAGTTTTTTAACCTTGCACTGTACACCCCAGGAATGACTGCTATGGTTTTATTTTTTTAGATCACAAAATATGTAAGAACTGATGTTTGGTCCAGAAGATGCATTTATTCATGCTTTTCTTGGAACATTTAGACAATAACCATGAAACAATATTCCCATATTTAGTCCATGATTAAGGCCTCAAAAGAGAAGATAGCATCTGAATACCTCAGAAAACAGGCAACTGTGACAGCATGGCAGATGCCACGCTTCCTGCCGGACTGTTTGATGATATGCAAATCTAGCCCCATACTCCATGTATTACATGGTAATGGAGGATGGTAAATGCTAGAAGAAAAATGTCACTGTGTCACTTTCAGGGTAATTGGTAGGGAACAAGCCTGATTTCCTTGAAATGTGGAGTTAGAGCTCTTTGATGAATGGATTGAAGAGTTCATTTTTATCTACACTGCAGAGAATCTGGATGTTTACTCTTCATTTTTTGTATGCCCTTTTCCCCCTCCAAAGGAATAACAACAACAACAACAAAAATCCCACTTCTGCCTGTAGAACTTGAAAGGATAAGACTTTGCTATCTTAAATAGCCCTAAAAGGTTCTTATTCTCAAAGCACTATCATCTGGGGTAAAGGAAAGCTGTTTCCAGAAAAGTAATGAAGTATTTCTCCTTTCTGTTTCAAAGGCAGCATTTTTACAAAGCCATGGAATAAACCCTGTGCAAGGATGAAATAATCCCATAAAATCATTTCCAAAAGTGGTGTGATTTTTGATAAAGCATTCATAGTTTTAGCACAAAGAGAACGGAACAGAAACGTTCAGAGACTGAAAAAAAATGTTAGGGATAAACTGAAACTCACTGATGTAATCTTCCAGTTTGAAAAGTCCAAAGAGTATATAAATAATCAAACATTGTATTCACCTTCTGGCTACATTGGTTTTAAACTTGCATCTGTTACCTCGAAACGCTAAAGCTTATTTTTTACCAGCGAAAAGAAAGCTGAAAGTGTCACATAGCATGAGTATAGCAGCAGCTGCTACTTGTGTGAAAACACAATCAGTTTTGAAACCAAAATAAACCCAAAAAACTTCACAGATCACTTTATAGCTGGCTTTCAGATAAGAACTCGGGACTGAATGTGTTGTCATCTTCTTGGACAAGGTTTATAAGGCCTGACATAAATACAGGCCATGTTCTCAGGTGGCTGCCAGCTTTGAAAAATCATACCATTTTTGGTGTCCTGTCAGACCTTATCTGCAAAGCCTCCACAAGGTCCAAAATTCTCTAAATTTACTAAATTTCTGTTCCATCAAGAAACTTCTGTCCCATCAAGAAACTTTGATTATTTCTTCGTGCTAATGCATGCTTGGGATGCTGAATCAAGGCTACCCAGAGGGCAGACACAGCTCTGCTTCCACCTCTCCTGATAGGAAGAGCACAAGGGCAGGGAAGAGTCAATAATCAACACTTTCCACAGGAGATGAAGATAGAGCAAAATTAGCCAAGTGCTTTATGACAGCTGTACTGAGCATTTTCTCCTCTTACCTGAAGATTGTCGCATTAGTCTGCTCAGAACTGCAGGGAAACAGAGAAACCAAAATATGTTGCAGCAGTTAACCTAGACTGGGTTTTCCATCAATGAAGTCTCCCATGGGCTGAAAATTACACATTATAACCTATCTGAAAGCCAGCATTATGTTGACACATATGCTGTGGATGGGCAAAGGTTGAAAACACAGAAAACATATAGAAATGAAAGCCAGATCTTATAAATAGACATATATTAAATCCATGGGGAGCAGACTGGTGAGTAAGAAGGTCACAGAACTGAGCTATTTCCATGCTTTGTTGGAGAAAAAGACAGCTTCAGTTCTCCTTCACACCAGCCCAAAAAGCTGGAATGTCACAGAGAGGTGACTCTGTGCCTCTTTCAAGAGGAGAAGAACAAGCACAAGGTCCCCTCTTCCTCAAAACATCTTTGAAGAAAATTTGTTGCCTGGAGAACTCCTTTGGGGGTTGCTTATCCCCATTCAAGAGCTTATTATGAAAATAAGACTGAGATCTAAGGGAAGACTTTGGGTTTTACTCATTGAAAGAAGACTTTACCAGTCAGGGATGGCTTCAGGCAGGTCAATGCTTACTGACCAGCCAGGATGAGCTATATGTGAACCCCTGTGTACGTTTATTCATGTCCATGTCCCCAGGTCTCTACAGGGTTCTCCTTTAGCCTTGGGGAGATGCGACAGTCTGGGGGTGAGATGCTGGGAATGAGTGGTTTAAGTCACTTTAAAAAATCATTGGTGAGGTATCAGCAAAAGCAGGTTTAATATAAATGTGCAAAAGTTCATTAGCAAGGTTCACTCTATTTCTTACCATGGAAATAAAACACAGAAAGGAAAATCAGATTGAAAACAATTTACATCAGTTTATGTGGAGACCAGGCACAAAAAGAGTAAGGAAGGAAAAGAATAAGGGAGGCCCTCCCACTGAGTCACAAGGTTTAGAAGAGACCCCCTTGCCAAACTTGGTCTCAGACTGGATCAGTGGTTTAGATCTAAAGGATTTAACAACACTAAATTATAACAATATCCAATCAACACCATAGCAGCAGCACTTAATCAATTGACTAATCTAACACTTGCAAAATTATTAAGTAGGATTTTTCTATAAGTGTAACAGTAATTTAACCATAAATCTAACAACAATAAGTTTAACTCAGTTTTTAATATTTAATTATAAATTTAATTATGAGTCTAAAAATGCAACATTCTTAATGTGCATGCATACAAACATAAGGAAATATGTGCAAAGCTATATATACCTATGAAGAATTCCCCTTGAGTTCAGTGAAATTCTCATATTGGAAGTTTTTGCATCTCCTTGATGGGCGGAGTTGATCCTCAGGGAGCAGGGATTTTGGCTCAGGTTTTATCCTCAGCTTTCAGCAGCAGTCCTCTGCATATGGCAAACAGGAGATTTGGTGAGCTCTGGGAGGAGTCCACTCAGAGTGTGATACCCACAGTGGTCCAGCAAAGCTTAAAGGGCCTCACTTAACACCAGTGTTTGTAGGGTCTCAAGATGGGGGGCTTTAGGCATCAGGAAATTTCCATCATGGCCATGATCTGGGTCAATTACTACTGGGATTTTCCTCAAAAAGTTCAAAAACAAGATTATTTTCTCACTCAATCTGTTGTTCAGACAGAAAAATAAAGTCTCAAGGCTACTTATTAGAGAACAAGCTCATTAGACAGCAGAAATTCTGGGAGCAGTGTTTCTGATAAGCTCAAAGGGAGGTAACAGCCCAGGTTCCATTAATTAATGAAAGCTGATGCTAACAAGCATTCCTGAGAGCACAGTGTGTGGTTGGGAGGGGAGAAGTGTGAGATATGGTGGTGGGGGATGCAACACCACACGAGGTTGTAGAAGTTACTTCATTATGGTGATGTTTCAGCTGCTGATTTAGACAAAGGTAGATTTTTGATGGGAAAGGGTTTTGTGTAAGTTCTTTATTAAAAACTTACAGAACTTATGTGATGGGATGAAAATTGATATTATCTGAACTCTTTTTTCAAAAATGTAAAAAGAGGGAACTGATAAACTCTGTTGTTTCAATATACAGAGTAATGATAGGCTGACATTCTTGTTCAGTTGTTTTCAGAGTTTCTGTTGAGTTTCCAATGAGAAAAATTTCCAGAAAGAAAAATATTCTTTCAGTAGGTTGCACAAGGCAAGATGCCTAGACGGGGACATGGTTGCCCCTTTGGAGAGCAACATTTCGGCCGTGAATTATTAGACAAGATGTTTACAGACTTTGTCTGCCAACATTTTTACTTGCCACTGCAGATTCATTTGACATGAAAACTGCGAATGGTATCTATAGCTTACATATAGCAGAGCATCAGCAGCATGACCACTACTGTTTCTGGGCCTTTCATTACCTGGGGAGGAAATATCTTCCACCTGAAGATGGTAAGACACCGTGACAGCCGTACCCATGAGTCTGCGAAAGGTTTCTTTTGAGTGTCTTTCCTGGGACTTGTTCTTCTCTGTTCATTCCCAGCATGTGTATAGCTACTTTTAGCATGTGGCAGATGCCTGCTCTCTTGAGCATCTAAAGAGAATCCATTAAATAACCACTCTGCTACAGCCATGAAAAGAACTTATTCTGATGCCTCAGACTGTGTTTGAAGCCATTGCTAGCAATGCATGTGAAGCAAAAGCATGACTGAATATTGTAGTTGCACTGTTTTAGAATTTTCCTTTCTCTCTCTTGGAGAATATAGATAAACGGTACTTCTTGTAATCTCTGTGTTTTGTGTTAGAAGTGTACAAGCCTTGACCAATAAGTCTTTGGGGTGGATTGTCTTTGGCCAGTAGACACTTGTTTATTACTGTGTATTAAAAGAAGTCCTTGTAAATAAAATCTTCTTCACCATCTTGAAGCCTGTCTGCCTGACTTCCCTACCTGCTTCCGCAAATCCCACGAACAACAGAAAAGCAAACTGTAACATATCTAGTGTGGAAAAAGCGTCCCTTGGGAGAGAGGAAACTTGGTTTTAGAAAAGCGAGGCTTGGTGTGAGGTGAGCTCTACGGACATTTCCTTTTCCTCAAAACCTGCTTGCTCTAGTCCTTCTGCAGAAGCATAATTCCATGAACAAAACCTACACATCTCCCTTTTCCCACTCTCCTTCCCATTACCTGGCACTCAGTTTTCTGAAATGCAGTACAGGATGCAGAATACTAGTTGAAATATCTTCTCCTGGCTGATGTGGGAAGACAACACAGAAGACATCTGGAAAAGAGTTAGAAAGAGCTGGACTCACTCAGAATTGTCTTATGGACCCCGCATTAAGCAGCAGGTTGACAAAGAGACCAAAGGTTTATCCAGGTTAGCAGGGCACTCATTGAGGCAGTCAGGAGAGGAGTGCTGAGACAGCCCTGTGCCTGAGCCTGTGAGCCAAGCCAGGCTGGAAACTGCAGCTGACCAGGGCTTCAGTCTTGTTCAAACCCCACCAAGAGGGAATTTTCTCATGGGGAATATCTGTCTTGGATTTGTTCTTTGGAACTCACGGTTATTGTGGAGTTAGCCAGTGGCTTCTGGCAGGATTGTCTAAGGAGGATCAGAGTAACCACATAAAAATATTTTTGTCTAATTGGCTGCTTAATGATATTTTGTCATGAGTCTGAAGCAATGTGGCTCATTGTGTGGGAGTCCAGACAGATATAATTCATGTTTTGTTCTGCCTGTGAGAGAAACTTTAAAATTTTGAGGAGTTAATTCCCCTTTGAGCTGAAGGATAATTGGATAACAGAGCCTGTCATTAAGATAATTACTGCAGATCTGCTGCCTGTGGCATTTCTGGACAATACCTAACAGACCCTTCCTGCTTGGCAGCTCCTGAGAGCAGAGGTCTTCGGTTCCCAATCCTTCCCATCCTCTGCACAGGGAGACAAAGGACTCAGGGGCCAACAGAGGTCATCCTTCACAGTGGATGATTGTTGTGAAGTCCTTCAAAGCCAAAGAAATGCTTCAATTTCCCTCAGTTTGGAAGGTGGACAGATGGGCTGAAAGACCTGACCTACAGTTTTCAAAAATAACAGCCATTAAATCTTAGAATGTGAGTTTTGCTTTAATACTGAAGAAAAATGGTCTTTGATTAGTGTAGCTGCCAGGAGCTGGCAAGCTCACAGGTGAGTAGGGAAGCAGAGAAGGAGTGAGATCAGGCAAAATCACTGATCTGGAGCCAGAAGATGGGGCTCTTACTGAGCCAAAGTGACTGCAAAGAGAACTTTGAAAAGATGTTTGGAGCCAAAAGAGCTCCACCATCCATCACTGCCCTCTCCAGCTGCATCCATTGGCAATATGCTGATCCCTTGTCCTATTTCCTGCCTACCCTCCCTGCGGTTTGGGAAGCATGGGGAATGCTGACCTTTAAGTCAGTTCAGTTTTCAAACTCACTCTCTACCTCTTTCTCCTCAACTGCTCCATCTGCCTTAGAGTGATAAACTTATTCCTAAATAAATCTTACCAGCCCAGAAATGATTATCTGGGATCAATCAAAATTTCCTTCAACCTGAAATTGCAATTGATGTTTTCAAGTAATGTGTATGTGTGACAGATTAAATACAACAAAAATATCAGAAAAACACAGTGCAAAACAATATTTGCCAACATGCCATATCAGTAAACCAGCAGATCAATAAACATTTTTTAGATTATGAAGAGGCATCAACCTTCCTCATGTGTTACAAAGTTCTTTCTATCAACTAGCTTGTGGCTTGACAGTCTCACAGCCCAGATTTCAGGAAAAAGCACACTAAAGAGATTTGCCAGATTGGTTGGAGTGGAAGTGACTTGCATGTTTCTCTCTGTGATATTGCATGACTTAGTGTAAAAACTTACAAATATCAGGAGAGATATTTTCCTGTCCTATGAGATCAAGTAGCTTGGAATAGCAATTACTCTTCGGGGATTCTACTTCAAGGCTTGCAACTCTTCGCATCATTTCCTCGCTATATTTTCTAGTGCATTGAGTTTTGCAACCCTTCAGCTACTGGAACTGAAATTTTGAAGGAAACTTCTGCCAGGCATGGAAGTTTACCTGAAATCACAAGAAATAAGGGGTTTTTTTTTAGAATTAGATTGGAGGGTGGGGGTAATACATTACCAGCCTCTGCTAAAACAACACAGGTGAGCTTGGCTTTGAAATTGTCTCTCAGCTCTATGCTTTGAAGTAGGTGTGCCTTGTTCCGCAAAGTGCTTTGCTTTGTGCTGTTGGTATCAACTCACATTTGGCCATACTTTGCAGTTTTCAAAGCCGGCAATATGCATCTACTCAACTGATGCTACCTAGAGGTGGTATGTAAACTCTTCAGAAGTTTTGTATAAATGGGCTATATGCAGCAGAGGGCTTATCAATATCTGTAGGAGAAGTGGTGTAAGGTAAGAAAACAGGTTCTGCTTTTGTGGTGTTGGGGAGACTGAAATAGAGATTGCCCAATTAAAGAAATGGGCACTGGGAAAATGGAGGAAGTGGGATATAAGAACAATAAGAGACAAACTGATAACTTTTTGGTTATCAGTTTGTCTCTTGGATTGTTTAGATTGTTTGGATGTTGGTTTAAAAACTTATGAGCTGATGAAAGGATATTTAAGGTGGATGGATAAAGGCTTCCAAAGAGAGTGCTGCTGTAAGGAGGTCAGACAGCAGATCTGTGATAATTAGAATAATGGGACTGAAAGCTAGGAATAACTGGAGAAGGAAAGATGAGGTCCTTTGGAGACTCACAGAGACTCCAAAGACTGAGAGAGGAGACTAATGGAGACTGACAAGGATGAAGTCAGAGGATAAGGCAAGTACTTGGGGATGAGTTAAAGACCGAGGAATTTTGTTCTTAACTGCTGAACGATGCTTTTTGAGACAGCTCTAAGAAAAGTTTATGACTGCTAGGTTCTCCACAGACTGTCATGTCCAGTGCCCAGCTTAGCCTCTGCCTGTGTGTGACAATGTTCCTCTGTCCTCCAGCGCCCCAGCAAACATGAGAGGAAGTAGATGCAGGATGGTTCCTATCCCCCAGCCCTTTCTTTGATTGTAAGATTACCCAGACAGAACCTGGCTAATATGGGATTTCTACAGAGGTAGGAGTGGGCTATTTACTGCAGTTATCCTTTCAACAAGAGAGGAGGGGAAACTGCTGGAAAGGTGACTTACTAACAGCTCCCTCAACAGCACAGCACAGAAGTGACATTCAGGGCTTCTGGCAGTCTCTCTAACCTTGTAACAGAACAAGTATTTCCCAGTTGTTTCCCAGTTATTTCATCAATGTTCTACTAAACATTTCAGGACAATAGCCATGTTACAGAAGAGACATTGTTTGTAGGCTTGGAGGATTATTTTTGAATTCACCCACAATATGTTTTCCCTTTCTGCTTTATTCAGGTATGTCTGAGAACTGCTTCTTTCTCTCACAGATGCTTTTTTCCCTTTGTAATGCATGAAGCATTCCTGCTGTCCCTGAACCGCGCTTTTAGAAGAGATTTCCTCTCTTCTATAGTAAAATGCTAAATCCACTAGAGGGGGCATCTATCCTACCCGATCTTGGCCATACCTAAAGTCCCTCGAGCTCCTTTTGGCTTTTCAGACTTCTTTCCACCCCCACCACTACCCACCCCAGGCCACATTTCGGTAAGGTCCTGATGAGGCCTTTTCATTGAAATCTTACCCTAACTAAATGTTTCTCCGTGAAAAAGTATTTACAAAATCCAATACCTATATGGTGTTTATCATAATTATTTTTAAGCTCTGTGGGAAAGGCCATCTTTCATCCAGATGCTTCTCTACTCCTTTAACAACACTAATATTGTACAGGAAAGAGATGAGCTGCCTGCAAGGTTCTTGTTATCATGTATTGACTCTATTGTTCCCCCAATAACAAATTAAAAAACACCAAAAAGCCTGACCAAATTATATATGAGCTGACAAAGTAGAGAACTGAGTTACAGAACAGAGAAATGGATTAGCATGTACCACAGCAAAGAGTGTATCTTAAGGACTGAAGACAATTCATACATAAGTGTGCTTTTAAACTTTAAGGGGATGGCACCTGGCCACAAGACTGCCACAATAGCTTTGAACTGTCCTTTTGTCACAGGCTGCAGAAACTTTCTCTCTTCTATTGCTGTGCAGAATATTAGAATAGAAGTTTTGTATGTGGCTTCCCACATCAATGCTCAAGGCTGCTGCATCTCAGTGAGATGGAATTGTGGTGCATGACTATTCAAAGATTGCAACATGCTTCAGTTTGGAAAGCACTGTTTCAATGTAAAATAATATTACTGTTTCCCACCTTAATATAAAGTGTTCACAAAATGAAAAAAGTTGAAAGAAATACCAAACACCAACACTATTCATCTCTCATCATGTCCCTCATGTTAAGTTAGAAACTCAGGAAGGCAATAAAAGATAATTGAAAACAGAATAGAGCTTATAGAGCCCTAACAGATCCTGTGGCCTGAGGTTTACCACATCCTGCAAATGCAGAGAAGGATTGATCTACACAGTATTATTCTAATGATTATTTGTCAAATCTGATTTCCATAATGGAGGTACTGGGACTGATGTTTTCCTGACAGATTATTCCACACTTTCATAGATCATATTTTCCTGTTGTTCAGACTCATTTTTCCTCTTTTCAGTTCTGCTTCTCCATTGTGTCTCAGGTGAAATTTCACAATAATTCAAGAAAATTTTTGTTCCTGCTTTTTACCTGAAAATATTGTGGAAATTTATCTTTTGTACAACATTTTTTCCCTATAAACCTAACTTTGGAAAAAAATTAATTCTGTTCAACACATATCCTAACCCAGGTCCTTCCACCAAGAATAACAGACGTCCAAAGTTTCTAGGAAAAGCACTTTGAGCTTTTCAAAGCTAGACTTACCTGAATAACAATGTAAGCTTCCCCCAGTGAGTGCTTTCCAAAGCATGCCTCCCTTGGCAGCAAGGACAGGCCTCCTAGGGGTCTGTGGTGAAGCAGAGGGAGAGCTGACTGACTTCAGGTGATGGCTCCCAGTGTCTGAGCAACTGCAACTCTGTTATGGTTTTCTGTAATAGGAAATACCAAAATTACTCTGGATTAAACAAAGTTGAACCCCAAGCCTCATTGCAGAAGAAACAATGAGAAGAATAGCTTAGCTTATGGGTTAAAGTGCTGCCAGCAAACTACAGATTGGACTAGAAAATTTTTTTTTCTTTCCTGTACTACTCACAGGTGAGAAGACACTGACCTCAATGGTGTAAACAGAAACCAACAGGAGCAGAAACTATTCCCCTACTATGCTCATCAGGTTTCATTATGTTCCCAGTAGTGTTATCCCCACCAACACAGACAGACACACTGGATCCTACTCTCTTACTCTGTTCCTTACTAATCCACAATAGGAGAATATATGCTGTTAGAATATGAGACATTTATTTAGCCTTTTAGCTCATATTGAATATTCAATTTCAATAGACATCTGCCCTGAGATTGGGCTGGGAGAGACACAGCTGAAGTGAGGCTGGGAGACTGGCTTTTAAAATACATTGTTTTATATTGAATTTTCTGAATATGAAAGTACTACATGCAAGACATTGTACAGCATACAATGTTTTGAAACAAAATATATTCAAAAGTAGTTTTTGAAGACCAGACAAAAAAACTCAGAATGTATTAGACTGGAGCACAAAATGTGATTAAAAGCAAATGGCATGTTGTACATTGAATATACAAAATTAAATGAGATGTCATGGTCAAATGGGAGCAGTCATATTGTATGGAAAGAGGGCATACCAAATTGGAGATGATAAATATTGATCTGAGTATATGGCACTGAAACACTGATATCATTCAGCAGATGAAAAGAGCGGTATGAGCTAAGGCAAAAGACAGAAGGGAAGAAAACAGACTCTGATGGATACAAAGGCACAAGTTTAACTCAGATGCCCATCAGGTATGCCATATCTATAAACTACTAAGATACTGATGGAAAAAGTCTGGTCTGAAAGCTGTGTATCTACCTCAGACTTCCAAAAGAGGTTTGCCTTTAAGTCTTTTGAGATGCAAAGTTTCAGACAATACATGCAAATGGAAGCCTACATGTTAAACTGAGACTATGATTTACTACAAAAATTTGATCCACTCAAAATGCACCGAAGATGAATGAACAATATGGTGGCAAGATGTTACCTTGTTCACTTGATTTTGATCAAAAGACTTTTTGAAAATATTTTTCTAACATTACAAAGCATGTATGAGAGTTTACCTGAGAAAAAAGAACTGTATTAGCAGCCAGAGAAAGTGCAGAAGCAAAAGAAAAAACTCCTCTTGTAATAATGAAGACAACATTTTTGTTTCTTAAAAAAAATAAAAGTGAAGAAAGTCTGACATGCTGCTAGCATAGCAATCAGCGCAGCCTGTGTCATACTCATGTGCATTCTTTCTGCACTCACAGATGATATTTTCCTGTTCAAAAATTTTACCACATCTCCCCTCCTCTGAGCTGTATTACAGGCTGTAGTGCAGTCACATGTGTATGGCCTTTGCAGAGAGACCTGAGATCCCTTCCCCTGCAGCCTGAGAAGGTCAGCTCACCACTGAATATGCCTGGGCTGCGGCTAGGAAATCCCCAAACCTCTTGGTTTGAAGATGCACAGATCATCAATGGGGAGTAAAAAAGATTCAGGATTTGAAGACAAAACTTGTCAAAACTGACTCTTCAGAAAGCTATTCCAAGTATTAAACACATTCACTGAAGAAGTTTTTTTGTTTTTTTGCTTTCATTGCTTTGGAACTGATAGAATAAGGGGACACATGATGTGACTCTGGGGCAGGTTCTCCTTGCAGTAAAAGCGCATTTTATCCTGATGTTCGCAAGTTCTATGACCACCAGTGGAGACTCTGCCCCCCTGGTTTTTCAATTCTCAGGCAGAAATATTTCAAATCCCATGCTGTTAGGATAGTAATCTGAGGCTTACTAAACTTTGCTTGTACTTAGATGTCCATCTTCTGAGTGACAACTCTTCATTATTACAATCACTCCAGCTTTTGGTAACAGATCATTCTGCAAATGGAAGGAAAAGCTGCAGAGCCCTGCTTCCCTCGCTGGCAGAGCTGCAGCCACTGCAGGAGGCTGGCACAATGAGCCCATTAAAATGCACGAGGCCAAGCCAGTCTGCAGTGCATGGGAGAGGCATAATCAGCTTTACCTTCTCATTGTAATTCCTAATAAAAATGGATAATAAAGCATTTGGAGTACTGTTGAAGCAGAATGCTTTTTAAAATGAACCTGATAATAAAAGGCTCAGTGGGCTTTCTTGAATCAAGCGGCAGCCTCAAGCAATCAAAAAGAATTTCCCAAGAGCTTGCTTAATAAAGGAATAAATGGAAATATTTACTTCACACAGCTCATTCTCCTCATCTTCTGTGGTTAACTGTGTTTGTGCTTGGGACCCATAGTGATGCCTTCCAGCCCCGCTATGGAGTAATAATGTCCAGCACTCCTTTGTCAGGGCAGACTGCTCACAGACACACAGGCTGCTGGGATTGCAAGGACAGAAACCACCTCTGTTTACCAGATGTCCAGGAGAAGCTTAAGAAACCTTCTAGTTAAGCACTAAGAGACAGATAAGGATCAAGCTTTTTTTCTGACTGTTCTAACGTGTCAGGAATGTCACCCGGGGAGGGTGGTGGGCAATAATTGCAAGTGCAGGTCAGTTTGCAGGTGGACATAAAATGTGGGTGATGTGCACCTCAAGGACATATGGCTATGAGAAACTTAGGGTATAAAATAAGTATTTAAAAGGCATAAGCACTGTCTTTATTTTCCAGATTCTTTTGGTTGTCTCTCAGGCCACAAAATTTGGAGGTCTGCTGCACAATGTAAACAAGATACTTTTCTTGTTATTGTACTATACTCAACAATTCTTCGTTTAAAATTGCATCCTTTAAGTGCTGCCCTGTTCCCAGTGTCACCTGACCAGTTGATAGTGGGTTCTGCCTGTAGACTGGGAGGTGGAACAGATCATCAACCCAGACCCACGAGTGAAGAGCTACCTTTCAATCAACTCCTATGATTTGTCAGACATTGAATCTCTTCCAGCAGACACAGACTTTGGCATTAATCACACTAGATATGGTAATTTTGTCTTTCAATGAGGGGAAAACTCTTTTAGTTTTAAAAAAAAAAAAAAAAGCCTGATCTATATTCCATTAAAATAAATGGAAATGCTTCCCTTAACTTAAAAATGGAAAATGACTGAGCTTTTAATTCATTATCTCATTTCATATTTAAAATAAATCTAGCAAAACTTCTGTTTACTTGCAGTACTGAAACTTGTCAGGAGATGTTATGTACTTCAGGGAAAGGTGACACAGTGCAAGGTAATATATTGAACAGCCCACTGGAAGAACAGGAACTTTTTGCATGATGATTCAGAGAAACACTTGCAGACCTCTGACACTACTATAGACATGGTGAGCCATCACTGTGGTTTGCTTTTTTACCCCTCTAGATGCAATATTTATACACATAAAGTCACTTCTCTTTTTCTTGTTGTCTTACATCTCTGCCAACCATCAGTAATTTCTTGATGAAATCCATCTTTCCCTTGAGGATTATCAGAATGTGTTTTGACAAGACAGACAGGAAGAAAGGAAGATGTATCTGTTTTTAAATTCCAGTCTTGTGACAAAGTAAAATATTTAGTAGTTTCTAATGAATGTGGAAAATGGAATGTGTTCCGCAGAACAAAGCAATCCTTTGAGAACCTGCTTAATGAGATGAAGGTTAGTTGATGACACAGTCTGTGGTTTAAAGTCTCAAACTATCTGTGTGGAGGAAAAGATACAAATAAGAAAGAAATTAAACTCTGTCTCTTTCTTTCTTTCTTTCTTTCTTTCTTTCTTTCTTTCTTTCTTAACTGGGGATAGTAGAATACAAGCATCAGGTCCAAAAATAGCAGAAACATGAGATTCACTTACATAAAGAAAGGAGCTGCTCTCATATAATACAATGCAGAAAAAAATAATACATAATTTACAGTGGTAAACTTCAAATCAGTTTGGTGCAGTTGTTTAGTAATCTAATACATTATATTTAATAGCCTTACAGTATGAACCCATATAACCACATAATATCCAGTATTATTCAGTTTGATCAAATTTAAATAGAAGGGCTAAATACAGACAACATTTTATCCAATGGAATCAACTGAATAAATGTAAGTATGACAAATATGGATAGAAGTCACTGCCCTGAACAGCCTTCTAGATTGAATCAAGGACAGAAACAGCCTTTGTGTGTGTGTGCTACTCAGTTGAATATTTATAACCAGAGTAAAATTTAGAAACATTACATTTACTTGGACTAAAAGGCTATAAGAGCCTAGGCTATACGTTCTTCACAGACATACTGTCTTTTTCTTAGTGAGTGATAGATTTTGAAGCCAGGAAGTATTCAAGATTGAAAATGTCAGTACATCCACTATTTCTATAAAGTTCATAAAAGACAGTTTCGCACATATTGCTCTGAAAGTGTAATTTTATATAAACAACCCCCTTGCAGAAAAATATTACCATCCAATTCTAGACTTCATAGATCCTGTAGGCCAACAAGATGCTTTTACACCATCTCATGGTGTCTTCTGTTCAAGTTTGCAGAAATCACCAATATTTACTTTATAATGGAGGATCATTAAATGGCCCTTGAAAGAGGAGTGAAATAACTGACACAATGCATGCTATTTTATACCTTTAAACTCCTCATGCCTGCAACTTTTGTGATTGGGAGATGGCAACTGGACAGGTCTGGACTTCCCAGTTAATTATTGTGTTGTTCCCTTGGAGGCTGAATGGAGCTAATAGTCCTCTGTGTATCTGGCATAGAATAATCCTAATGCCATGTGCAGTAAATACTTAATCACACAGTGAATGATGATTTTCAGGGTCTGATGCAGTTCATGACAAACTGATTGCTTAATAAGTACTGCTAGTTTATGACCCTGACACATCTGTGTTTCCCTCTGCCCTGGTTATCTTCAGTCCATGTGTTCCTAGAGCATTTAGTTTCTTTGTTAAGAGAGAGCAGACATCTTAGCTTAATATGTTTAACACTGCCTAACAAAGCTCACAGAACAGGAAAGCTGAAACATGCAAATACCTTCTCTGCTTTTTGTCTGATTAGGGTGTGTCAGAGGGAGTGGATGCAGCACACAGAGCAAGAGATTCTGTTTTAAGGATGGTTTTTAATCCATTCTACGTGTTTTGTTTATTAGAAATAATTCATATGAATTATCCACATTCAGAGCCAGTGACTGCTACTTAATTACGATGCTATCAGTGCTGAGCGAAGAACAACTTGATGGAAAACAAAATCCTTCATACAATTTATCAGCCTGAATAACAATCCCAAATAATTAGAACCATAGACTGCCACAGCATGCAGATGGTGTTGAAAAGCCAGCTATCTAGAATCAGTCTAATCAATATGGGTTTATCTTGGCAAGGGTGTTATTCAAAGCCATACAGAAAGGCTGCCATGCTTCCATTTTCTACGAGCTTCTCTTTCCCTAAATGATTGTTGAGAGGTCTTTTTGCTTTAACCTTATCATTTTCCCTCTACAAGGCATAAATGCTGTTTAGAGAAGTATGCTCACATTCTATTATATCATATGACAAATGAACAGAGACAAAGGAAAAAGAAGATAAATCCCACAGACTAATTGATAGGACTCAAAATTCCCATTGATTTTGACACAATGAGGAGGCTAAGTTCATAATTTTTAAAAAAACAAAAAAAAACCATAGGAAAAGAGAAGTTAAGGTTTCCTTGGCAACCTCACTTTGACTCTTTCCATGACTTAAAAGATGGTCTTACGTTCTTTTGTTCATGCAATTCTTATCTGACATTTGATTTTTCCTCCCACTTTAGTGTACAGTTACCATCCCCTACTTGCTGTTTAGTCACTTTATTGAGTCAAATAAAGCTGGCTTTCACAAAATCATACCAAAGGAAAGGTCAGCATTTTAATTTTCACAGAACAGTAAAAGCAACCTTAGTATTTTGACTGCATCATTATTATTATTAATTACTATTATTTATTATCACTATTAATAATGAAAACTCTATTTTTTCCTCTGTGAAGAGTCAGAAAGGTCTACAAGACTGCTACACAGCCCCCAGAAACCTAAACCAAGATTTAAACTACTGCTTCATCCAGTCTTGCACAAAAACCCTTCTCACAGCTGGTCCTGCAAGGGGTTGAATGCTGACAGTATTTAATTTCCAGAGAACTGGGGACATGTCTGGGGAGAGAAGCAGCTCCTTGGTGGTGGTGGGGAGGGAGACATGAATGAAATGGTGAAAGGAGACTTCTCATCTCCTTGTGACAGCCCCTGGATCTCTGCACAGCTGTAAATGCTGAGTTCAGACCTTTTCTTTCTGTACCTCCTCCTGACCAAGGGCACTGCAGCAAGGGCACTTGGTCAAGTCTAGCTGCAAGAGACAAACTGAGCAAATTTGATTGCTCAGTGTAAAGGAAAAGTTATGTTCCCCATGAGTGAAATCCAGACCTGCTGTAATACAACTGACATCAGCCAAGCTTCCTTCTAGGACTATAGCTAAATCAAACAAGAAAGGCTGAATTAAAAAAAGAAAAAGAAAGAAATTACTTTCTCCTTTGTTTCAACTTTGGGGAAAAAAATCCTCTGAGATTTGTACAAATGCCCTGTTGTGTGTATGACATAGACAGTGCTCTCTAGCCCTGTTCTTGATTAATTTTTTCTCTGTTTTATTCGTTAATAAAGAATTTGTTCAAACATGCCTATATATTGACATAATTTGGGGTTGTCATGGCAATGCTGCTATATCAGAAATAAATGCAGTGTGAAAGTATAGCGTAATTATAATCAGGACTGAGATTCAAAAGGAAATATTTCTGAGACAGCTTTAAGTCAATACAGTGCAAGTACCTTATTTGTATGCATTTGTGCAGATCTTATTTTTATAACAGACCCTTAAGCAAAAAGGGCATTACTGAGGGCTCACCGAAGTCAGTCAGATTCCTGCTGTTGATTTTAGTGATTGTTCTTTCAGAAGTGTACATTCATTTTGCTTTGAGCCTATGCCTGGCAAAACACAATAAGCGAATTTATTCCTTTCAGCATTTTAATTTTCAATGCTGTCTTAGTTTCAGGCTTTGGCCAATGAATATCAGGGTAGATGCAGGTGAAGGGCGGCATTCTTACAGCCAGTCTGTAAATTTCCATCTTACCTTCCCCTGTGCACCAGGATATATAAAGCAAGATGTATGGAGAGGAGGAGGAGAGGGATTAAGATTAAACGATTTACAGTCTCCTCCGTGCTTCCCTTGAAAGAACAATAAGAAACACGGATGAAGGGATGTGGGGAAATTGTGGCAGACCATGCACAAAACATCACAGGACAGGGGAGGAGGACATGTTGCTAATATGCCCTAAGGCAGCAGCTCTCATGTCCCTGAATTTCTTTTAAAGAGTGTCATGATTTGGAAGGTAGGAGTGACAGAGTCAAGGTGCTTGAATTGTTTGAGCAGTAATAAAAATAGAGGAGAGGAGAGGAGAGGAGAGGAGAGGAGAGGCGTTAAGTAGTCACAGGAGAAGAAAGCCGGCCTTTTGGTTTTTAAGTCATGTCACATCT
>VZTX01023062.1:270209-304562 GCA_013400915.1 Pardalotus punctatus
GAGGAGAGGAGAGGAGAGGAGAGGAGAGGAGAGGAGAGGCCTTAAGTAGTCACAGGAGAAGAAAGCCGGCCTTTTGGTTTTTAAGTCATGTCACATCTTTACATATATCTCTGTGTATGTGTGTGATTTTTACCACCATATATTTGAAATTTATTTATAATGCATAATAAATAAAATAATATCAAATACTAGCAGCAGTCTTAAAAGGCACAGATGAAACTAAGTCAGAAACACTTTGTGTCACCAGAAAGGAGACAGGAAAATAACATATTCAGTGAGTGCATTATTATTTACAGGTGATTTGGACACATCAAATAGCAGAATTGGAGTAGCAGGTTGGTGTATCCAGAATAATAACCCAATGAGATAGGTTTCCTGACAACAAAAGCATGTTTTTTTGTTCAGGAATTGATTTTAATGGATATGATACAGCTGAAAGGCTGCCCAGTATTTTGAAAATTGAGGGCTTGCTGTAAATGTTGTATTTTGCAGACAGATGATTCTGCCAAAAACTGGATGTCTGGTTTTCAAGGGGCAAAAGAGTCTTCGAGTGGCATGAAACTTTAACATGTAGAACAGGTACAGCCTATTACCACAGTACACTTTTGAACAAAGAGGGGAAAAAGAAATTTAAAAGCTTTCAGACAGCTTTACATGAAATGCAGGGAACTGAGACACAAAATTGTTTTTTCTTACACAGAACATTGCTATTAGGGGTCACTGAGAAGCAAGAAGGACTAGAGACTTCCATGTCTCTGACATTAGTTGAGGACGAAAATGGATTTGTAAAAGAGAACCTGCACTTCAGTAGCACTTGGGCAAAAAAACTGACCTGGAATTAGACTCATGAAACAGGGCAACAGTTCTGTTTTATTCATAAATAGCAACTAGAATTTGACTGCACCACTTTCATAGATTGGTTCTGAATACAGAGGACTGTACTACTACACTGTTCATTTATATACAATTTATTTGAAAGAAAAACTACTAGATCTGCTACAGAAATTTTCACAGCCTACTCTTACTGCATGCTTGCCAGAATATGTAACTGAGAAAAATAAACCAATCCAGAAACAAAAAAACCTTAAAAAATTAAGGGTATGTACCAATAATGTCAGGTAAAGGACAGGCATCAAGAATACAGTAATTTTCCTAAACCAGTCATTATTTTGTAATATAAAATTTAACATTATGAAGTGTACGAATTTGTAACCAAGTAATTAAAGGAATTTAAGTATATTATCTAAAGTTATAACAAGGAAAAAAAATTGTAAATAATAATTATAGTATTTGTCTTTAAAAAATAGTCCAGTCTATTATGGTATCACAACCACTAAAGGCAAAACAAATTTTTGTTGTACAGGTTGTACAACAACACTGAAATATGAATTAGTTAGATCCAAGCACTTCCTCCACACTGCTGGACCATCTCTCGGATGTTGCTTACAGTCCCACGCCCCTTCCCATGCTCCTGTCTTCTTCTTAAAAAATTGTAAATGCAACTGAAAGATTTGTTTGTACTTAATTCTAAGACCAGAAGCTGGTTGTTCTAAATACCTTATTTGTTTCCTCTATATGTAATCTGTGTATGTATTTTTTTCCCAGAAACCAAATTGAAGAATTCTGGGCTCTTTTCAAGACACCTAATCTCATTTCAAAGACTCCAATGCAATGGAAAATGTATCTCTTCTCTATGTAATCTCTACAATTGGAAATTTATTGCTAGAAAATTACAGCTAATTTCAAGGTTGAATGTGATTACTTCAGTTTTAAGATGCTTGTTCTTGTTATTCCTTTGCACATCAGGGAAAAAGAAAAATTAATACCACTCCCATCTAACTTTTTCCTTAATACAGGTACTACTATACCACAATAAAAATAAATTTCTTACCCTTCTTATCATTTGCTGTCATAATATGTGAAGACTCCATAGCACTGCTGTACCTTTAGACTCCCAATTATTTATCACTTCATAATCTGTCCCATCCTCTCCATAAATGAGGGCAGCACTGCAGTAATGATCTTCCTTGTGAAATGAACAGACCTGCACAGCCATTAGGCAACATTCAACACTCGATGGACCTGTTCCCTTCCTTGGCCTGAGGGGAAAAGGACTCCCTGCACCTTGGAGCCCTTTCTGCTTCCTGACTTTTTGACTTTTTGACATTGAGCTGCATTAGAATGCAAATGAAGAACGTTGGTTATCAAGCAGGGAAAAGAAACAGTGGCTACACCCCATCTCAAAATACCTTAGTGGGCAAAAGGGGACAAAGGGTTGTGAGGGTTCCAGTCTTGCCCTTATAAACATAATGAAACTAAATAGCTAGGTGCTGTAGCAAATTTATTTAGAGTAGAAATGAGATATATATTTTTAACAGAGAGGATTACTAATGACTGGAGCCACTACCTAGAAGTGCAGTGGATTGTCCAATGGACATTAATTACTTGAGGTCATTTAAAAAATGAGTGACTCAATCTTTCTCAAGATTACCTATCCTAATTAATATGCAAAATATTTGGAACACCTTTATAGAAAGGCTCCGAAATCAAACTACTCCTTTCCAAAATTCAAAACCATAAATCGGGGGTGAAGATGATGGAAAAACCCTATTCACTACTGAGTAGGCATTAATTGACTGATGAGTTAGCAGGTAATAAGGTGGAGCTTATCTAATGCTTAACTTGTGGGAAACACTAAAGTAAAAATGAAGTATCGAGATACTTTCAAATATTTCTCATAAAGTATCTTTACATGCATTTAAAAAAACCCCTTGTCTGTAAGAGGCAGCCAACATAAATTCAGATTTAAAAACCCCATGCTGGAAAGATGTGGGACTTAGAAATTCCTGTCATCATTAAGGGATCACAGATCACAATCGCTGCTGCCGTTCATCATGAGACACAAAAAGAAAACGGACTCTGCAAATCACATGAGAATGGCTCATGGGACAGAGGAGAAATATCAAGTGCCTTTATCCACGTAATGCGCCACATGTGGCTCCCTGTTAAATCTGTTGCCTGCAGTCACGGACAGCTCCAGAAACATGAGGTGCTGAAGCGTGGGGGCTTGGACAGCTTTCAGGTGTGAAGAGAAGCTCTGCTAAAGTATCCTGCGTAATGGACAGAGCAGCTGCCAAAAGTCTCTCTGGGTATAACTGGTGGGTTTCAGCTCTGAATTTCATTACAGCTCAGAGACCACTGAGCTGCATAATATCCTAACTGTAAACCTGAAGGAATGAGGTAAAACAAGATGGGTTTTATTCAGGTTCTTTCTTCTTGCTAAATGAAGTAAGTGTACGCCTGCTTCTTGGAAGTTCACTACGACTGTTAAGTAGTAGTAACATTGCCAACACAAACAAAAGAAGGTGTGAATTTACTAAGGAGATGCAATGGGTTAGGATTTCTTGCCTTTAGAGTGAGGAGAAATGTTTGGAATTTATCTCTAAAATTTCTTTAGGAGTCTAAAACCAGAATCTTAAGAAACATGGATCTTAAAAACTCCCTCATGGTTTGAGGCTTTTTTTGTTTCTTGAGACTCAGATTTTCAACTCTTCAGGGTTAGGATTTTTCCCTCAAAATTGATTCAAACATACGTAGATTTCATTCCCTTTCTGAAAAATCACCAGGTGCTTGATGAATCCTCTAGCCATGAAATATGGTAGCTCAGTAGGTGGCTAGAACTGATGCATGTTTCTCTTTTAATATATATAAATTTTATTTCAGTATGAATAAAATCCAGCTAAAGCAGTGATTCAAATTTGTAAAGAGCAAGTTAGAATGAGATGATTCTTATCCCGCTAATGAGGACATTCGGAAGATGAACCAGAAATAGAAGCACAATTTGTACACAGAGTTAAGCGTACTGTGGGCATGGGGAGGAAGCAGCAGAGGTTGGAAAGCTGTGTGTGGAGAGTGCAGATGGCAAGGACAGCAACCCCTGGCTGAGCTTCCTCTGCTGCTGTGGGAGTGGGATCCTTGAGTGCTGAAGGTGTGGGTATTTCTGAATCGCTTTCCCCACCTCTTTCAGCTGTCCTGAGTCCAGGAAGGTAACAGAGGAGCCCTGCTTATGCATGCACTGTGCACACAGGCCACTGTCTCTAATGAGACAGTTCAAGTAGTTCTCACTTTCTCCACTACCCTGCGGCATGAAGCCTTTACTAGGAAGAGTGAAAATAGGCTTTATTTACAGGTGGTGGGTCACTGCAGCTGCCCAGCTGAGGTTGCTGAGTGAGGCAAAAATCTAATCTCCATGTGACACACAGAAGGTTCACTGGAGGAGAGATGAACATTCCTCACAAGCCACTCTGGAAAAGAAAGTGGGTAAGGACAGGAGCAAACTTATTCCAGTGAAGGCTTTGCCAAATCAACTCAACTCTCACACCTTCTGTGGTTTTGACTGTTACATCACCTGTTTCCTCTTCTATTGCATTGGATTTTCTAGTTTTCATCTCTCTCAAGGATGTTTTAGCAGTGCATTAAGTCACACTCTTTATTAGAGACACAGCTTTGTCCCTGGTTTCCAGGCTGGCAGCTGTCACACCAAATTATTTTGGAGCTCGCAGACCACAGAATGAATATGCACCAAAGCATGCAAGGCTTTGAAAGGCTCCACCTTCAGGCCTCTAGATACACACAACTGTGATACAGAGGAAAAGGCGTTTACTTTGAGTTTGTATAATTTTGAGTAACAGAACCGCAGTAATGGAAAGTAATTGGAATTTTGGTCAGGAATTTAAAATATGAAAATATAAAGTGAAATCCCTAACTCCTAATTTAAAGCAAATGAGCATTTTCACCTTCGCACTCTGAAGGAGGTTTTTGTAAACACCAGTAAAAATGCCTCATTATCCTTTTCCAAGTCTCTTCTTAAAACATTTATTGCCCTAATGCCAGGAACAAACTTATAATGGCAAAACTGCTGCAGCAATGATCTTAATGACACTCATGTTGATTGATGTTGTGCCACTGATTCCTTTTAGTTTCCATCTGCCTCTTTCCATCTGTCCCTTATCTTGGATGGTAAAGTCTTGAAAAATGGAACTTTATCTTAATTCTTTGAGTACCACTCTGCATCTCCCATCATGCCCATTCTAGGAAGAAGAAAAAGATGAAAATTTAAAAACATTAGGACATTTGTATTGGCTCAAACCAAAGTTATATCCCAACGAATCTCCTGCTTCAACAACAGCTATCAGCACAGGAACAACAAAAGTAGAACTAGTGTTTGCATCCAGATTTGAGCAACCTGAAGCTTTGGGGCTTCCTAAACTAGCAGTCTTTGTTTTTTATAATCCTGGATTAACTGCAAGATGGTCTCAAAAAAGTAAAAAAGACCCAGCCATCCCTGTCAGCCTCAGTTTTATGTTAAAGTGGAACAAATTATTTAAAAAAAATTATTATATGAATTAAAGTGTAACAAGTTTAAGTGCAAATCTGATAAATACAAAAGAAATTCTGTTTCCTCATTAAAACATTCCCATTATGAAAAATTTACATTTTCCCATCAATTACGTTTATGTGTTATATAAATGACATATAACTTACTTGAAAAAATAAAAATACATTTAAAATATTTTTTTAAAAGTAAGTCTTAAAAAATACAAGTTCTATAGTGCAAAATATGTAACATTCCTCTTTGTGCACACAGATGAGATTTTGTATTTATACTTTCTATTTATCTTGTTGCTGAAAACTATTTCAACCCTTAATTTCAGACAGATTGTCTTTAGATATCTAGGCGAAGCCCTAGAATTGCTCTACCAGAGGCAATTTTCAGAGACAGGAAAATCGATAGATGGCGCTTCCTGCTCTTTTTCACCTCATTTTGTGAGCTGAATAACTAGAGAGAATAGAGACTTTTATAGCTACAAACACAATATTCCAGCCCTGGCTCTGGCAGAACATGCCTGACCTGACCCTTACCACTGCTGCACCCTTTTTCTGGTGTCTGTGTCACACTCTTGTCCTGGAGCCCTCTCATCATTTTGCCCCAGCCTCTGCCCAGAACAGCTGTGTGGTGATTTCTGTCCTCAGAACAGGCACCTCCTCCAGACAGAAGGGCTTTTACCTCTTTCGTCGGCTTTCCTCAAATGTTTCAGATCATGTTAACTTATATTGACCATTTCCATGAACAAAATGTCAAACTAGAATGTATACCTGAGTCCCTGTTTTGGAGATGCCACCTTTATTCACTGTCACATTTTCCTGAGCTGGTTGATCTGTACAAGGGTGGTTTTGCTTCTCATTCCCTGCCTGGGTCTCAGTGTTGCTCACAGTCCCCTGGAAATGATTCCTGAGACCATACTGCTCATTCCATCTGGAGTGAACTGAGCTTGGTACCATGGTTTTTTTCAGATATCTTTATTTACTGCTGTTACTGTGCTGTGAAGTTACTTTCACTGGAATAATTATTAGTAAAGAGATATTTAATCACACAAGATCTCTGGGAGCTGAGTAGCCTGCTTATTATGCCAATTTTATGGAGATATGAGCCACTTTTGTATGTGTTTTTTTCAGCAGGGAAGGAACAGCCCAAAGCTGTCCAAGCCCATGATGATGTGGGAATTACTTGGCACAGCAGCAGATGCAGAGCACACCCTGGTGCCCAGGGCAGCCAGAGCTGCTGGCCAGGCTTCAACACAACCGCCTTGAAGAACTGAGGGCAGAGACACATCTTGGTGACTGATGGGGGGGTGGAGGTGAGGGTGGGAAGCAGATATTTCCACATGATCCTACTGCTGCCCAGAGAGGGCTTTATTGTTGTCAGTGAACACGCCATACTGCAGGGGAAAACACACTTTTTTACTGCTTACAGAAGAGCTGTTTTTTTCTCAAACAGCTTGACAAAGCCCAAGGTCATACATGCAAGTAAGGAGCCTAGAACACCGTTTATCTTCATGTAAAACGAGTCCAAGGGCTGTCTCAAACACACAGAGGAAGACTATTCAGCTCTAATTCTGGATTTCAAACAACCTAGAGAAAATATGACAGGCACAGATACCCAATATGCCAGTCATAATCTTGCCAATGTGTTTATGACTAAATAGAGCACTTAGGAATGAAAAGATTCTGTTCTCTCTCTTGCTGGGTTTGGGCAGGTTTGCCCTTATAGCTGCTTATATAAATATGAAATAGTAACCTAGCTAATAATATAAACTATGATGTTTGTTTTTGGGATGCCCCTTGGTACTAGGGTCGTCCTATGTCCTGGGACAAATACAAGAACACTACTGCTCAGGGACTGACTCTGGGATGGAGTGAAAATCACAACAAGGCACATCAATGAAGAATAAGTAGCTCCATAAAGATTATTTGTGAGTCTTGGTGGGTCTGTGATGCCAAGTGAAAGGCTACAAATTTTTATTGTCAAAGAAATAAGAAGGCTCATTCTCTGCTTGAAGGTACCTGGTAAAAACGCATAAAAATCTACTTTCCAAGAAAAATCCTTTGGCAAAATTATGGATTCTTAACAGAAGCTCCATTTATTTGTTCACAGACTTGAAGTTTTTTAGGCAGAGTTATAAATTCAGAATAGTTTTCCCGAGTGCTGAGATTTTACATTTGGGAATTCGGGTGAAATGCAAGATGTCCACTGTCACAATCACCATTGTATATTTATAAGAAGGGCTCTGAGTTATGACAGCATTTGCATATAAAAATCTAAGATATTTGTGTATTCCTTAAGAACATAATTGATTGTGTGTCTCTATTTTGCATTCAAATGCATTTTAATCTTGGCTGACAATTTCTACCACAAATTATCCCCTATGCAATTTTCTCTTTCTGATCAAATTTTGAAAACAAAATTACTGACTTTGTGCTGTGTATTAATAATAAATATGATACAATTTAGATGCAATCAAACATTTAAGCTAATATTAAAAGAAAACAAGTAAAAAACTGGACTCAAAATCTGGATAGTGTATCACAAAAGTGCAATATATTTAAGATCATGGTGAGTGTAAAGGGCTAGGAGAACAGTGGATTAAAGATATTCAGCTTTTCAGGGAAGGAATTGTTATTTTTCACTGGTATTCCATGGTCTTTTACAACAACTTCAGTTCTTTTCTTTCCAGTCAGTCGGGGATGGGACAGGCAATGTACCAACTCCCTAGGAGAGATTTCTCGATGATAACTGCCTGGCACTATTCCTGTGTGCTCTGAAGCCAGAGGGCCATGGGCATTGGAAAAGGTCATATAACACTGAAAGAATGACTCAGGCTGTTTCCTCTCAGTGAGTTGAGTCCCACAATCTGCTACTTCCCTGGACCTCCCATAACCCTAACCAGGATGAATAAATTCCTGGCTTGAGTGCCATGGCACAGAGTGCCATGTAAACGCTGTTACCAATCCCATCCAACATCCTTAGTCCTCTGGCTTCCCATAGCATGAGACTGCTCAGACATAACCAGTGTACTCATCCTAACACAGTATGTCGAGAAGCACAGTGGATCATTCCCCACTGTAGAAGACAGTAAAATGCAAAAGAATTTCTTTTTATCCATAGAGGCACAATTAATATCCGGTAAGCTCTGACCTGTCCAGACTGCTACATTGTTCATCTCCAGCCCTTGTGCCAGGCAAGGCTTGCAACCAGGACGGTTAATTTCTCCTATCCATAGGACAGAGAATTGGATTTGTTTCTTTACTAGCTTTTCCAAGGCTACATTCACTTGATTCTGGAAATTTACTACAGATTGAGGTTAGGGTTAGCAATCCACGTGGCTAGCGAATGCTGGGATATGTGATGTCTGCCATTAATGTTAAATACTATTTTTGAATTTTTTTTCCTTATTCCTTTGCAAACTCTATAACATTCCTCAGAGATGGATAATGGGTTAAAGCCAAACACATGGATAATAATATAACTGAAAATCCAGCAATTGTCCAGATAAGACTGTTCAAGGATAAAGCAACAATATTATTTAAATTACTTTATTAATAGTTTGCTTGGTTTAATAATATCAAAGAATTAGTGCAGTTAAAAATACAGGATTTTGATGTAATTATGATCTAATTCAACCTTCCTGTGTCAATAATATACATACTTTATATTGCATGTCTCAGAGCTGTAAAGATAATTTAAACACTTCAGGTTGCAGATCAATATTTTGTTATATTCATAAACACTTTGTTTATATTCAGTAAAACACATTATTTTCTAAATCTGTATATCTATCAGGTGTGAGAGCCAATGAGCAGTATCTAATACATACATACCCTACTGAATAATCTTCTGGCATCTTCTTGCTAAAAATATAAGAAAATAATTTATAATAAAGTTCCATTTGTTTGGGTGAACAGAAATACTTTTAAATGTCTGTCACTAAAAATGAAGAAATAGTTTATTGGATTGAACACAATTTTGAAAACAAAGATGAAACAGAATTAGAGGCAATTACAATTCAGCTAATCTGAATAGACAGCACATCTACACAACAAATTCAGAGTAAATAACTTCTGTTCATCTGTGACTGGTGTTTCCTCTCTTCACTGTCAGTCTAGCATGCTAAAGTGAACTTTTGAAAAATTAGCATTAGAACAGATTGTTTGAATAATCCAAATCCACCGTGCAAAAAAAATCAAAGTCAGGTTGACAAAGTAAGTGTCATCATGGTTGGGGATGATTTTACACATAAATTGCATTGTGTTTACACATAATCCCATCCATCCTGTCTCCAAACCTGGACATCTGGGGGTCTCCAGGGCAGCCAGCCAGGTACCAGACCTGAACCAGCTCAGAGCAAGACGCAAAGTTCCTTGGTTTGTGCAAGGGCAGGACCACACCAAACATAACTCAGGTATGCTGCAAAACTACACTTTCCCATGTAAATTGAGGAACATAGAGCGTTTTTAATTTAATGCCCTCCAAACAACACTCTGTTACACACCTGAAGGCATACCCAAATGAAAAAATGCACCATTTCCAAGGAAACAGCCCTATTCTCTTATAATCATCTCCAAAAGGAAAATTGCCATGGTATGTATTTGTTTCTAATTATAAGCTTGTTGCTTACAAATAGCTACTTTTAACAGGAAAAAACCCTCCCTTTCACACTCATTTCCAGAAGTAGGAAGCTGTACAGGGATTAAAGAATCTCATTCTATCTTCTACGAACCTGGTGGGTAACTAAGGAAGGACACTTTATCTCCATATGCCTCATTTTATTTCTCCACAAATGGAAATAAAGACACTCTTCCTTGTAGAATCTTTTAAAACCTTAAAATAAAGTGTTCTAGAACAGAGCCTGTTACTCCCAAACTGGTTGTTCTGCACTGTTTTCTGTCAGTAATGTATGTGTTTGAGACAGACAACCGGAAGCAATTTCTTATATTAGTGAGTCCAGTCCCCAGCTTGAATTGTATCATCACTGTATTGTTTTTTCCAGAAGACAATTGAGCTGTATCTTGAAACTACTTAGATGCCGGCTATTGTAAGTATCACTAATTGCAAGTAATGATGATGTGGAAATTTTTTACATCTATTATTTTGAGCCTACATTCATTCCTGCTCAATATATATCCATTTTGGAGTTTTGGGGTCCTCCCTCCCGCTGTAATTATGTGCTTTGATTTAAATACTTGTTCATGAAATGAATTTATCCCTTAGCATATGCCACATCTTCCTTTGGCACTGCCAAGGGATGCGCACAGGGGTGAACACAGGGGTTTGCATAACAGCAGAGGAAGTCTCACAAAAGCCACGAAAACCATTAATACTTCTCACAAAAGCCATTAATATATTTTTACCTGCACTGAACTTCAGTCTGCCATGCAGGTAAAAGACTAGCAGCCTCTGCTGGAAATACATCTCCCAACATACCTTAGGACACTTTTTCATGTCCACTTCCCCATGGTATCTCAGAAGATACCTGTGATCACACAACATCATTTGTCTGCCTCGTTCAGCTTCAGCTGATTAATTCCTTATCACTGCAGAAAGTCTTCTTATGAGTCCTTAAACACATGGTCTTCCATTTTATACACCATTAAATTTAATTTCCATCCCTGCAAACCCCAGAGTCATGCTGTTCTTCCTGACCTGCCTGTCTGCTGGCAAAGTCATGATAGCAGAGAGCTCTTTCATCACATACTTGTTTTTGAGCTAAAATCATTAATGAAAATACTAGTAAATGAAGCTTATGAGTAATTTTTGAGGATCCTCACTGTTACCTTTCCCTGGTGACTTACCCTCTGGAGAACATAATTTTCATTTTGTCTTTGAGCAGCTCCCTACCTACCTTAATGCAGTTACACTAAAACATTACCAACATTACACTTAGCTCTCTTGCTCTTTAGTCTCACTATGATTTTCTCAGTGTAAAATGCCTACTACATTTAATTTTTAAAATAATTAAAATTTTAAAAGAAAATTCATAATTTCCTGACAGAACTTAACTTTGGCAAAAACATATTGCATTTGTTTATTTATCCCTGTGTCTTTAGTAATTTTTTTCTGTCAAAATTTGTTTCAAAGCTGTGCTATTCATGTCATTCTTCAAACTTAAACACCTGACTTGGGCTTCCAAATTTTAATGAATTTAGTTCTCCTAAAAATGTCTAGATTCCCCACATGCATGAGAAAAAAGCAGACATTTTAGAAATCCTTCAGAGGAAAAGCTTGTCTAAATTACTGGGATATTAAAACACAGGTTAAAGGTCTTCAAATACCATTAAAAAGCTGTTAAAAAAATTATGTAACTTTATGTCTTTGACTTGTTTTTCTTCTTTTCGTCATTCTTAAATATGTATATGCTTTTTTATTTTCCCTCTAGAATTTCCACCCATGTGAGAGTGAAAGTTGTCTCCACTGTCCAATGTGTCTAGTATAAGGCAGTGATTCCAAATTCCCTTACAGTGAAAAGAGAGACCGGATTGTCTCAAAGTAGCCACCCTAAAGCATTGTTCAAGATAGGTGAGATGGATTAAATTTGGCTGTAACATATTTCTTTTCACTGACTATGCAAGAAACTAGACAATTATAATGAAATGAGATACTTTGAGTTCAAACAGTTATCAGTTTAAATGGTTTAAATTAGGCAAGATTAAGCTCGCCCTAAAGATTGCTTTTAATATTACCTAGAGTTTCATCAGAATAACTTTTAAAATTTTTTTAATATATTTTTGCTACTTTGGCTGTCTGTTAACTTCTTTTGTATCAGATGTCTCTCCTACTTATTATATAATTTTTCTATTGATTGCTATTCAAATAGCTGTTATTCATCCATGCTTTTGCATTGCTTTTCATAAAAATAAGATAGGAGAATCCCTAATATTAACATGTATATCAATCTATCTGTGTTCATACTGGCTCTTTGCTTGTTCTCTCCTTAGACTAATTTTCATTTTTGTTTGTTAATAAGTTTTAATTGTTTGTGGGTAGAGACACTTGAGTAGTTTAGTACATTTCTGCTGTATTCCAGCACTATATAGTTTCTGTCAGAATTACAAAAAAAAAAAGATCAGATCCATAAAAAAGTATTATAAGTATTCAAAAATCACTATCCTGTCTCAAAAATTTGACCGGCTTCTATTTAAATTGAAGAGATTAATAAAAAAAGTGTTTTAAGATCTATTTGCCTTGTGGTTTTTAAGTCTTTGAGAATTACAATCCAATGATTTTTCTCCCCAGCCATATGGAAAATGTGAAATATTCATAAATGCCAAAAAGAAAAAGAGGGAGAGATAAAGCAGTGAAGATGCTACGAATAGCACAACTACTAAAGCAAAAGCTTTAAATTTCTTATTTCATATTAAAACACTGAGTGATAGCAAGAGTGCTTTAGAATATTGTTACTTAGTTTTCCCTATCTCTTTCTAAGGATGATAATGTTGTCAAATAATCCTCTAGATGTTTCTGTGAGTTCTTAAAATCTCCACTAATCTCATTTTGATTGGTTTAGAGCATACTACATTTCAGAGCACCTTAGTCCAGCTGCTAGATATTTCCCCACACATAAGCCTGTTTTCAGTTTTATTCTGAAGTAAATCTATTCTGTTGAGATCCAGGTCCACTTGTCTGTTAGAGAGTTTGACACATTGACATCCCTTCAGAAAAATCCCATTGAAGTTCAGGGCTTCATGCAATTTTCATATATGCCTCAATACCTTAAACCCTTTCAGAATGCTGGAAGCATGACTGTACCCAGGCTGGGTAACGAAGCAAGCCTTACTAAATTCCCTTTGAGTGTCTGTCTTAATCCAGGTGATTGCTAAGAAAAGAATAGCAAATAATTGTTTGAAAAATGAGACACAATCATGGATTCTCTAACAATGTAAGGAAAAGATACCTTGACAGGTGGGTTAAGAGGCAGGCATCTGTTTAGACAGGCACAAGGGGTGGGTGAGCCTGGCATCCTCCCTGTGCCTTCGAAGAGATCTCTCATTAGACAAGTTACAGGCACCCTAAGATGGAACAATTTGCTCTGCAATTTGTCTGTGCTTCGGGGAGGAGTCATGCCCAGGCAGCTGTATGGGTTCTGATAGCCAGGACACTCTGGGTGCTCTTTCACAACATGGCAGCTGTGCTGTGTTCTCGTTGTGTTGTGGTTGTGTTGTTGGATTCTCAAGACTTTCCAATAAGAGTGAGAATTTCCATGACTTTTCTTTAAATTCTGAGCTGAATATCAGATATATGTGGTGTACACAGTAGCTGTGCCTAGAATATATATCTCAAATTTTCAGCTAATGAAAAAATCTAACTGCCTTTCTCACATTTTCACTTACATTTGTCTCTTCTTTTAGCCTGCTGTTAGAGACTTGTGGAGAAAAGAAATGCTTCCCAAGGAAAGACAAATGAGATAAGCTATCAAATTAGTTCATTTCAGCTGCTTTTGTTCAAGTGACAGCTCAAAAGGACAGCAGGCTAAATGACTCAGATGCGTGAGAAGAATTTGAGTACAATTTATTATCTTGACACCTATTATATAATCTTTATTTTGTGCTGTACTTCAGAAACTGTCTCATTGGATAAATTTCCAAACATTTTATTATTTCCTTCACTTAAATCTATTTTTAAGCAATTCTTGTTTCAACATATAAAGATT
The DNA here is from genome assembly GCA_013400915.1 of Pardalotus punctatus. NCBI lineage: Eukaryota > Metazoa > Chordata > Aves > Passeriformes > Pardalotidae > Pardalotus > Pardalotus punctatus. The sequence continues at coordinate 284,255 of VZTX01023062.1, forward strand.
ATTTTTTTGATAGACATCTGAGGACAGTTCAGAGGATTTTTATATACCTATACATCACATGATGCATACAGCAGAGGCACCTGTTTTAGGATTCCTGTCTTAATGGTTTGTGTCAACTTTTGGCCCATATCCTTTTTTAGATTTGAGCTCTGCTGGCATGTCCATATGCATTGTATTCTCTCACATCTTCTTCTTTTGAATCAATTTATCTCAGTCATGGTGAGAGTGATATTTTGGTATAATTTTTAGTTTTCCTTTTCTCTCCCTGTCAAGGTCAGATTTTAGGAGCCAGAGTGGCAGAGCCCAGCAGCAGCATACTACTTTCCTGTGCCTCTGAAGGTTGCAGGGGATACAGGCAGAAAAAAAACCACATGAAAGTTGCTTATGAATGACAGACCCAGATCTGAGAGCTCTTCACAACTTTTATCTGCGCTGTTTGAACTGAATTAGATTGGGCATCAACTTTATCCACAATTAAACAAGAAGCTGAGTTTAATAAGAGCACAAATGGAGACTGCAGTGATGGCCTGAAAGAAGAAGGTGTAGAACAAGGCATTGCAAATCTTGACAATAGGCACAGAGATCAAAAGCTTCAATATCCTGATGGTCTACACCATCTATTCTGGTTAACATCTGGTCTACATCTACACCATCTATTCTATAAGTGTTGTATAAATGTTTCCTTTTCAGTCTAATTTATTACACCTATTTCAGTCTAATTTATTATTAAAAAGTTAATGGGAAAGAAAAGCATATGTAAGTATACAATTCACCATTCATCAGGTATGTATGTTTTTGCCTATCTTGCATAAGAATGTCTATAGTGGGTCAAAAGGTCTCTTTTCTAGTAGCAGTCAAAAAGCTTGGAGCACTGTGTGAGATCAGGACAAATACATATGGCATTTTTCTGATGATTCTCCAGGCCCATTATTATCTGCCCTTCAGGGACCTCCTGAGATGGGAGACATTTCTATGAAATTAGCAGCTCCTGGTGTATTTCTCTTCTGTGAACTTCTCCAGTCTCTCCAGGAAAGCCATGGAAGCTTTTGCCATCTATAACTTGTGGTGAGGAGTTCTGCCTCTCAACTGCAACACTACCTGCAAGAAGAATCTGCAGAAATAAGGGTGGATGTTTGTGCTGTGCTTAGATCTAAACTAACACAGCGTTTTTCCTCCCATGAAAAAATTTTTCTGCGGAGTTGAACCTCTCCTCTGATTTTCAAAACCCACAGGACAACCTCCAAGTCAGCCATTTTAGCTGCAGCTTAGAGAATCACAACAGAATTGACAAATAATACATAGATTTATTCTGCTTTACATATTTTTGTTTTAGTCTGACAAGCTCAAATATTATTTATAATGAATTCTTTCCCATTTAATTCTTCTGTGTGCACCATTAAAAATGCAAAAAAACCAAAACTCCTGAAGACCTAAAATAGGGAAAGCTTTATCACACTCATGTTTTTCATTGCAACTCTGGGCTTTTTACAGAAGGAAATTTAGCCCCCATCAAGCTGGGCAGCAGGGCAGTTTCTTCAGGGTTATATCCCACCCTCTGCATTGCAGAACTGCAGAATGTGAACAGGCCGTGGCGAGGTTCAGCATGTGCAATCTCCCAAAGGCTTCGGTTTTGGCATTGTAAACTATACATAAGCTGCAATTGTTGATCCAACAAGCAGAATGAAAGATTTAGTGCTTAATTTTAGTTTTGATGGTCAAAAACATTCAGGAGCACTAGGTATCAGGCTTTGACAAAATTTTTATAACAGCAAAATGCAGCCACATATCTCAAACTCAGTTCCTCAAACTCCTTCTTAAAAGAGTATCTGCCCAAACTCTTGAATCTCTTTGTTAACTTTATGCAGTGCTTTCTGACAAACTCAGTTTTTAGTGGTTGTCTCAATGCACTGCAATTCATGAGGCACTGATGTTCATGAGTCATGCTCACTTACTGTGTTATAAAGGAACTAGTTTTTCATTCTCCCTCTCTTTCTATACTTCACATTCTCTATCTCAGGGAGATTACCAGCATGAAAGAAAACCTAGTGGTGAGCCAATGGGTGGAAGGAATTCAGTTCTTAATGTACCACATCAGAGACTGATGGCAAGGATACAGATGCCTTTGGGGATCATCGGTAGGCAAGTCATTAGTCTAGTCCTGCAGGCTTATGTGATTTGCTATGCATAATTGGAGATACATTGATTTTTCTAAAAGTTTAGAACAATACTAGTCTGTTAACAACGTATTGGAACAGGTCATCCCTTATTGGCCACTATTAAATTGCAGCAGTGTTTCACTTCCCACATTACTGCAGTAATGTATTTTCCGGAAGAGTTCTTTAAGATAGTGATTAAAGAGAAGGAAAATAAAGTCAAAAGGTAAACCAAAAGTTCCTTTAGGAGTTCAGTTTTTTACCAGATTGAGATATTAGCAGAGGTGCTTCTTCGTACTGAACAGTTATGAACTGCATGGCACTTAAAAATAAATGCTGAGAAATTCAAAGGTGACTAAGGATTTGGGACTGTCATTTTATTAAAACAAAAACAAAAACAAAAACAAAAACAAAAACAAAAACAAAAACAAAAACAAAAACAAAAACAAAAACAAAAACCAAGTTATATTTATAGGGAGAAAGATCTAGAAATCTATGACGGGTATTCAGAAACCTCTGCCACAGTTTATTGTCCAGGTGATTCCTCAGACTGTTTGTGATTGGCAACAGAAGGAAATTGCAAAGAGAAGATCTGAGGGAGGCATTACTAATAATCCCTCATCAAAATGCTGGAAAACAGAAATTGAAGTTCTAGCTAATAAAAGGACAGATTCTTTAGAGTGACACCCTGTAGAAGAGAGACCTGCTCTGAATTTTCTTCACGGCTTCCTAACAGACTGTGCTGTTGGTGATAGAGACTGCACCAGCTGTACTGTGGAGCCGCCTGGCTGACGGCTACCCTCCCTCTGGAAAACATAACTTTAATTATAGCCTGAATTTATATAATTTCAGTTTCCAGTCACCAGAGTTTGTTGTGCTTCATTCACTAGGTTCAAGAGCTCTTCTCACAAGTCAAGTTAAAATGGAAACAGCAATCTCTTCCTTCTAAAGCTTTCTGAAGCCACTCAGTACAAGCATTGCTTCCCCAGATCTGACCCCTCTAGGATTAATCCTCTGCCCTTCTCCTCATCCCAGCCACTTTTGCTTCCTCCTGTCCATTACTGTGATCCCCCAGTAGGCCTGGTGTAGGTGCCGGTGTTCTGCCTCACAGGGCTGGTGAATCAGACACTTAAGGCAAAGAACAGATATTTAGGACAAAAGGTTTCAGCACAAAGTGTAAATACGTCCGTTCTGTTAACCCTCAGTTTCAGGGCTATTTACCCTCCACTACTGCAGGCTGATCTCTCACTGCCATCATCTGGGCTTTGACAGGAAATTTTCATCTGCCCATCCCAATAAGCCAAGGCAAACATGGAACTGTGATTCTGTGGTTCCTTCCAGGTATTTTTTTTTTTTTTTCTGACTACCTCTTTTCATTTCATCTAAGTTAGTTTATTTCATGCGGAAAACTTCTTTAACTCTGAAGACAGAGGCACTCAGTTCCATTCTGCAATCAGTATCAGGGTACTAAGGGACAAGACAATGCATTTATGAAAGTTTCATAATGAAAATCCAGTATCTTTTTTTCTGTTACTGTTGACTTTACCAGTCCAGGAGGAGAATTTCTGCATGCTATTCTCTTTTTCTAGGGTAGTCCTCACTCACGATGGCAGTCAGCTCTGTACCAGCATTCTATTAAACAGTTTGAAGGCAAAAGCATGACACAACTGCATCCTGTATTAGGACCTTTTTGGCATCCATTTAAATAGAAAATCTGCTCTATGGAAATGTAATTTGGATCAAAAATAAGAAAGTATAATTTCCCTTTGCACTTTTCTTTCACAAAGTGCTTTTAAAATATTAATAAATTAGTCCCACAGTGATTCTAGCATTCAAAATTGATTAAAACTTTCTGTTAATGTTAACGTGCCACTGAACTTTGAAAATGTAGACTGTACTGGAAAATGTATTGAAACATTGTAGACTGTACTGCAAATGTATTCTGTCAAAAATACTCTGAAGCATAAAAAGTAAAGAATGAGAGATTATGCTTATTATCATATGAAGTTGCTCTGACATCCTCTGGTGTAAATCGGGAGTAATCCTGGTCAGTTCTTGATTTCAACCTGTAATATTCCCAGTGGAATTATAAACAGAGTGTGGTGTAAAACTCGAGTGAAATGCTCAAACAAGACCTTGTCCCACTAGAATGGGTGCCAAGGTAGTTCCTTGTTCCTTGAGATTTCCTTCCCTCTTACATAAACCAATTGAACATAGGCAAATAACGACCAAAAGAAATCTCCAAGTTTTATGGCTCTTCACGCAGAATTTTAAAATGGGGATCCTCTCTAAGGAATTCTTCCCAGCTGCTATCTTTCCTTGCTGGCAAGCATGTTCAGCTGGATAGGTAAGAGTTTGCACGTCTGTGTCAAGCTCAGACCTACCTGAAAGACTTCCATTTAAGTATTCAGTTTTTGTTCAGCATACTTAATGACCATTGCAATTATTTATAAATTACATACTAAATCTCATATGACCTTGTGCTGTCTTGAGATCATTAGCTCTAACAAAGGCAGAAACAGGTGGTAGGGCAAAAAGAGCCTGATCTGCAGAGATTTGGAGACTAAATTTATTTTTCCCATCCAGTATAGGGGCATCTGCTCCATATTCAGGCATATTCACGCAAATTCGAAGAAAAATTGATGCTTCTGGGGCTATTCAGTTTTGAGAAGAGGAGTAGGTGCATCAATTGCTTAGGATTATTCTGTCCTGGTGGGTCCACAGTCCCGCAGTGTCTCAGGAGGAGCCTGAAGATAACTGAGAGATGTTAACTCTTAAAACTGACTCAAGTTGTTCCAGAAACCAAAATGCCCCCACATGTCCAGACAAAGGAAGAAGAGCCCATTTACCCTGACTACCACTAGTCTCAGTCTGAACAAACAGATCCTCAGCTGATAAGTTTGCCCTACAAAAGGTTCTGAGTATTTCTCAACTGACTTGAGAAGTAAACCAACAGCTGCTGTGTGGTCTCCATTGCTTAGGGGTGGCTTTCCCAAAAGAAAACCTAGGAAACTTCCAGTATTAATGTAATTGAAGAGGAAAAAAATTCCTTCCCTGCCACAACTTAAAAAGCATAACCAGGGCACCAGGGTGCGTTTCTTATGCAGGTAAGAAATAATCTCCTTCTGCTGTTGACATAACTTAATGAGGAAAATTTTGCAGCTGGTGAACAACAGAAGATATTTTCTTGGGGATAAAAAAGGATCTTCTCTTAATAATCTGACTGAAATCCTGCTGTGGCAAATTCCTAGAGACATTGGGACAAGGCAGTACAGCTCTCTGTCGATGACAGACTGACAGACCAACCCATGAATTAGATCAGAGAGCAGAGGAAATGATGAAGGGCTCTCCCTTGCAGAGCTGTATGAATTATTTGTTATGATTATTTTTGTTGAATTTAGATGTTTTATCTCTTTGCTGAATGGTTCAGAGAAGATAGAGTCTTCTACATTTCTGCTGATTTCTTTATTTCTATTTATTCACTGCATGTAGTGGATGCATGGGAGCTGTGAAATATTGCTACAAGCTGGAAAGATGTGCCATGTGATCAGCCACATGGATCATGTGGACTTGTTATTTTATCTGAAAAAAACAGTAACTCAGGCAATGAAAACACATGCTACAAAAAAAAAGTAGAAACAAAAGAATACTCCCAGGAACCCTCAAACAAAATCAACAAAAACTGATACTTTTATCATCTTTGGAGAACTGGCAGGTTCTCACAACAAATAGTGCAGATTAGATGTGAGTCCCAGGGGAGAAGTGTCATTATGCAGATGGCTTTTATTACAGTAATTTTTGTTGTGGGAAAGAGGCAAGGTCACAACTATCCCAGCCACAAGTGGGGATAGAATGAGCATCTCATTTGTGTTTTGATGACTTATGCATTCTGAGGAGCAAGGTGCTTCTGGGAATGCCTGTCACTGTTCAGATGCCTGGAAAAAAATTTTCGTAGGAAGTTGCTGAAGTTGCCACTAAAATAACTTTAGTTTTATGTTCTTCTGCTTTCCAATTTTAATCATGTCTGATCCACTTAAGGGCATTATTCTGATCAAGAAGGCTTGTCTATTGCTTGGCCTACATTTCAGTTGAATGTGCATTGAATTTTTTTCTTTTTAGAGGTTCAGGGACTCAAAAGATGTGGGAAGATAAATTGTCAGTGAAAACTGAGGCCAAAAATTTGTTGACAATATCAGTCTTTTCCACGACAGTTGTTACCAGATCCCCTGCCTTTTTTCATCACAAGGGGTGGTCCAAAGTCAGCAGAGCTACACAGAAGTCCTTGGGGTCTGCCACATGATGCTGTCAGAAGATACAGAACAGAGCAGTCTCATTTTCTGGCACACACATATGTCCTGATGCAGAGAGGAATGCAATTCAGAGTTGGAGGTAGTGCCATGATTGCCTTTGAAATTAGGACCTATAAGAATTTATTCTCAAATTTCCCTTAGTCAGGATCAAAATGCTTACATTATTCATTACATGGAGGAAAGAGATTTCCTTGTGCTATTGCTGAAGATACCATTAAACTTCATCACATTTAGCCTCTGCAGTGCAGAATCCTGTATCATTATGTGGCTTCCAGAGAGGACGCTCCTAGAAAATGTGAAACATTGAATTACAAATCCAATTGGCAGCAGCTGTGGACGGTATGTTTGTATCTTCTTCTCAAGTCAGCCCTCCTCAGCCTTGCAGCTCTTCAACAAGGTTTTCAGCTGTACATCTGGCACCGTGCAGCTGGCAGGATAGCCTGCACCTTGCTGCTCCCAGCGAAAGCCAAGGGGAATATGTAAGCATGACAGTGACCATCCCATGTCCATGCTGGACAAGCATATGCATTGCAGCTGATTCTGGCGGATCAGAACAGCCTCTTCAAGTTGTGCCAGCAGATTAGAGCAGACATTACCCAAATTTCCCTCAGGAGGCCATGCTTGCAACCCAGCACTCTGTGCTGAGCTCTTTGCTGATGGTGAATCTGGCTTTGATTATCGCTTTGATATAACTACTTGTTGAAACTGCGGATTTAACATTCAGACTTCCAAAAAAGTAATTCAGGGTTTTAGTTCCTTATATTCTTCATTACTATTCCATTATTTGTTGTCTTTAAGACTGCACAGATGTAGAAAAATGATTATCCCATATGCCTTTGGTTTGATCTGTAACCACAGTCGGGTGGGTGCAAGTGCTGTGGGGTCCCCTATACCCATCAGCGCCAAGAGACTCTGTGTGTGTTCGTACTTCAGTCTCTCCATCTGGCTTGCAGCAGACTGAGTCAGAGACCTTTGATGTTTTCTCTGATTGTGTCAGCTATCTTTGTCATGGTCACCAGAAATTAGGGAACTATTCATTCCCATGTAATAAAAAGCAGTGCACTTTAACACACTCAGAAGGAGGGAATAAGGCACAAATAATAATTAATTCAATTACCTGACTGAACTTCTGAAACTACGCAGAGGCTGGTTTGATAGTACTGGATTTTTTCCCCATCATTTGATTTTTGTGGCATGCATTACCACACCAGCATGCTCAGTGGAGTCGAAAAATAACACTCCCAGTCATGAGCTCTGACAATGCTATGTGACATGCTACTGTTAAGGTTCTTCAGGAGTGAGAAGTGATTTTTTAATATAAGGATTGCCTCTTGGTGCTACAAGCCTTCACAGGCTCCCCCAAAGCATTATTTGTAAGCAACTATCTTTTCTGCGTGAGAAAAGTTCTTACAGCCTGGAGGGTTTTTTGTTCTCTGCAAGGAAACATACTGATACTTCTTGAAAAATATAGTCATACCACTTCTGATCTTGAGTTTATTCTAAATAAGAAATCCTTTCCTATAATGGGAAATCCTGATCAAATTTAATTCTGAGACCTGAAAATCAACAGTGATTAAAACTTCAGTATCTAGACCAAAGCAAAATATTCTAATGATAAACAAATTCAAATGGTTGAATTAAGCAGCTGTATCTGTCTAATCCTCTTTGATCTTCAAATTTGTTCTCTAGCTGCTTTTCAAGTACAGTACACATACATTAGTGGACTCTAATCTGGCAGTTAAGAGCATAACAATGTAAAATTACTTGAATTTGAAGTAAATCAAATTCAGGCTGGAATACAGTAAACAGTTTTAATAGTGAATGTTGTACCTTTTGATCAGATTGTTATTTATAAACTATATAAAATTACTGAATTATAGAAACAAAATGATCTAATTTAATTTCTAAAATGTGAAATCCCTGTCAGCCTTTCCTGTCCAGAACATATCACATTACTAAAAAATATTTTAAATGCATTTAATCAGTGGCCACATGAGAAAATAGTAGATCCATCACTACTATGCTGCAATGAGCCTATTGGTAATGCACTACACAATACATCTGTGCAAACATGTCCCCGTTACTGAATTTCTCCTCAAATGAAGTTGCTATTGCCAGAAGAGTTCCAGTCCAACTGCGTTAAGGGCATTGTCCAAATGCCTCTTAAGCACTGACAGGCTTGGGGCATTGACCACCTTTCCAGAATCCTGTTGCAGTGTTTGATGACCATCTTATTAAAGAAATATTTCCTAATGTCCAGTCTGAACCTCCCCTGCTGCAGAGCTGAACCCTTCCAGAGCTGAACACACCCTGTCAGTGGATAAGAAGGACAAGAACTCAGCACCTCCCTCTCTACTTCCCCCCCTCCTCAGGAAGTTATGGAGTGAGACAAGGTTTCCCCTTAGTCTCTCTTTCTCCAAACTAGAAAATCCCCAAAGTCAGTTCAGGGGTATTAACTTCAAAAAATGTTCAGGCTTCAGAAGTTTGGAACTTTTTAAAGTAGAAGTGTTTGCCAACAAGTTGTCCTTGGGGGTGGACATACAATTAAGTCCTGATCTCATTGGGATCCATCCAAGGCAGAAGGCATGTGAGTAACCCACGGGTGATGGCCACACAGGTTATGATGGAGGCAAAACTGTTCATCATTGTGGTTACTTCAGAAGTTTTGCCAGAATGAATAGTTACAGACAAAGAATTGCAAAGTTCTATCTTCTAGGGAGCCTAGAAGCCATTCAACAAACACATTCCTTTTGTCAAGTCCATCAGCAGCTCCCCAAGTACTTAGTCATGCTGAGGAATGCCACCCCTCCTAGGAGCAGTCTGCTTTCTGTCTTTACTCACAGCTCTTTATTTATTTCTGCGAGACACAGAGGCCACCTGTGTGAAGACGGGTTCTAGGCTGATGGCAAACTGGCCCGTCTGTAACTTGTTCAGCTGGTCCTATCGAAGTGTCTTCATTCTAGATTGCAGGACTGCTGAATCTTTCTCTTGTTCCTGATGAGGAACATATTTCTCACCAAGCTGACACCAGACTATCTGTGCTCAGTCTCCTACACCACAGGGATTATTTCAAAGACTGCAAATGGCAGACAAATGATAGCCTGGAACTTCCTTAGCAATTAATGAGCTGCATCCCTGTGATGAACACATATGCTTAACATCAGCAACCGTTAAGACAGAAATATTTTCATGTGTTAAACAGAGTGAAACACTCACCACAAGCAGAATTTTATTGACAGTCATTTTCTTGGACTCATTAGAACAGAACTTGTTTTCTGCAGTATTCAACCATCCTTCTCCTGTCAGAATTGAAAGTAGACCATGTTGGCAGACCAAGGCATCTGTTGACTGTACTGGTGATCTATGAGTAAAAAGGCACTGGCTTATCAAGTTGCAGAAGGTTAATGTGAATGGAAGCACAGAGTGCCCTAAGATGTTGTTGACTTTCCTTTTTTTTTTTGCAGATATTTGTTGGGTATTGCCAAAATTGCTTGTTTTGAATAAACAGCTCTTCAGCGCTCTTTTTTTTGGGTAAAATTCTAGTTTTGTTCCTCCAAAACACCAGTAAGAAAACACCAGTGAGAAAAGTAAGGTCTGTGGATTCTGGACAGCTGAGATAGCTTTTATATTTGCTAAGTAGCAAATTGTTTATAGTTGTTATTTCTTCACTGAAACCTAGATGGACCGGTAATCCAAATGTTCTCTACTTCTGTCATATCTGCTGAAGGATGACTTATTCCAGCAGAATATTCTGATGTTTGAAACCTGCCAACAGTGGGGTATCAGAAAATAATTTGACTCTTTGTATTTGTTTGATAGTGCAGTGACCACAGTCAGTCAAGGATCTTTGAAAGTTTCCAGGTCTCTGAAAGTTTGTAAGTGCTGTTAGTCCAGCTCTTTAACTGTGTTACCCAAAGGTGAGCAGTGTCAGGGCTCTGACTGCACTGAGAGGCTCTGCCAGTCCTTCCCCTCTCCCATGGATTTGGCTGCCTGTGTAGCTGTCACCCTCAGCTCCAAAATCACCTTCTTCCATGAAGCAGCCCACTGCTGCTGCTCTCTGACAAACAGATGGTCCAAACAATTTTAAAGTCTGCAGAGGATTGCTGATTTCAAGTACATAAAGCACTCAGAAATTAGTATTTCTATTGTTCCTGCATTTTCTATTCTATAACTGAAAAATGAGCATTACTCCATGTGCTGCCAGCAGCATATTTGCCTTTCAAAACTGTTTATCAGTTTAATGCAAAGATTTTCATCGTATCCATTTTTATCTGAATTAGGTCTAATAGGCAGACACAAATTTTCCTCATGACTGTTCTATATGCCAGAACCACTCAAGTTTAAAATCAATATTGAATTATTGTGCACCTGTGACAATATGGCTAGTAGCTTGTTTCCCAGCTTTTCCTCCTGGTGGCTGCACATGAAATCTTTTTCAATTCAACACTTCTCCTGTTGGAATTTAAGCATGTTATTTTGGGACCTGTCAATTTAAAACATACCCATATCATATTGTCCAAATGTTGCCTGGCACCCAAATGACACCATGACACCCAAGGCTGCTCGTGTGTGGGAGTATGTTCCTCAGAGGAATGGCAATTCTAAGCAGTTTTGACAAACCAAAGCCAAGCATTGAAATCCAACTGCTGAAAAGCAAAATTCAACATCAGCAGACCATAGTTTTTAGCATTTTCAAAACTTACTGTTAGTAATGTCAGATATTTTGGGGCACTCTTCTGAACTGGAGCTGGTATAAATGTCTACTGGCACTTTGTGGATGTGTTTAATCCATATTTGGGAACTCTTGGAGAGAACAGGTTAATAGACTTCTTGTTTTAAAAATTATAAGCCAGCCCAGTCTTCTTTCCTGTAATTACTACTTTTACACGCCTATAGTAAGAGGGTAACTCTAATGTAAACACCAACTACAATTTTTTTTTGATCAGTGTTGGGAAATAACTATTGCCCCAGATGTAATACTTCTGAGTAGAGTGATTTCAGAACTTCAGAGTAAAAGTGAATAACAAATATTTATGTCAAGCACTATGCCTTTATACAAAGGTTAAAAACTACCTTGAAATGCTAGACCAAAAAGGATGCACACTGCTTTTCCAAGACAGCGGTACAATGAAATTGTAACCAGAAATGACTGAAAGAATATGATGAACAACAAGGTCACCTAAACTGCTTGTGGTGCATAAGCATGCCTATTAGGGATCCTACAGGGATCAGAACAAAGCCCATCAGTATTGAATGTTTTTAATCCATAATCTCAAAAGAGGTATCAGAAGTCCAGCAGAGAAAACACAAAGATGAGGAATGGTGAAGCCTGATGGGAGCAATGATGCGAGCAATAATGACATCATACATACCACAAAAAGATGAGATATGAGCAACAATGGTGATTAAGAAGGCACCTGAGAAGGTGGTGGCTTTTCCATCATTAGTGTTCTCAGCTGAAGATTTCTATTACCTTCAGGTGAAGATATTGATGTCTTTTGGGGAAATATGCTATAGCCAAATAAATAATTTTACTCAAATATACAATTATATGATGAAAACAAGTACATTTTTTCGGGGATTCTGATACAAACTGGAGAAAACCAGACAGACAATAACGTTTTAATTGGAAAATAGGAGGCTGACAAAATACTTTGAAAAAGCCCTTTCTAAATCTGTCTTACTGGTGTTGTCATACTCAATTTTTTCCTGTAAGGAAAACAGATTGCTTTCTTGTTTATAGTAAATTACTGTTCCAATGTACTCAGAACATCCCTTAATGGTGGTATAACCTCGTTAGCCGCACTGTATTCTCAAAATTTTCATTTCTGCATAGATTTATTGGGCAACTGGACTGTTGCAGTTTTAGAGCACCTGCCCACCTTATGTCTATTTACTGTATTACAAATGCTGCTCCTTTAATTTCCATATGTGTTTCTCTGGAGTTCATATTACGCTGATGAATTTGTAGTTAATATTCTAAGAGTGCAATGTGCATTAGCTGAGCAGAATTGCCACGCATCACTCCCATTTTTCATTTTTCAATGAAAAATATACTTCTGTGCATCCAGGCACTGCTTCCCAGAGAACTCAGCACTGTACAGATATGTTACACAGCACATGTGTTTTACTAAGAGAGCATTCCTGGAGTTAAAGCTGAAATGTACAGAAGTAAATCTGAATAACATCATGCTGGAATTGGGCTCTAGATGAAAACAATGGTTTCCTGAAAATTCCTTAAAATTAAGGGGAAATTTGTGAAAATTCCTGTTAAATATTATTTTTAAATGATCACTGATTGTGTTTCATGTCTGATTAAGTTAAACATACAAACCTGAGACAAAAAATTGGAAGCCAGAAAGCACTATGAAAATAAAAATAATTCAAAAGCAGTAAAACAAAGAATCACTGATGAAATGTTTTATTTGCCAGTTTCAAAACCAGCAGACTTTTTTTCAAAGGAAAAACCAAAGTTTGTTTCAAAGCTAAATTATGTTCAAAATTGACTACACATTTCAGTCTCATTGAGGCTGCGCTTTCCAGAAGGAGCTGTTTAGCCAGAAAACCCTTGAGAGTCTCTGGCCTTGGGGCAGAGTGGAGTGACCTGTCCAGGGATGCTGACCTGCCTGGGGAGGACACCAGGACACTTGTGCCAGGGGTGTGCCAGGACTCTCACTCCTAGCTGTGGATGTTTGCAGGAGCTCTGCTCAGCTTCTGTGTCAGCTGCGCCTTTAATGCAATGCTGTCCTTTATTTTTTGTGGTCCACTTCTCCTAACTTGCCGTTCCCACAGTCCCTTAACGCATAATTGTGTTCAGGGAACTGAGGCAACCTGCTCTTGCTGAGGCTATTTGCCATGATAAACAAAATAACAGTGTGTAAAGGCTGCTAATAAATGACACATCCCTCAGGAGAGAAGGTATTACCTCAGTATTATCCCATTTCCTGCGCATTCAAAGACTTCCAAGGTCAGAGAGACCAAGGCCTCCCTGGAGGTGATGCTGATGCCAGACTGGCTGTGCATGCCAAGCTGCCAGCCCAAAGGTTATGTGCTACAGGCTTTGACTGTCAATATTATTACACTACTGCTTTTCCTTTCTATTCACCATTCCCCTGCACTGCACCAATTTTATGTCATGCCTTTAAAAAGTCTCTTCTTCTCCTATCACCTGAAATGTTTAAAGCAGTAGCTGCTATTTGTAGGTGAAGAGGCAGGCTATATATACTTGCATATGCTATGCACAAAAAAGAGATGCGTTGAAGGAACTATCTCAGGAGGATAAAGCTCTTGAATTCAAGAATTAAGAAGAGTGGGACTATCTGTGTAGTTTTAATTTATTCTCCTGCCCTCCTTATATAAAACCAAAGTGCTGGAGTGAGTTAAGTTATTGTATCTCAAGAGACTTGCAATTTATTCTTTTTCTTTTTTTAAGCTCGTACTGAACCACATTTCTGATAACTAATGCAGACACTTTATGCTGCAGAGTTCCTTCCAAGAACGAGTGTGATAATACACTGCTACAGAAACTGATAAGCAAGAAAAAAGAATTACAAAGAAATCAAACCTGCATGCTTTGTACAAGGAATTGAAAAACAAAACTTCAACTAAAACATGGTCTGAAAGGAAATCTGTCATCCAGGCTGCTATGCAGCACACTGACAAAAGAAAATTCAGGTTGGCAGCTCCATTCCAAACTTCTTTTTTAATTTTTAATCTATTACACTTAAAAGGACCTGTGAATGTGTTCGCATTAGGAAAGGCATATGCAGGGATTTGAATGCTGTCTGTGCTCATAAGGGAGAGAGAACACTTGGAACTGGGATTTTCTTTCTCATCTGTCCACCCTTTATGTAAGAGCAGCATCAGGCTGCTAAGGGCAGAGAAAGGTGTGCTGCATTCCCTGGCTGCCTGTTCGACCCTAATAGAAGGGGAACAGGGAGAAAAATGGAAGGAGAATTCGTGTAAGTAATTCATGACTGGCAAATGAATTCTGCTGGTACTGAAATCAGAAAGTGCAGCATTTTTGCAGTGCTGCCTTTTGGGGTCCATTATGGGTGCCACAGGAGATGGACCCAAGGGTGAACACCTATTCTACAGTGGAATGAAGTTGACATTTCAGACCAAATGTGATTTTTTTGAACACCTACTATAGACAGTAATGGCCTCCACCCCAGTTCAAAAGAAAAAATTGAGTTTCAGAGAAAATGTTGCTAGGAGAAGGCACTGGATAATCATTCTTCCTTTGTGAGACAAAACGAAAATGCTTTGCATGAGGCTGTTGAACTGAAACACCACCACCAAAACTGTACCAGGTACTGGAGAGGTTCTGCTCCTGAGGCTGGCACAAACACTTTGCACCCCTGTAGTCCAGATGGAACTGTAAGTTAGAAAATCTTTCACTGATCCAGCATCTTTGAATGCATCTTTGAAGAGTTCATCTCAGTCATAATTATATTTTTTATTCTCCCTCCATTCAAATGTTGTATATTCTAGTCACAGGGTCAGCTCACTTAAAAAAGCATGATTTTCAGTCAGTGCCCAGTTCACGCAAAGACTTTCAGACCCAGAGTTTGAACATCTGCTTCTGCTCTAATTCTCTGAGCAAATGTTGCAGACTGCAAATGTCTGTATTTGTGTCAGAGGCATTTATAATTCTGAACATGGAGAGAACCTGTGCCAACAGGGAAGTGACGACTGCTTTCAAGGCTCAGAAAGATCTATTTCCTATCTTTCTTGAAAATCTGCAGTAAAATCTGCCCAAGTTCTTCTGTTCTGAATCCTGAAAACTAAGCATTGTGGAAGATTTAAGGAAAATTTTAAGATATGTACAGAATATTAACCACAGATCATTATGATCTCATAAAGTAAATTTTGAAATATTTAAATTAGATTTGCTAAATTGGATTTCTTCAAATTCAGGGTTTTATCCCTTCTGCTAATTTTGCATGAAAATCAGCTATTTCTATAATTGTATTTTGTAGTGACATTTTATACTGTTTAATTAATGCTCACAGCAGCCTTGAGAGTAAATGGAAGTTATAATAAAACAATGGATTTAAATATCTTTAATACATAAAGTCACTATTTGTTCAGATTGTAATCTTCAAAAAATATTAATTAAGGATAAGGTGATGGCACAGCACAGCACATCCAACAAAGGGGACTGAAAAGCCAATTCTGCCAATACAGATCTCCTCAGGACTCAAGCAGACAAATATTGTCTTTCACAAAGGATCCAGGGGTGGAAGGTTGACCACACAGCTGGGTGATTCACTAGTGGGACCTTAGTACAAACCAGAGACATTCCAAAAAGGGAAAGCTCTATGCATGGTCCCCACATCTGCAACTGCTTTTAAAACTTTTATCTGCAAACTGTTGCTAGAAGGAATTGTTTGCTTGTATATAATTTCTAGAAGGTTTAATTCCTACTTTAACCAAATGGATTTCCTTAGAAATACTAGTTGTGAGAAGAATTCATAAGGGAATTTAGAGACAGTCGAATTAAAGGTAATTCATAAAATATACTCAATAGGTCACTGAGGTCACACCATTTATGCTATTTACTGTTATTCTAAAGTATTAAATTATTTCCTCAGTGTCTTAGGAGAAGAACAAGGTTTAGATTATTTCCTAATGGCACCAGTGCCAGAAAACAACCTCTACCTGAGTGTCTTAGCCACAGTGTATTTGATAAAGGGCCATACTTTTCAGTAGCATATGGGGAAAAAACAAAAAATGCTAATCCTTGGCTCAGGCTTAAAGTCTTTGGGATTTGCTGCAGATGCCACAAATTAGAAGCCACATATTCTACTGTTAAAAAGGAGAATAAAAATAAAAAGCATAAAAAGGTTTTAGTTTGCTCTCTATGTGACAAAGCCCTCCTGGGTAAATTATAAGTTTATTCTCTAATTTTTCAGCAATCAATCAATCAATCAATCAATCTTTTTTCTCATTGGAGGATATCAAGAGGGATACTCTGAAGCGATAGAGGCCTCTGGAAAGCACGAGTTGAGAAGCCTCACCTCTGATGATGATGCTGCCTGTGCGTTAGCACCATCCTGCCATACCAGTCCTCGCCCACTGGCAGCTGACGGGAGAAATGGGATGTGCTTGGAGCTGATGACCCCCCTGTGCCACCTGTGCAGTGCTCACAGGGCCGGGTCACCCTGCCACCCTCCCCACCCCAGTGGCAGCCTGTCAAGGCACTCAGGTGTCATGGGAGAAAACCTTGCCTCAAGTGCTGGGATTCCTTGCACGTGTCCCCAAAGGAGTTTGTTCCCCCAAATCCCACTGCTGGTGGAGGCAAGCAGCACTTTTAGCCAGCAGTTCATCTGTTCAGCTGGTAAGAATTCTGCCCTAGCAGAGCCTGTGCTCCTCCAATTAAAGAAGATGCACAAAGCTCTGTCTGCTGCAGACATCAGCACCGGCACATATCCATCCCTTGTCACCTGTCCCTTCAGTCGAGAGTGTAAATCAGTGAATAAAAAGGATGCACCCACCTTCAAAAGAGGTCAAAAGAACAATGTGGGGAGTTGCAGATCACTCAGCCTCACTTGAGGACTTCCTCCCCAAGTGAGACCTCTTCTAGAGCATTTCTGAGGACAACAAGCAGCTGGCTGCGCACAGTTGGTACAGATTTAATGAGGATAAACTCTGCCTGGCCAGCTTGATTGCCCTGGGTAATAAACTGACCAGATTTTTCAAGAGGAGAGCAGTACAGAGTGGTTCAAGGGGAGCAGCACACAGGGGTCTCCACTGCCCCCTGTCTGCTTAACATCTTTATCAGAAGCTGGAGGAGCTGACTGACTGCACTCTGGTTGTGCTGGCACACATCAGCATGGATTTATGAAGGTGAAATCCTGCCTGAACAACCTGATAACCATCTTTTCATGACAGGCTCAGTGGCTTGGGGGGAGAGCAGTGGAGTTTTTTTCAAACTCTGAAAGAAGGAGTGTTTAACTATTATATCATGCTATAAGTGATCTGATAGGAAATCAAAATTATATGGCACTATTTCCCTCAGACAAACGTAAGTTTTGTTCTCAATACCAAATATTATCTCATTCTGTGTCATGGTGCTATTTGGAATCAAATACTGTTCATAGAATGATGCTGGCAAAGGAGCAGTCAAAAAAATGAAAAGGAGACATACATCACAGTTAAAGACAGTGACTGTCACAAAGAAACTGTCTCCCCATTCTCACCTCTCTGTAACTGCACCGGGGTACTCTGGAGAGGGGAAGAGGTGAAGTGAGATTTGTCTCAGGTTTAATTGACAGTGAAAGTGAAAGAGAGCTTAATGAAGTGAAAAGGAGTTTATAGTCTGGGTCTCTGAGCATAGTGCTGTCATCAAAATAATCTGCTTGTGGTGCTCCCTTAAACAAAGAGAAGCACATCAGTGGCTGCAACACCACCCTGCTTAAGCAGGCAGATCTACAGGGAAAATCCAAGCCTTTGTCCCTGCTTTTCCACCCAATGATTCACAGCTTACTCAACCTCTTCTACTTACTTCACTTCTGCAGTGCTTCTCCCAGGCAGTGACTGGGGCTGCTCTCAGCAGCCAAGGGATGAGCTGGTCAGTATGTGGAGCAAGAGCCTGGGTGTAGAGCCATCAACACAAAGTGTTCATCTTTCCTTATTTTTCCCCTTTGAAATTTCATAGTGAAGCCAGGCATTTGCTGTGCTGGTGTTCCTATCAGAAGCTGATGAATGAATTAGAAAAAAAATCTTCATTTCCATCCCTTTCCCCTTTTCCACTTTCTGTGTCTGGCTCAATGCTTGGCTCAAAAGTGTTTCTGCAGAGAGGTGTTTTCTTCTATATGTTTATGGCATTTATTTTAATATTTATATTAATTAGTATAAGCAGGCTTTTTCATGAAAACCTGCAAAACCTTTGTAACCTGGATGCTGCCCTTGGGTCCCTTGCTCACTCTCAGATGGCCTCCCTGGACCCAAAGCAGCAGACAGATTGCACCCTCTGGCTTGTCTTTTAGGCACTGGCTGGCTGTTGACAGTCATTCTTCTCCAGATGGAAGAATTCACATCTGAGTGCACAACTGTTTCATATTGGGGATTTATTTTGGATAGGTAATTTCATTTCTTTTCTACAATTTTGAAATGCTACAGAGATAACTAGCAGTCTGCCCTTTTTCAGATCTGGCATGAAGTGCTGCAGAATTTCTGTGCTGATTCAAGTGGCACAGCCATTCATTTGTCATACAGTCAGTTGGAGAAGTTGTTTATAACTCAGCAAATTCATTTAGTTTCCATCTTATACTATTTTCCAAAGGATTTCACCCCTGATTTTAATTTCTTTTTAAAACTCTCTTATTGCAATATCTCATACATTTTGAAGTGACTTTTGTTTGCAAAGAGGAGAGCAATTATTGCTGAGAATCCTGTAAATCTCTGGACTCTCTTCATCCTTCTTTTTGGCTTCTATTGCTGACACTCAGATTTTATTTTTTATTTTTTAGTACTTGTTAGAAGTTGTCAATAACATTGAAGAAATGGAAAATGCAAACTGCAAATAGTAACTGCTACATTTTTGATGGTTCAGGTTGTAGCTAATAGCCTCTAAATAAATCAAGACAAAACTTTTTCAGAACCTCTAGCTTAACAGCACATATTAACCTCTGCAATTTCACTTTAAAACGATGAATTGAAGTGGTTTACTAAAAAGTTCTTTCACTTCTATCAGAAAGAAAAGAATCATCCCTTATCTACTTTGTACATTCTTAGATGGTTTTTATGCCAACAGTTTTAGCTGTATCAGGTTTGAACAGTGAAAAGCAATGAGTTTCAGAACTCTCTCTGTACATTGCATCTTTAAAATTGAAGTAATTACAGATGATTGCTTAAAAACGAATGGAAAACAGCTAAGTAAGATTTTTATGAAATGCTGTTTCTTCAGCAACACTTGGTCATTCAGTTTGTGACTTACCACAGTTTTATCTATTTAGACAAGCAGTTTTCCAGGAAATGTTAGTAATTATTAGTCTCCTATTTCTCTTCTTCTCCTTGAGAGTGCTAGTCCAAGACAAGTCAAGTTGCTGTTCTGCTTTCCTGCTATTTTTAGATGGACTTCTGAAATACTCTTAGGTTACAGAAATAAATAAAAAAGTATTGTATATTTTCTGAGGAAGACTCCTCAGCTGCAGACACCTCCGACCAGCAGTGTCTGCACTGGGGATAGACTGCAAAATAAACACCTGCTCCCCACACCAGCACCAGTGTTGACTCCTAAATACTTTCATTTAGAATTAATTTTGAAATTACTGTTTTCCCAATTTGTTGCTGATGTTAAGGCTTGTTGGAGATTGAGGGGTGTGGAATTATTTTCCCCTTTCCGGTCGCTAGGTTACTAATGACTGGATACTTAAGGACTATTAACTTCTTTTGTAAGAGACAAAAGAGCTAGCTGGGCATGGGGAGGGAAGAGCAGAGGTGGTCATCAGATACAACACTCGACTATGGGCTACGAAGGAGGCAGCAGGGGGAACTGCGGATTTCTCAGCTACCAGCGGCAGAAAAGGATTTTTTTCAGGTCTGCGCTGTTTTTCTTCTCATTGGTGAGTGAGTTTTCATCTGGGAAGGGGACGCTCCTGGAGAGCACATCCTTCTGGCTGTGCCAGCAGTTTTTCTGCGCAAGGGGGCCGGCAACCGCTGCCCCGCGCTCTCCCTGTCGTAGCACTGCCACGGCTGGGGAGTCTCTGCCACCTTCTACTGGTAGGTGTCTGCTAAGGAAGGTGTAAACCTCTCTTAGAACCCACAAATGTGAATCCCCTTCCCTCCGAATTCTTATAACTTTGGAATCAAGGGCTCTCAGGAAAAGATATGGGGAAA
>VZTX01023062.1:304697-317863 GCA_013400915.1 Pardalotus punctatus
GCTGCCGGCCCCCTTGCGCAGAAAAACTGCCGGCACAGCCAGGAGGATGTGCCCTCCAAGGACATCCCCTTCCCAGACAAAAACTCACTCACCAACGAGAAGAAAAACAGCGCAGACCCGAAGGAACTTACTGCCGCTGGTAGCTGAGAAATCCGCGGTTCCCCTGCTGCCTCCTTCATAGTCCACAGTCGAGTGTTGTATCTGATGACCACCTCTGCTCTCCCTTCCCCACGCCCAGCTAGCTCTTTGTCTCTTACAAAAGAAGTTAATAGTCCTTAAGTATCCAGCCATTAGTAACCTAGGGACAGGAAAGGGGAAAAAATTCCACACCCCTCAACCTCCAACAGGAAGCCTGCACAAGACAGATGAAGAAGCAGTTAGAGGCTGTGATTGATGCCACATGTCCTGTCCTCCGCCACTCAACCCCCCCAGCCCAGGAACCAGCCCTGGAGCCATGGTGGGCAGGTCAGTGAAGGGAACTGAGCCAGCAGAAAACTGAGTCCTCAGAAGTCCACAGACTTCTCTAGAGGACACCTACACAATATATGTCAGTACCTCTCGGAAGCAGCATCTCATTGCATTTTTGTTCTTTCGCATTATGACAAATACAACCTTTTGCCTGATGAATTGCATCAGTGAAAAGGGGACAGTAGCATAAGCCTGAGTCATGAATATGATGGCAAAGGACTTCCTTTTACAGCAAAGAGAGACAAACTGAATGAACATCTATCAATTTAGCTTTATTTATTATTTTGCAATGTACCAAAGTACAGGGCCTTTTCTAAACACATAATTCAGAAAACATTTACTGAAAACTTCAGCAGGTTTTTTAAACAAAGAGTTTTAATTTAAAAATCCCCCACATCTGTTTCTCACACTGATTGAAGTTTTATTTTAGAAAGTTTACCAAAGCTCTTTTCCTGACAAACTTAATGAAGCAAAATGACAAGCATAGATATGAACAACAATGTTCTCATTTGCATTTAGATAAACATTATAAACATGGCTTAAGTAGCAGCGATTTTGAGAATACTTAAATGGCTTCTAGTTGTAAATGTTACACTCCACTTAGCTTAAATAGTTACTTTCTATGCATCATTAGATTTGCATTAGACACCCTGTACTTCTACACTCAAATCAAAGCCAGCCTTGGAAATATCGGGCAGGGTGTGGATTTTGAATGGGATCATTATTTCAAGAATATTGGGCCAAACTATAATCTGGTGGAAATAAGACTGTGGATTTTGAAACAACTGTACTTGTACTTGCAAATAAATTTGAAACACAACATTAAATACAGCATACAAAAGACCCATCCAGAGGTCCCAACAGTGAGTGGATACAGACCCTACTCTTCCTCAGCATACCTTGAGATCCTTTGGAAAGCGGAACCCAGTACTCCCAGTGAGAGCCTCTGAGCCTGACAGACCTTAGTGGCAGAGAGGTCTGCCCATAGATCTGCCTTTGCTGATCCAGGGTAAATCAGTCCTCATTTATGTCTATCAAAATCCGCAAGCGGTCTGGTAATAGCACCACAAATGTGTTCTCCAGCAAGAATTTAAATAATAACTACGGTATAGAAATAATTTAAGGGTAAATTTATATTGGCATTTAGGATTATTTTAAAGGCCGTTCAGCCAAGGCTGATTTATATGAGTAGTTCTTCCTATTCCTTTATCATATGCTGTAAATAGTTTCAAATTCAAGAATAAAATATGTGATATTGAAGTAAGTTAGAGAAGAGAATGGGTCTGTTCAAACATAAAGGACATGATTTTTACAACCAAAAGTCATGGATAAAAAAATAAATTATAAAGTAATCAGAAGCCTAGTATATGGAATAGAGGAGAGAAACTGAGAAAGGCTTTTCTTCAGAAAGCATTCTCAAATACTATTTGAACTTCTCTACAATTTTATGATTACATCTGACACGAGGGAGAGAATAAGGCTGTGAGTCCAAACCAAATACTAGAGCAGAAGCCTAAGTACAATTTAAAAATTTTTTCTTCTTTTTGCAATTTCTGCTACAAGCCACAGAGAAGGTAAAGAAAGAAGCTGATGAGTGAGCTCTGCTTTTTGATTCTTTTTGGAGATTTCCTGTGCCTGGAATCAAAGAGGAGAAAGTCTCATTTGCTCCCACGTGGCACTGCAGCTCACACACCTGGGTCTGGCTCTCTCCTGGCCCATCTGTCAGTCAGTGCCTGCAGCACAATCACCTGTAGACACCAAGTGCAAACACTCTTCTTGTTTCATCGCTCTGCTGGCTCTAATTCTCTCCTTTGCTGCACCCAGGCAGGGCTAAACACAGGCTGACCTGGATGCTGAGCCTGTAAGTGTGGGGCAGGTAAGGCACTTGCAGAAATGGTCCAGCATCAAAAGCTAACACAAGCCTCTGACCCCGTGTGCATACTACATTTTCCTGGCTGTGGCACTGCTCAGCGGTCACACAAATCCCAGCTGCCTTCAGGCACAGGAAGGTGATCCAGCTGTCATTGCTGACAAACAGGCAGGGGTAGGCACCACTTGTGTGACTCCATCTAATGACCTCCCCAGTCCCAGTGACAGCTGAGCCACCCTGCTGCATATCCAGCTCAGTCCTCCCCTGGTGACTGCCCATGTCCCACCCCGACACAGAGGGACAAGGTCTGAATAGAGGAATGTCTTTATGTTGGACACAGAGCAGAATAAAGGGAGGGAAACACAGGGGAACCATATTCCCTTCATCTCACCTTCTCTGCATGGCAATGATATGTCTTCTAGCAGAGCCAGTGCATTCTCATTATTTTCTTTTCATCCTCTTTGTGGCAAAATTCGATTTTGCCTCCATTGCTGTACAGACCTGTACCTTGCAAGGAGTCTGAGGTCTGTTTCTCATGAGCTACCACTGCATGGCGTGGTCTGTGCATAACAAACTGCCCAGCTCTTACCAGAGCTCACTAAGGAAGAGCTTATTACATTGTCCTTCCCTGGTCAGACATATCATTAAGAATTAAAAAATTTACTTAAATATTAAAGAAACATAATACAGAATTTCAAACCCATCATCCTGTAGACTGTAACAGTTTATGAGATTCAGTGGGTTCCCTGTGGGGTATGGGATGTTCTGTCTTGCCTCTACTGCTCTTATTCCTGAAATGGTTGTGGGCATTAAAGGTTTGAGGTCTCTGCCTCTTGGGTTTTGTCACCTACAATGATGGAGTTCCAGCTCATACATTGCCCTGCTGTCCATCCTCCAGGAATGAGAAGATACTGCTTCTTTCACAGTTTATGTCCACCTGGGTCCAAAACCTCTTCTGTTGAGAATGCTATTTAAAGGTTTCTGGGTTGAAGATTCCCTTCACAGGCTCATACATTCAGCTTTTGGACATGGCTGCTCCTGAGATCTTTTTGAAGCTGCCCCAACATGTTTGAAACCTATCAAAATGGCTGGTACTTTAACACCTCAAAGGTATTTTTTCTAGATTACTTCATGCTATTCCCTCAATGACAATTTCCTTCATTTCTTATGACTTCTATGCCAATCTTATACATTCAGTGGCAGAGAAGCAGCAAACTGGTTATATGTCAAGTTTAAATGCTGCTTTGATTACAGCTTTATTCATTTTCCAATACAAGTCAGCAGCCAGAAGGTAAATGTCTAGATACATGATTCTCTATCACAGATGACACAATGAGTGATTTGGACTTCATAAACAAAGGTTCAGTTTATATTTATTGGATAATACGTTCAAATATACTGAAATATTTATATTTCTCTCATGGGGAAATAATAGAAAACTTATTATGTACTGCAGAAAAAAAAATCGTAAGTATTTTACTTTCTATGCATAATTAAGCTAGTCACTGTTTCTTTTCCTGTGGTGTGGAACATAAATCATTGATAAGCAATTAAAATATAAAACAAGCTTTTGAAAGCATTAAGCTAACATAAAATTATTCACTTGTCACATTAAACGAACATTTATCCAATTCCTACAGCTTAGCAATGTGGCCTGCAGCTATCTACTACATTTTGATACCTCTGAGAACTAATTTTATCCTTATAAACTTCGAAACACCTTAAGACTAAAAATGAAACTTTATATGCACTTCATGCAAATGATCTCATCAAAAGTTCCAGTTGCACTGAGACTGTTCACACAGTCTGGAAACCAACGCTCCTTTTTGACTTGCTGCACTGTTGGGGTACCTGTTTTTTGAAATCTTTTGGTGGGGTTATCTGCTTTTTGCAGTCTTTTGGCTAGTTTCAACCATATCAGTGAGGAGGCTTAACTATCTTGTGTGTGATTTCACCATTTTCATCAAACTGATAATCTGAACATTTTTCTTTTAATTGACTTGATGTCAGACTGGAGCAGCCTGGAAGGTCCAAAGCAGCAGCAGAGCCCCAGTGCATCCCTGAATGCTCACAGTAGCTGTATTTGGCTTTTTAGTTCCAGCTGCACTGCTAGAGGTAAAGGAAGCAGTAGGCTGCCACCTAAATCCATTCTGGCATAGTGTGTGGCTAAAGTCTGTTCTGCTGCTAGTGAGTGTGTGTGGATGCACTCAGGAACCTTCACAGTGGATTATGCTGATTTCTGTTTGAACACTAAGCTACTAAAGCCTCCGAAATCCATTGATGTCTTTCCAAAGCCCATAGACCCAACTGGAATAACAAATTTTCAGTACATTTTCATCTCTTTAATAACTTGAATCCAGGGGCTCTGAGACATTAAACAAATCAAACCACTGGATAATAGAAATGTATCAGCCCATTTTACACGTGAGGAAGCAAATGCATTAATAACTTGATGCAGGTCCCATGTAAAGAGGAAAACAATGCCAGTGAGACCCATGTGGCACAAAACCATACACTTTCCTTGCCTCATTATAAATTCAGGTCCTGCACCAAAAAGACAAAATAAAGATGTTTATTAAACCAACCTACCTGTAGCCTGACTGCTGCAGAGGTGACTGCTGTTCACCTCTGTAGGCAGCACACAGCCATGTGAGATCTTTGGGCAAGTGAAGGAGAAAACAGGAAGAGAGAGCAACCTGGGAAGTAAAACATGGATTTATCAGAAAAAAATAGAAAGGCTTTAGATTGAAAAAGAGGAAAGCATATCAAGAGAAAAAAAAGGAACAGGGAAGCAAAAAGGGAAATTATAAAAGCGGGAGGGAAAATATCCAGACTCACACTGCAGGTATTAAATTACACTTTTAGAAAACCGGAGTCCATTGCTCAGAGTGCCTTTGCAGACAAGGGGAGGAGAGTCACCACTGCAAGAGGGACTCAGACTCAGTCCCCCACAGAGGCATATTAAACTGAAAGGGGTGAAAGAATGTGAACAGGAAGAGGAGAGCACTAGAAGTGTGCTGTGACTACAAAGTGTTTGTGAACTGGCTTGGGATGTAATGAGCATCACAAAAGAGACCTTGGCCTGCAGAAGATAAAAACATCCTATCCAAGAAGTTGTAGGTTAAGCATGAAAGCCTGACAAGCAGAGGACATATACCCTAAGCACAACTGAATTATCTTCTCGTTCATACATACGCCCACATTTAATTAAGTTACGATATTGTCAAGCCTTTGGCATACTGCCTGCTGTATAAACATTCCTGCCACAGATATTCTGTAATTCCATTACAGACTTACTAATTCAAATGAAGGAGCAGGCAAGCATGAAACCAGCTGGAAATGTCATCTGAAACCCACCTCTGGTTCAGACAGAGAAATGCAATGTGCCAAGGTGGCAGAGACATCTTCACTCAAGGTCTCTGCTCATCTCTAGGGTATTAGCAGCCAAACATCCAAGTCATTCCTGTAGCAGCACAGCATCTCAGGATGATCCCCATGCACAACAACATCATCTGAGCTCGAAGGAGCTGCTGTTGGCTTATTAGGTTTGCCGTTGGTGGGATTCAATTATTCCTGCAGTATTTATATAAGAGTAATGCAGACGGGCTCCAGCTGGGACCAAGCCTCTGTTTTACTGGGAGACAGTTTCTTTCTCGAAAGGGGCTTGCAGTTTCAGCTGATGACACACAGACAGAGGGGGAACAGAGGCATCAATAAGTGATTTTATTATGGTAGCACAGAAATACGGCCAACAGGGAGACACTAATTCTAAATGACACTTTTGTATTAGCAGACATCCAGTTAAAACATAGCCACATGGCTTTCCATAGTTAAAATAGAAGAAAGTCAATTTTAGACCTATAAAATAAATGAAAAGTCACATATAATAATGACAAGAAGATGTATGTTAGAGATACAGAAATGTTACACTTTGGAAGCTAGAGGAATAGAGAAAAATATTTTATGCCAGAACTGGAAGACTCCTTAATTCTTACCTCCTCACTGTGCCATTGTCCCATATTATTTTTAATTGAAAGTACATGATTTGATTTACATAACTGAAAAATAGACAAACTGAAGCTCTTATCTTAGATTCTATAAATCCTAGAACAATAGTTTTCATTGCAAATAGCACACTAGATAATCCGGTTTTAGCTGCCCTTGCACTTACCTTAAGAATTAAAGCTTCATCTTCCAAAGACTTGTTTGATGTCAGCTCAGGTGCTAGACTGGTTTGCAGTGCTTCCCCAACTTATGTGAGTTCTCAGAGACCCTCCTGAAGCCCAGGAGGGAAACCCTGCATGCTGCAATGGACAAACACCTGACTCAGTGTCCTGTGGTAGAAACTGGATACCCTAGAGCTGGGGAATCACGTGTAAAAGATAACAGCTGTCCATTCTCAGAAGGTCAGGATGGAAGAATTCACAAGAGCTGAGATTCAAATGTTCATTAACACTTATGCTCTTTATTCTTTTACAGATAATATTATTTTACAGACACCAAGAGTAGGTCTAAGCCCTACAGGACCTGTATGGCACAAAGAACGTGTAGGCAGCATTTCTGATACTCTGCCTTATGCTAATACCATGAAACCACCTCTCCAAAGCAGGACACCGTAGTTATTTGACTGTGATGTGCCCACCAGCTTTTTGAATTAACAGGTGTTTTTCTACCTGCCAACCCACCATGACAGCAACTTCTCTTTCTCAGAAACATTTGGTTTTCTGAACAGTTGCATCTGGCCTCTTCAAACATATTTCAAGCATGTACTCTAAAGACACCATGGTCCCCTGTCCTACTGAATGCTGAGATAAAAAAGCCCTTAAGACTAATGGGCTAAAGCAAAATAAATTCAATGCAGTCTTGGTTCTTCAGTTTGTTGACTTTCCTCATACAAAGTACCAATTATTAAATAAAAGAAAGCAGATATTTACCTATATTCACTCCTTTTCAAAGTTTATTTAATTCATGTATTTTCATGTATTTTAAATAAAATTTCGAAGAGTTAAAACATTTGTATCTAAATCTGCTCCTTCTCCTATTTGTTCAAGGCACTGTTTTTTATTTGTCAGCTGCCAGACCTTAAATTTTCTCTTGCATCAGCCCATGATATTTGTACCATTTGTATTACACACTCTTGAAATACTTCTCTGACATTCCTGGTTGAAGAGTTAATAAAGATGGTGTTGGTTTCGAGTTCTTTCAAGGCTGATTGTGTGTACATAATATATATATATATGCATATGTATATGTGTGTATGCTACATATCCGTAGCAATGTAGCAAACAGATATTTGCATCAACACATTTAAATTTTAATGCAACTGAATTTTCATTTGCCTTTTAAAAGCCTGTTTATACAAACTCAACAACTCAAATCAATGCTGCAAACTGCTGTCACCCCAAAACGATAATCATTCTATAACATGACTTTTGAAGCCCCAAAATTGACTTCTATAAATAAATCAGATGTGTTTTAGAATTCCTAGCATATTCATGGGGTCTTCATTCTTTCAGCAGTCCTTTAGGAGAAATTATTGCTTTCATCTGACATTACTTTCTTCCTTCTTTTAACTGAAGACTCACCTCAGAGAATAAACTTATTTTCTGATTTCTTAAAGGCATTTTCACAACCAGTGCTACGTAGCCCTATGGCCAACACATCTGACTTTACTCAATCCAACTGAAACCAATGTGCTTCCACTGCAATGAGTGATTTGCTGTTTTCTGGTCATATCCCAAAAGGTGACCAAGAGATAACAATGATTTCTGCAAGCAGGAGTTGCCTGACTGCTCCTGTTGAAATGCAAATAAATATCCTACTGCACTCTAGGGAAAACATTCTAAATTAACAAAGCAAATAATCTGAAAATCCTAACAAGCAATTAGGCAGAAACAATGATATCAGAAGGATCAGACTCTTTGTAATACACTGTTTTCACTCACATGAGAATTGTAATTGTGGTATGTGGAAGTACAAAACTGAAGCACAACCTCTACCCACACACAGTTTTACCATACAAAATTAATCTAATACATTTTCCAAATGTTGTACAGGCAGTTAATTAATTGTAGACCACGTAACCATCACAAGACTAACAAAATGCTTTCATGCAGGTAGTAAACAGTGCATGCTGAGAATATTATTCTATTCAGAAAACAGCGTTTGAGCTTAATAACTGCAGGAAAATTCCATTTCTCTTACAAAGAGACCAGCGACCTCATTGAATAAGCAGTTCACTGTGCCTTTCACAAAAGCTCTCAATCAGGATGAGGAGCACATTGTATCAACAGATACAAGAACTCAGAATCCACTCACCTGATGGCAGCTGTGATAAATTACTGGAAACTTTGCTGCTGAAGCTGAGAAAAAATAGGGTATTCATTTTAAGGAGAAAATATTTTCAAGGCAGTATTTTCAGATTTTTCCTGTGTGCTGTTTTAAATGCAAACTCCAAGTAATTTTAATAGCTGCTTTGAGATCTTAGAACAAAGTAAAACTAACAACTTCTGTGAGTTAAAAGCTAGCATTAGTGCACCTTTTCTTCTAAATTTATTTCTCATTATTTGCAGTACAGCATTAAAGTCTTAGCATGAAATTCCTTTACTCTTTTTTTCCATTAATTTACTAGAGTTTGGTAATGATACCAAAACACTTTCTTCTCAGCTCAAGGACAACCTGCCAGCAGGAATTGTTGGTGCGCTGGGATCTAGCCCCACTGAAAGTTATTGCAGCAAAAGTACCTCAAATGGATGTGTAAGAGGTCCTGTGATACCAAAAGCACAGCACAAGGCACAACAACACAGCCAGAAACAGGATGGAAATGGTGCACCAGCTTATTCAGGTGTTTTAACAAAAAAAAGGCAAGTTTGCAATGAAAATCTCAGTGCTCTTGTGGAATATCTCACTAGACTTAAATGCCTGAGTAAGTTTATGAGGTAATTACCAAATCCAAAGTGAGAGAGCCATACAACTTTAAAAGTATGAACCCGAAGAAAACTCTCACAAAACCACTTCAGAGCTTTGCCCTTTGTAAGTATAGCATTACCACTTACCAAAACTCTGTAAGTCCCTCCAAGTTCTGGCATTGTCTA
Source organism: Pardalotus punctatus (assembly GCA_013400915.1). Taxonomy (NCBI): domain Eukaryota; kingdom Metazoa; phylum Chordata; class Aves; order Passeriformes; family Pardalotidae; genus Pardalotus; species Pardalotus punctatus. The sequence goes on from VZTX01023062.1 coordinate 314,130, forward strand.
TAGGCCCAGCCTTGCATCCTGAAATACGTTTTCTTACTGTTTACACCACTTTTAAATCCAGAACCATTTTTAAAGTGTTTTAAAGATATGTCTTGTTAAAGTAGAAGTGCTTTTTCTGTGTGAAGAGGCTCCTACTACAACCTAAAGAACATTTGTATTCTATATCCTAATTAAAAAATCTTCAGGAACTTCCTTAAATGTAAGCAACACTGGGCAGCACTGTAGTCTTGTATTTGAAAATGTGCATCTTCCTAAGGGCATTAAACTTCACACTATCCCAATTTTGGCCAAATGATGAGACATTCTAGCACAGAATATGCCAATGTTATGCCACATTTGTCAGAAACCAGGTTTCACATTGTAAAATTAAAATTCTAGGAGAAACAAAGTAATGAAGAACTGGACCAAACCTTTGTTTCATGATTCATCCAAAGGATGTCATTAAGGATGTGCAGTTTCATGGTCTCATAAATTATTTTCAAAAAACCAATAGCAATAGCTAGACAAGTGTTTCAGTAGTCTCACCTATGTCTGGATCTAAGTAGCAAGATAAAATAACCACAAGTAGACAACAGAAACAGAAAATAATCTACTTTTTATTTCACTAAAGAAATTATACTCAATTTTGGAAGCAACTGGATTCATAGTGTCTGGCCATTAAAAACTGCATGTACAGCACAAGAAAATAACATAGTACAAAAAGTTTTTGAAAAAATCAAAACACTTTTCAAATATCTCTCCTAAAAATTCAGAATTTATTTTCATGCAATTTCTTCTACAGAGAGTGAAGCAGTCAAAACTATCCATATTCTGAAGGATAATTAAACACATATTAGGAAGTTTAGAAACCTGCAGAATTAGGCAGCAGTTAAGGCTGTCCATCTCAATTGCAGTTTTAGACACGGTTGTATAAGTTTTGCCCAAAAACCACTTACCTTCTTTGTTGAAAGCAGCACTGAAATCTTGTAAAGCTCCAACAAAGGGTAGGAGCATACATACAACAACCATATATACACCGCTTCTCTTGTTACATCTCTGATTTCTTGTGTCAGCACGTTTGATTAACATCAGTGGATTTGATCCCATAAGACAGTAACAATATACATCTCACGTAAGGTTACAGACTTTGTAAAAGGCTGAGTGAATTCACATGATCCACGTTTCAAAGTTACAGATTTTCACATCAAATGGGACCAGTTTCTTGTCTTGACAATTGCAAATTGTCTCAAACACAGTTTTACCTCCTGAAGTTCCCAATTCACTTCAGTGTTTTTGATGCAAGATACAAAAAGTTTTGAATAAGTCAAAATGAAAACACATCTATTCACTTCTGACAGTACTTTTACTGAAGACTAAAACTTTTAGAAGTTACTTTTGGGGCAGAGACTGTTAATAAGCACTTCTCAGAAACACTGTGTCGATATGCCACCTAGGACAGCAGATCTGATCTAAGACCTAAATCTGAGACTTTGAGAAATGGGGGGGGGGGGGGGGGTGGCCAATCCTGTTCTATTGGGAAAGTCTACCCAGTCACTGCTGGGAAAGGCTCCTGTGGACAGTGCTTGTGTTTTTGCAGCTTCTTACCATCTCAGGTATGTGGTATGGTCATGTCAAGGACAGTGTCCAGCAAACAGAACAGATGAAGGAATGGAGCTCTGGAGAAGGAAACTAAAGGCCCCAAGGTTTCTAGATGTAACTGGGACAGACACTGCAGACAGAACAATGATGGGAGTCACCTGCACTGGACTGGGCTGATGACTTGAACTAGTGAGGGAGGCTGGAGCTGTGCTGGACCAGTATTTCTAAAACAGCAGAGGAACTCTGTGGCCATCAGGACTGCATTCTGAGGAAATGCAAGTAAGTGTTATGGACGTGTGGATACAGGGTTCAATCACCTTTATATTAGAGAAAAGTGTGATGGGAAAACAAAAAAAAATACCTTAGAACTGTGAGATTACATTAATTTACTTGTACACACTAGCAACATTTGAAATATGTGCCTCCCCATCAAAGATGCCCAGAAAAAGTTTCTTCTGACTTTAAGAAGGATCATTCACATTCAAAAGGAGTCAGAACATCCTGCTGGCCTTTTAGCAACATGCTTTTAGCTGAAAATTCTATAACCCTCCAGCTGCTCTTTCCCACTGAGGTAAAAGCAAGTGTAACAACTCTGTCCATTTGCACTGACATGAAACAACCTGAGTCAAGTGGCTCTTCACAAGTCATTACCATCATCTAACCCTATGCTATTAAGATTAAAAAGGACATTAATCTGATTTTTCAAACAGTTCAGTGTAAATTAAAAGACATGAAAAAAATCATGTGGGAAACTGCAGTCTTCTAGACAATTCTGTATGAACCACTCAAAACTAAGATTTTATTTCATGGAAAACTAACCAAAACAAACTCTTTTAGCTCTTTCTAATTAGATATAGTCTTGAAAACGATCATATTCCTAGCAAGAAAACCAAGCACAACTTTCTAATTTAACAAAATTGGCTTGTCCTCTAATTACATGCAAGCACAATATTATAAATAATTTAATTAATACTTTTAAAACTCCTTCCAATAAAAGAAAATTTGTGGTTTGAGACACTGCTTCCATGCAAAAATAACTAATCTCTAACACTAAATTAATTCTCTTATCCCCAGAAATCTGGATCTGAAATTTCTATATTCAGATCACCCTGTATTTGCCATTCAATTCACTGTCCTAGCAAAGTTGGCAATTTCAAACTGTCTGGCAAAGCTGCAATTGCTTGGTCCAGTGACTGAGTGGGATGTACTGGACCTCTTTGGATTGCAAATTATTTATTGCAAGTTGAATCTCATTTTTATAAAATAGAAACAATCTGGAATACATGACTCAGAATTCATACATAAAATATTCTGTATTTCTTTTAACTTCAAATTTGAAGTTACTGAACATCTAATTTAGCCCCTGTGGAGTTTGGAGGGAAGAGTCATTGCTTCACTGATTTGTAGTTTTGGAGGAAAAAAAAGAACACCAAGAACTATGATTAGTCTGCAGGATGAGAGTCATTGAAATGAAAACAAAAATATTAATCAGTGCTGGAAGTAGGAGAGTTTAACAGCATATTTGAATTCAGAATTATCCACAGCAGAACTTCAAAAGCTTGTACAGTAATTGCAAAACTCATCCTCTCTGACAAACTCTTCTTTATCTTTAATAAGGTATGGATTGTAATAAGGCATGGATTCAACAGTTACACTACAAGTAGATTCTCCTTTATATGGTGTACACCAGAATAGTGGGTTGTGGTGGTTTTACTTGGCCTGGTTTTTGCTAGTGGGGAGGGAGGGGCACAAAGATGGTTCCTGTGTGTCCTGTGTGAAGGTTCTGGAAGTTTTTCACCCTGTCCAGCAGAGCCACTCTCTGATGGCTCTGAAGATGATGGACATGCTGCTGGCCAAACCTGGGCCCATTAGAGAGGTTAGTTATGCCTCTGTGAAAACATATTTAAGAAGAAATCAAAACAATGGGGGCACGCACTTCTTTGTAGCCAGAGGAGAAGGTGAAAATATGTGAGGGAAAACAACATGGAGACACCAAGGTCAGTGGAGAAGGTGGGGGAGGAGGTGCTCCAGGCACCAGAGCTGAAAACCCTCTGCTGGCTGTGGTGAAGACCATGGGGGGAGCAGGTGGTCCCCCTGCAGCCCATGGAGTCCAGGGGGGTGCAGAGATCCACCCACAGCCCGTGGGGAGGTGTCCA